>JAQMCX010000009.1:9942817-9957817 GCA_029814765.1 Acanthurus leucopareius | reverse complement strand
GAGCGTCAGAAACAAGCTGACCCTGCCAAACAGGCTTCTGGGTTTGAGCAAAGCAGAGAGAGAGTTTATTGATGAAGATGAAGAAAGAAAGAAGACGGAGGAGGAGGAGAGAGTGTGTATGTGTGTATCTGTGTGTGTGTGTGAGAGAGAGTGTAAGTGTGTGTGTCAGGGGTTGGGGGGGTTCAAAAAAGGAGGAGGAAAGAGTGAAAAGCCTAGATTGAAGTTTGATCTGTTTGTTCTCTTCCCTCCTTGTCCCACTTACATGTCCCCATGGAGCTCAGAGAGGGAAGGCAGGCTGCTGTGTGTGTGTGTGTGTGTGTGTGTGTGTGCGTGTGAAACACAGCGACACAACCTCGAAGAGAGAGAAAAAAAAAATGAGCCAAAACAGATCAAGATAAACAGATAAACAGACGGATTGAAATCGACAGACTGACAGCAACACGGGGGAAAGATAAGAGAGAGGAGGAGAGGGCACAGAGATGGAGAGATGAAGACGATGGGAGACGAGTTTAAAAAAAAATATCATACACACACATGCACGTGCACACACACACACACACAACAGTGGAGTGATTGACAGGGACCGACAGACACGCCTACAGACTAAAAAAAGGATGAGCGGAAACAGAGTGACAGAGGGAAAGAGAAAGACAGAGAGAGACGCAGTGATCCACAGCAACACACAAATCGAAACAGACAGCAGAGAGACAGACAGACAGACAGAAAGACAGACAGACAGACAGACAGACAGAGTCGTAGTCACTCGCTGTATTTGTCTGTTTGTGTCCTCGGCTGCTCCGTTAAACACCTTATGACCAACTGGTTCGGTCACAAAGCCGCGGCAGCAATGATTCATGAGGAAAACCCAGTTCATGAGGGGATGGTGGATTTTTCTGCATGTCGCTCTCTCTTGCACTTAAATCATCTGCTGCACAGGAAATGATGCATTTTCTGGTTGTTTGCTTTGAATAAATAGAAGGAGAACTCGAGTGGCTGCCATCTCGGCTTGATGTTGCATCCCATTCGGAATTGCTTTTTTTGAAATGAGAAATGTGGAAATGTCTCATTTCTGTCAGATGCTGCAATAAAGGAAACGCGTTCTGTGTCCCAGTTTAAAGGGTCACACCCTTCAAAGTCTGCAGTTCTAGACTTTTTAATGTCCCGACAAGCTGAAAACAGCCATTAAAGGCTCCTCTGAAGGACGGGGAAATCGAGTCTTATGTTGTGCAAGTTTAGAGGATGCAACCACTGTGTCTTTTACAGTCTTTACTGACGATATCTCATCCTTAAAACCTCAGTTCTGAAAAGGAAACATCATAAAAAAAGACTTTAGGAGGAGCAAATGGAAGGTTCACATCTTCCAGCACAAACAAACGAACATGCATGTAAATATACCTCTTGTCCCGTCCCTGTTAGTCATAACTCACAATGTGCAGAATTTATAGTCTGATGATGCTAAATAATGCTTATAAGATATTTCTTTGTGAGTTCTGACACAAAAGAACATATATAAACACATCAGAAGCATCAGTGCTGCATGTTTCTGGAGTTTGATTTCTTTACGTGGCTCCTGATGATGCACTTAAATTACTTCATAGTTACTCATTATGGATTGTTGTAAAAAGTGAGAACAGGATCCAGATCAGAACTAAAATGCAACTTCATTTCATTTTAATTCCCTGGTTTGGATCAATTAAACTACAGCCATGTTCGCATTCTTAGAGACTTCCGGGTCATTTCACTCAGTAAGGAACCTCCTTAGCTATGAGCATTTGAATGCAGCCTTGGTGACTGTGAGTCTGGATTGTCTCAGCAGAAGTGTGTATTCAGTTTGAAGGAAACTGGTTGCATCTTTTAAAGGGAGAATCCCTTTAATGGAGACTTAAACATCAGACTTTGTTAACATTAAGCAGAGAAATTGAAATTCTTTTTAGAAAAAGTCAAAGAAAATCTGCTCCAAAGTCCAAAAAGTCTGTTTGATTTCATGTTTTGAAAGTGTGTGGTAACATTCAGGCTACAAGAGAAACATTTCCTTAGGGGGAAAGTTTGTTTGATTGACAGTCGTCTCACACTTCGTCCTCACGAGCAGCACAACAACAACAACAACAACAACAACAACAACAATAACAACAACAACAACGCAGCAGCAGCAGCTCTGCTACTCGTCAGTGTCGACACTGGACACGACCACAGTATTATTGCTGTGCACCAGAAGTGTGAAAATATGCTTCAGTTCACAGTTTCGTACGAACGACTAAAGTGTGTGCTGTTACTCAGCAGGTGTTGACAACCGAATTGATTTACATTTGGAGCTCACCTACAATATTTCAGCACATACAGATGATACAGGTGTCTGAGAGCTGTGGTAGTTTCTGTCCGTCTGTCCCCGTCTCAGATCCACCGAGGCCTCTGATTGCTCATAGTTGGGCTTTTCTGGCCCTTCAAGGCAAATTTTATTCCCAGAAAATAAGAAATAATCTACAGGAAATCTGTGCAGGAGTCTGAGCTGTGCTGCTCTGTCAGAGTTTCTGCTTTAAGAGGCTGCAGCTGTGCTTTTCCTCACTGCTGCTGCTGCTGCTGCTGTGATGGAGAGAGAGAGCGAAAGAAAGGCAGTTTCCATTTGCAGCAGTGGTCCAACCTATTACCTTAATTCTGCCCTGGCAGCAAATTCCAGTAAGATCACTTTTAAAAATGCTTTTTTTTCCCCCCAAAGTCCAACTTAATTCAGTTAATTTAATTCTAATTCTCTTAATTCAGTTCTAATTATGGGGCAAAGAGAGTCCAGGTTCCCCGGAGACAAACTCAGTCCCCTGATAGGAGTGTGATGGTTCGTCACTGTGCTGCAGTGCTGTCAGGTTGACAGATGATTTCTGGGAAATGTGGAGTGCTGGGAAGCTCGGTTTTGCTGTGTAATGGGTTACAGATTACTAGTTACAGTGTTTAAACTGGCTGTTTTCTCTGTGACTCATTGTGGTTACGCTAACTTCTAGCAAACTTTCCTCAGTTTTGACATTTAACATTCCCATGTTTACAGCATTTTCAATCCGAATACACAAGTTTTACACTGTTTAGTCAATTTAGAGCCATTTTTCTGATTTTGCAAGAAAAAAATGGCCACTAGCTTTAATGTGTTTGGCTGGTTACAGGTGACTCAGGTGGCCTGGAGCGATGTGCATTGATCTGATTGGCAGACAACAAAACCAATCAAAATTAACGCTCAAAATGTGAGTCATTCTGCCCAATGTTGCTGCTGTTTTAATGTAGAAACAGCAGCGTGGAAGCCATCTTATTTCTGATGGTGTTGCATTCAAATTCGTCCCAACAGCTGCTGACATGCGTTGTTAAGAACTATGGAGATGAAAACATTTCTGCACAACGAAAAGATGCAACAGAATGATGTTATTTTCTACAAAAAGGCTTATATTTTAATTCAAGCTTAAACTGCGATGCTTTTTTCAGTAGCAGTACCTAATTAAAGTTCAATTTTAATCAGTTCCATTTAACTGAATGACTCTGATACATTGAACTGGTTACATCCAAGCACTGGAAATGTAAAGCATCCCACTGAGCTGTGATTCCCTACGTACGTTTCTACGTTAACAGAAAACACACGACTTAAACTTAAACACACTCTTAAACTTAATGCACATTAAGTAATATTGTATTTTGTCTCTTGATAACTTTTCTTGAAAGTCTGATTCAAGCTTGATCTTTATTTCAACTTTATGTAACACTGAAAATTAGGATGATTGAAAGGTTCAAACTCTCAAAAATCGTCTTAACACATCGCTCTTAAATTAAGCATCAGGCAGGGAATACGGAGATTCCCCGAACTCTTACTCCACATACCGGATCTAAAACATACAGTGTGTGACAGAGTCCAAATTAGCACATACAGACCTGAAACGCCTTTTTCATTTTTTACATTCTTTGCAATAGAAAGATCAGATCTTGAAAGTCTAAAGGAGCTGAAGTATCTTGCACTCACATCAGAGGAAAAAAATATGAATGTTGAATGCTGCTTGGCTGTGAAGTTCTGACAAAAAAGGGCCTCCAACGCTCGGCTTTGGAAAGCTTTCAGAAGCCTCTCAACGCAGCTCCATTATATCTGTGCATTTGGAAGTGTAGGAACTGCAAGAAAAATGTCAGGCAGTCGCTGTGGGAAAGGAATGGAATTTAAAGTGAATTTCTGAAAATGCAAAGGGGAAAAAAAAAAATGCAAATTAGGTGTGTTTCCATCAGCCACGTTGAAGAATGTAAATTGAATTTCCACACAGACTTTCAAGAACTGATTTCTATTTGGGCAAGTTGTTATCGTTCTTTCGTGTTGGATGGTTTAAGTGATATTTCATGCTTTCATTCTTAGAGCTGGAAATCAAGGAATGCACTTTGCATACAGCACGGCGGCAACGGAGCGTTTCACCTGCGACATATATGTTGTTTTTTTCTTTTTTTTTATAAACTGGGAGGTCACGGTTTACGCAGACATCTCAAAAAGGATTTCTTAAACTGCAGACCTTTCTTTTTTTTTTTTTTTTTTTTTTTACCTCAAGTGAGCATAAAACCTGACATTTACATTCAGCTTTTCCGGCTCTTGGAAGGAAGCCCAGCTCTTGTTCATGGTTCATGCTGAGTTACTGCAGTAACTCCATGAAAATTCCCTCATTACGGCTGTAACTTATTAACAATTAGATTAAACCGTACGAACATTTCGTTCGTGTGGCAGCAGCAGCAGAGTCTTTGGGGGTTTTTTTTTTTTTTCCCCTTGCTGTCATCATTAAGATGAAAGCATCCTCATTCCTGTTGGCAGCAGAGCTTTTTTGTCCTCTCGTTCACGGGGCTGCGGCGAGGTTATTTCTTCTCTTCACCGTTTCACTTCACAGCAGAATCTCATCTCCTCTGCCTCGCTGGAGTTCACATCACCAATTCTTATTGAAGGGGAAATCGCACAGCCATTGCTGAGCGAGGTCGTTATTTGGATAATGACTAATCTGCTCCCGCTTTAATTCCATTCCTCTGATCCGACGTCCAGGTTGGAGTCAGAGGATGTGGCTAATGATGTGGCTGCAGCGTTGTCTGGGAATGCAGCTAGCGTGCACACATGCACACACACACACACACACACACACACTCACAGAGGATACTTGTAGACATTCACTTATAAGTCACTCACTTGCTCATGTACTGTAAGCAGTTATACGTATGTGTCGTATGCACTGACTTGCACATTTGGCTGTTTCTTATTTTGAAATCCTCCCCTTAAAGAAATTTAGCAAAAAAAATTTTTTTCCACTTTGTCATGAATTCTCTTTATGCCCTCTTCAGCGCTCCATCACTCTCTTTCAGTGAAATATTCTAACGAGACACATTTTTTATGGCCTCCTTTATACTTCAATTTAGTGAATTTACTGTAGACGTGTTTCTAATGCAGTATTTTATGTGCTTTTTTTATGTTTCAGGATGAGAGATTTAGTGTGTCTGGAAACCTTTGAATCAGATATTTAAGTAAAAATGTGGAATTTGAACGATGCTCGGTCACAAATATCAATTAAAGTGAACTTTAGAGCTCAACCGAGAGATCAAAACAAAAGAAATACACCTAATGTGAAAGAGGTTGCTCACACTTTCTCTAACTCTGCAGAGATTTTTAGTCTCTAAGAGCTCATAGTTTTGATTTTCAGAACCTTGTTTCTAACAATTTTAAGCAATGAGTTAGAAAAACAAGCTCTGAACGGCACATTTATATTGACTGCTCAGCACCAAACGGCTGAAAAGCAAACTTTGCAACTAGCTGAAGAAAATCGAACACTGACCAGCTGCAGAACTGAGTATTTTTCTCATGAATTGTGGAGCTGGTTGGAAACCAAAACAGAGCTTAAAAGAGGATGAATATTGGATTAAACTCTACTGTTATTCTGTCTCTGTGAAGACATAAAGCAACTATTAATATTAATGATTAAAATTTTATCTCAAGTATGTTTTTTAATGTGTACTTTCTATTTCAAAGTTAAAAAAAAACATTTCAAATCTCCCTTTAGATTGATTTTTGGTAAGTTTATGTTTCACTGCACACCACACAGTTTGAACATATACGCATGAAAGGACCCTCATTGACAGAAAACTAACCCCGGCTCTAAACATCACAGCTGCACACAAAAACAAAGCTAAACTCTTATTTTTTAATCTCAACCCTAAAATCAAGTCTAAACTTCCAAACTTCCTTTGACAAAGTGAAGACTGGTCAAACTGTCCGGGGGCAACTGGCCACAGAGTCTCCAGTGGGTCCTCACAAAGATAGAAGTACAAGAGGATGCACAAACACACACACACACACACAAACACACACACACACATCCATGCACTTGGTCTAATTTTTATCGAATGCAACATTCACAACATTGACCTGCTCACTCATACGCACTCGCTCTCACATGCACCAGAAAACACACACACATAAACACCCCACACACACACACCCACCCACACACACACACACACACACACACACAAACACACACACACACACACACACACACTCACACACACAAATATGCCGTCCTCCTCTCACATGCTTTTTCACTCTGTGCTCATTTGGTGATGTTAATGCCAGCAGACATGTACAGTGTGCTCTAACAGCAGAGGGAGGGGTGTGTGTGTGTGTGTGTGTGTGTTTGAGCATGTGTGGGTGTATGTGTGCGCAAGAGGGTATGTGCAAATGCTAGTGTGCGTACACGTGTGTGTACTTACCGCTCTTAAAAACCAATTAACAGCACACAGCAGCAGCAGTCGCCCCCCCCCTCCACCTTCTGCAAATGAAGAGGTGAATTAAACATCACCAAGACCAGATGGAAAGAAATCAGAGAGAGAAAGAGAGAGGTATGAATAATTGAAGACAGGGGGATCATAAAAAAGGGGGAAATAAAACTGAAATAAAAGATGAAATGAAATGTAAGAAAGCAGAAGTCAATTAGAGAGACTGAGAGAGAGCTGCAGGGAGAAGCAGATAGGAAGAGAGGGGAGGGGATGGCTGCAAGTGTGTGTGTGTGTGTGCATGTGTGTGTGCATGTGTGTGTTTGTGAATATGTGCACACAGTGTTTGTGTTTGTGTGTGTGTGTGTCTCTCCTGTCTGCTTTTCCGGAAAAAGAGTCAACGAACGCAACCCGCTTGTTTGAAGTCCACAACAGCATAATCAGTTTGGCTGCAGAACAGTGATGATTAGACCAACTTCTCTTTTATGGAGCTGAACTTCAGCAGGACCGAGCGCCATTCTGGACGAGTGTGTGTTTCTATATATATATATGTGTGTGTGTGTGTATGTGTGTTTTGTGCGTGTTGAAAACTGTGAACGAGGGGCCCATTACCGAAAAGCGATTTGCGAGCGCGCTGATCTCAAATGGGGGTGGCGTCATGTTTTTGATTCACTCTCAAATTAAAAATAAATTCGTGAGTCACTCAGCTCTCTTGCATGCTGCTGTGCGGTTCGCTGGTGTGGTGTTTATTTTAATAAGTGAAACATGTCAAAATTAACTGGTGAGGAAGGAATCCTGTGTAAAATTAAAGCCTTTTTATGTTAGATATTACTGTGTGTTTAAAAAGAAACACCATGTCGACTTCATAAGTGTTTGTACATGTTTATAAAGTCTGCGTTTTAATAAGAAACAAAACAGGAAATGATACAGAACAGATACTTTAACCTGTGTGTAAATATGCAATAATGTTGCTGAAACCTTTAAGTTAACCCTCGTAACCACGAATTAAGTGTTTAGCGACAGCTTCATCATAAGTGTCATTATGAATTTTCTCATTTCCATCATCACTGACTTTAATTCACTCAGTTTTTAGCACCTCAGCGATCTCTCACTCTGAGTTACTTTACATTAAAGTTGTTCCAGTTGGTTTCACACACTGAGGTAAACAGACTCGAGGTATCGTCGAGGTATCAGAAGCATCACAGCTAACAGAGTTACATCAACCACAATACTTTCTGTTGTTCTGTGTGTGTGTGTGCAGAGTTTTCCAACCCCCCTCCCCAAAAAAATAATCTGACTCAGCTGCTGGCTTGTTAAAAAACCTCTCTGATCATCTGATCTGAAAATTTGTTGCCGCGGAGATGTTGGTGTGTCTCCAGATCTCAGCAGATATTTTGGAAACGAAAACATGACCCTGGTTGTAGTGAAACAGACAAGCGCTTTAATACTGATAATATTGCTTTGTGTGTTTCTTTTTTTTTCTCCAACTACTAAAAGTTTTGGCAATAGAAACATGTTTCATGTCGTGCCAGTGAAGATAATTGAAATTAGAATAAAGAAAATTGAGAGAGGCAGGCAGAGTGATGCCGTGATAAAATGTGGTGCTTAAATTTCATGTCCCGGCAATGTATCAACACATGTTGGTGTGTGTGTGATACAGTGAGTGTGTGTAAGAAAATGCCTGTGTGTTTGTACTCTGTCGTAATTTTGGGGTGTGATTGAGCAAAAGTGTGTGTGAGTGCGGTAAGATTTCATTTTGCATCAAACTTTGCAGGCATTTTTGGTAAATTTGTGCAATAAGTGTGTGTACGTGTGCGTGTAGTTTGGTAATAGTTCCTATGTAATCTTCTTTTTGCGTGTGTGTGTGTGAATCGTGAATGCCAGCGTTCGTCTTCGTGACTTTGCGTCGTGTCTGTGTGCATGCGTGTCTTATAATTGCCCCTGGATGAGCGTTTAAGCGTGTGTGTGTGTGTGAGTTCCAATAACTGCTCGCTTTGCTCGGCATCTCCTCCGCAGTCGACGTCACGCTGCTCCTCTGTTCTGCTGGAAGTGTTTGTGTGAGGGGAAGTGAAGCAGCCTTCGGTGGCGAGTGGGACACTGGGAGATCACTTAGCTACTGTTTACAGCAAATAGCGAGCGAGCCGGGACGCACAGCGAGAAAGTTATTATCTCTGTGTCCGTCCTCCCCCTGTCTCTCTCTCTCTCTGTCTGTCTCTCTGTCTGTCTTTCTGTCTGTCTGCTCGCGTGTTCGTCTCAGTCAGTTTCGTGCTCTTGTGCTCGGGGCGTGCAAATGTTACATGAATGATATTTCCAAAAACATTAAAATAAACAGGCCAGCAGTAAACATATCATCCCAGGGGAATGATGCAGTCGTCCCTCACGGCCAATCAGAAACAAACAGGTCGCTGTATTCTGACCTTTGTAAATGACTGGAGGGACACATGGTTCTGTAATGTGACACAGAAGTCGGATTACTTTTTCTTTGGTAACTCTGTGTGTGTGTTGTGTGTTGTGTCCTGTGTAGCTTTTAATGTACCATAAATGCATTCCAATAAAGACGGCAAATACAGCAGAAACATTTACATAACAAACAGCAATTAATAAACAAATCTATTAAGATGCAGCGATGCATTAAATATTGTTTGCATGCACATTTACCGTGTCTGATTCTGGATCTATAATTAATCCGTCCTTCTTTCGCTGTCGTACAGTATGTTGACATGCTTTCATACAACCCTTTTTTTTTCTTTCCAACCCGCGTTTTCTGTCATCTCAAAGAACTGCAGGCATCAAAACGGCTGAAAAAAAAAACATCCAAGGAGCTGCACTGATAGATGTGCAGTGTTTTAGATCGAGAAAAAAGGCTCCTGCATGCTCATGCTTTGGTCACGATTATGCCGTTTTTTAATTTGTAAGAGGAAACGATCTCGTGTTGTACATCCAAGATGAGCTCCATGAGTTTGAAGAGTCAAAATGTTTCATTATAACTTATCAAGATGACAAAAACATCTTTATGCATGCCGACAGTAAAAACTCTGGCCTCTGTAGATTCTGATGTGCTTTAGTCCTGCTGAAAAAAGTGTCATGAGAAAACTTATGCTATAATTCGGTGCTATATATAAATAAAACTTGACTTGACTTCGTGCAGCTCGCTGAATAATTGTGAACTGTGTTGCAGCAAAAGTTCAGTGAGATTCAACATTTTCTCTGTGTGACCTGGATTTTTTATTTTAGATGGAGCCCTTTTGCATTGCCACCTCCGCTACATCAACATAGTCGTCTCATTAAAATGAATAAGGGCTGCGTTTTTTAGGGGGGGAGTTTTTACACCATGCTGTTAACTGAGAGTAGCCTAAATCTGTTTCTACACAACTGCAAGTTCATTTTCATTTATAAGAAACAGTGCAAATGAGGCAGTTTTCTGTTTGCTAGAATTATGACGAAAGGTCACAACTTTTTAGGGAAGTCTGTTATAATGTCAAAGCTGCTGTATCTTTCATGTTTTAAACCGATGCACAAAACGATGAAAGCTAAAACATGTTTGACTAATTTTTGTGCCTTTGACCGATTGTGCAATGAGACTTTCTGCTTCCAAACCTTTGAATTTTTTAATTTGATCCTCCACCGAGTTCAGCTGACGGATTGCACATGGTGATATGAAACAGCGGTTTCATGTCTTTGAAAACAAGACGATTCGGTGAGTGCCATGGGGGGAAGTAATGATTAGCCAACCAGTGCCATGGGCTGCAGTAATGCCAGTTTTGGTTCTCTAGGATGGTAATGGCATTGTAAGCCTTGTTTGGTCCGGACTTTCGGACTTTTAAGTTTGGTCCGAACCAAAAAAAAGCCTTCCCTGCTCCATGGTCCAGACCAAACGGATGAGTTTCAGTCCAACCAAAAGAGGTGATCTCAGTCTGGATCAAACTGAACCATGGTTCAGTTCGTGTCAAGTGTGAAAGCAAAGATTCGGACTTTTGAACCTTCGTACCAATTACAGGAAGTTACGGCAGGCTGGTCCGAACATTTGGTCTGAAGACTTTATCAAAGTTCAACTAGAAAAAAACTCATAAAACTATATTCAAGCAACAAAACAAGGCATTTTCAACACGCTGACGTCAGACGCCAACAAACCATTTAGTTTAAAGTACAGAGACACGCAACCCACGTACTTGATGACGAGACTACGTAGGTTTGACATATAAAGTCTGTTAGTCTGTTTGTGTGATTGCAGTGTGAAACCGAAACCGAACCAACCAAATGTAACAAAACATGAACCTTGATTCAGACCTTGGTCCAGACTTTCAGGTGTAAAAGCAACCTTCAACTCAAGAAAGAAAGAAAAATTATTATGTTTATCAAAACCAAAGAGAAAACAGTCAAACTCAGCGGTGTTTAATCAAGATTCTGTTACTGAAATGTAAATTTCTTAACTCAAATGTTTTCAGTAACATATTGAAATGTTCTGTTTCGCTCTAACATGAGAAAGCTTCAAACTAAACACCACCCAATCACCGTACGTCACTCAGCTGAAGCTTCATTGGTCTGCTGCTTCCGTCTCAATGACTGGTTCAGTCTCCGTACCCACAGAAATGACTTACAGAAGGAGGTTTTTTTAGACTGAAGATGGAAACGAAGTGTAGCGAGTTGAAAATATTGTGTTTTATCAGCCGATTAATGAGACAGAACCTGAGCCAGCAGCAATTATTCAGAAAATGCCTTCACTACAATAAGAGTCTCCACTTTGAGGAAGTTTTGAAACTCTGCTGATGATTCGTATCGACGTGATTTTTAATGAATCGCTTTATTTTCGTTTAAACTTCTGAGTGAAACAGGAAGCCAGAAAACGTCACAGAATGCTTCTGAAGAAGAGTCCTTATTTCTTTCCTACCAGTCTGTACGTATCTCCATCCTCACTTTTTCTTTCCTTTTTCTTCCCCTTTCTCCTCCCTCCTCTCTCTCTCTCTCTCTCTCTCCCTCTCTCTCTCTCTCACACACACACACACACACACACACAAACACACACACACTCTTTTCTCTCTTTTGCAAACACCTTTTTTACTCTCCTTTCCACACTTTGCCCTTTGCTGCCTTTTCAGAAATGGCAACTATATGCACACGGCATACACAGCCCAGCAATGACAGATATGTAGGCAGGCATGCGTGTAAACACGGACAATACTCTCTCACACACACACACACACACACACACACACACACACACACACACACACTCTCTCCTGTGCTGCAGTTGAAATGGGAGCGAGCTGTAGCCGGAGGCATAGCAGGGACATGAATACACGGAAAGGGTCAGCGTGGCAGTTTTGGGGGGCGGGGGTGAGGAGGATGAAGGCTTCAGGGTGTGTGGGACTGCAGTTTAGGGTTACAACCCTCACAAACTGTCCTTTCATTTCTACACGGGAATGATTTGCTTGTTGGAGCTTTAGTCTCCGGTGGCCATATTGGAGGTCTTTAGCTCTCAGACAACAGTGGGGGCATTCTTCGGTGAATGTTGTGACGAGACATCCAGACATAAAACACATCTAGAGACTTTTTTATGCTTTATAAAGACATTTTCTGGGTTTTTATAGTTTAATATCAGCTGGAATTCAAACCAGAGCAATACAAATGGGTATTTTAACTGTTGTCTGGAATAACAATCTCTTAGAAAACTTTACACTAACAGGCAAAATTCACATCGAATTTCACTTCTGGTAATCGAAAAAAGAGAAAACTGACTTAAAGAAATAATATAAGAAAGACAGACTCCACATCACTTTCAGACTCTGGACTGTGGTTGGCTTTTGTCAGTAAATGCATTTTCCTGAAGGTGAGGGGATGTTTGTGGTTCAGATGTTAAAGTTAAGACGTCATACTGTATCTGATGTCACTGCAGACTCTTTTTGTATTAAACTAAGATGATGATCTTCCCCGAACCTTCACAAAGTGCTGCGAGCGCCTGAATGTTCACACTTTTTACAACCCAGTATGAGTGCGGCTGCATTTTTGCACGTTGAGCAAAAGCATGGCTGCCTCTCACATTCAGTTCTTGGTGCTTTCATCTCGATCACATGTGAGGTTTTGTGTGTGCAGGTCTTGAGACTGAAAAAAAGTTACAATATCCATCATTGTTTCTCTTAGTTTAGTGGTGCAGGACCTCTTACTATGCACAGCTCCAGACACAGAGACTCAATATTTGGCTGCCGCCAAGAAACTTATGATAAACCCTCGACTTTCTCTTTAACTCACAAGTAGAGTTTTTGCAGTGCACCAGGTCAGAAAAGCTTTTTGGACACTGAGACAAAACATTTATGTTTAATTTGGCTTTGTCTTTGCAGGGAGAGGGTGTGTGCTACCTGAATCAAATAACCTGACAATGATAACCTGCCTAAAAATATAGGAATAAATAAATAATGAATAAACAAGTGCATAATAAATGAAAAAGGATATATACATAAATAAATTATAAATCAGAATATAATAGTAAATAAAAAGTCTCCTTTTTAAAAAGTCTGATTAAGTTAGACCTCGGACTTGTGGCTTTACTTCAGATCATTTTCACTGTCAAATAAATGACTTACAGCCACCACAGCGCCCCCTAGTGTTACGCCAGTCGGACTCTGTCTGTCTAAGCCTGACTGATCACATTAACTCCCACAGGAAACTATCACAACCAACACATTCTCTCTGTCAACCCGTTACTGACGCCCGGTCAAGACCCCTGTAGCATCAGTTTTTGCATCACATTAATTTCTTCCTGCCGTTAAGTGCGTCTGACACGAGGTCGACTCTGTGAATCTGACACAGTTCAAACACGAGCTCGATGTGTGAAGTGGCTGCTGCCTTAAACACGGGCTGAATGTTAAGTTCAGGCCAAAAACTACTTGGTTTGGTTTGGGAAAAAAAAGAAAGAGAACATTACCTGTCACTTTCACTGGGACTCAAACCCGAGTCTCAGGCCCTGAAAGTCCAGCATGTGACCACTTCACCACGACCTCCTCCGTCCCTGCATCGCCTTCGCTCTTTATGCTACATCGAGTCTAATCGTCGCTCTGAGCATCTAATGTTGCTGCAAACTGGCTGACGCTGGAGTTAGTTTAAAGCTCGTGCATCATAAACTGTTACTAATGGAGTCACCGCTGCTTCAAAACGTGACTCCGAGTGGTCGAATGTGACGAGCGGAAGGGAGAAAGAAATTGTCAAAACAGTGTGTGTTTTCTTATTCTTATTACTTCAGTTCATGTATAATATAATGGATAGGAAGAAAAGATTTCATAAGACAGTGAGATGTGTGTGTTTAAAGTGTTAAGTGTACAAATGGATGTGCAGCTAGTTAGATGTGGCTTGTAAGGATGTTTAATAAAGTTCAGTCTGATGGAAAGAAGAGGACAAAGTGAACAGAAGACATTAAAGACATTAAAGATAATGTGTTTGGACACTGAGGCTGTTATTGTGAAGCTCTGCCTATTGTACCGCTGGGTCATTATGCAATGAGAGGAAGAGAGGATATACCTAACATCATCCCTCAGGGTAATGATGCAGGGCGGTGAGGATGATGAGAGAAAGGAAAGAAAAGGAGGAGGAGGAGGAGGAAGAAGAAGAAGAAGAAGGGGGCTGGGAAGAGATCACAAACAGAAACAACTGCAGAGGTAGAAAAAGACAGAAGACGGTGTGGGAAGAAGTGAGAATTAGAGAGAAACAGGAGGAAATGCTCAAAGATGTGAGGAGGGATTGAGAAAAGGAGAGGAGAAGAGTGATGCAAGGAAAGAGAGGAGGAGGAGAGATGAAGAAAGAGAGGATGCAGAGAGGAAAGAAAGAGGCACAGAGATGATCAAGAGAGAACAAGACATAAAAAAGGTGGAGGCTATGCTTCGAAAAATGGATGAAAAGAGCAAAAAGACAAAGGAATGACAGTTAGAGAAGAATAGAGATGAAAAAAAGGTGCAACTTAGACGGGTGAACCTGAGAAAGAGAGAAAGATGGAAAAGAACGAGGAAAGACGAGATGAAGGAGGAGGGAAGAAGAAGAAGAAGTGAGCACATTTGAGACGAGAAAGACAGGTAATATGAAAAGTGGGGGGGCAGAACAGATAGAGGAGGAGCCTGTGTGTGTGTGTGTGTGTGTGTGTGTGTGTGTGTGTAAGTTGGGGGAAGGGGGAGGAGGGGGGGGGGGGGTAACCCGTAGGGTTAATTACATCTCTGTTCTCTGTCAGAGCAGCTCTCTACTCTGTTATCTGAGTCAATTGCAACAAAC
>JAQMCX010000009.1:9904906-9942717 GCA_029814765.1 Acanthurus leucopareius | reverse complement strand
TTGTCTGATTTCCCTTCGGGATAAATTAATTTGCCACCCATCTCAGCCTCTTTCCACCCCTCTATTCCCAAAACACACACACAATAACACACACAGCAGTCCGTCCCAGGAGAACACACGTTGTTCCGAACAGAGTTAAACATGAAGAAGGGGGCCCTCGCTCATAATAGCTGTTAATTTTGCATAAATCATGCATAACATGACCCACATGTAAATCACTCATGTCAGCAGGAAATCACATCTCAGCAGCTTCGTCTTCTTCTCTGCAGGAAACAGCAACAGCTTCCACTTTCACCGTTTCATCTCAGATCCTCTGTTTGTCTCCGACTCCTGGAGATAAAAGAGAAGGGGAAAAAAAATCATGATTTCTTTTCCCGTCAGAGTTTAAACAATAGAAAATGTATATTTTTAGAAGCTTCATCAGAGTTAAATAACTTTTTAAAGAATTAAGAAAACAAACTTCAGATGTTCCTCATATACATATAAAAGAGCCAATATAAATGTAATTAGACAATCTGCTTATGTTGACTTGTCTGACATTTATTATATATGTTTCATTTATTTCTGTTTTGTAAAGACAAAGTAAAAGCTATAAAAAGTCTTTTAACAGCACTGAGTTCTGCTGAAACTTTAATAAGCTGCCAGATTTCTATATTTGTTTTTTTTTTATTTAACAGTTTTTTGAGGATGTGAGTTGAAGGTCAAAAGCAATCGGTTTTTTAAGTAATATGAACTAAATAAAGGCTTTTCACATCACTTTTCTTGTAGAAAAGTTTCTTTTTGTTGCCTTTATTTGAAACTCTGCAGAGGAAACGCTGCAGTTTGTAAGTTCAAACATCAGAACAAAGATCGGGCTCTAATAGGAAGCTGTTGCTCTTTAATTTGGAAAGCCGACAACGGAAGTAAATAACCTATAAAACCCTTTTTAAAAGCTGGATCACAAAATTATTCACAGTCACAAATGAAAGACAGAGAAACAATAAGAACAAACAAACAGAAAAGAATAAATGCAGAAAAATGTCTAAATCCGGGATTTAAACGAACGTTAAAAACCATTTTATGGATTCGGTGAAAGCCAGAGCATCAGTGAAACATCTTAGAGAGAAAATAGATTTTCAGATTAGATTTAAATCAACATGATTTCCCGACACGTTACAGAAAAGTCGAACGAGTGTTTAAAACCAGTGAAATCTCGGTCAACACGAAAGCCTGAAACAGTGCAAACGTTTCAACAAGCGGCTCCATAGGAGACGAAATTTCAACATCACGTCGTCTGTTTTATGTAAGAGCCAAAAAAAAAAAAAAAAAAAGCCAACTTAACAACAGCAACAGTGGAGTGTTTTAAAGCGGCTTTTTGCCTCCAACTTCAAATGCAGAGCGCGGCTCTCAGTTCGCAGTCACAGCAGTTGTCTTCTTGATTCAGTGCTCAAAAGGAAAGTTGATGAAACATCAAAGTGCTTTTTTGTGTGTGTGTGTGTGTGTGTGTGTGTGTGTGTGTGTGTGTGTGAAGTCGGAAGATTCCTCTTTTCATTAAAGGAGCCTTCTGCACAAATAGCATGACAGGTCGTGTAATTCTCCTGACAAATCAGTAAATCTCCCTGTTGTTTGCACCTTTGTGGCTGAATCCCGCTGAGACGTGTCCCTCAGAGCCACGGCCGGCTTTATTAACCAGTTTTGCCTTAATTAGCTAATAGGATTGTTTTAACCATGATCCAAGAACAGAATAGCCCACGGGAAGACAAACACCATCTCTGTGGAAGTGTGTGTGTGTGTGTGTGTGTCTGGATGGATCCTCAGCTGTGTGACTCAGTGTGTGCAATTGCATGTGAGTGAATGAGTCAGTGAGGTGTGTGTGTATGTGTGTACGAGTGCATAAATTGTGTGTGATTCAGTGTTGAGTGTGTGCAGGAGCTTCTGTTTGCGTAACGCTGAGCGTGTTGGTGTGTGTGTGCGTGTGTGTGCGTGTGTGTGCGTGTGCGTGTGTCATCTGAGGCTCCACCGTCTCCTTCTCTGCCTTAATTAACGTTCCTTCTTGCAAGACTTTCTCTGGAATATGAAACAATTTTACCTGATGATGCAAACGGCTGAAAACGGCGGCGGGTTAGTGCCTCGCCTCCTCACCTGACACTTTCTCTTTATGCGAGAGCGTTAATGTATGCGTGCGCTACACTTGTAGTTTTCATATCCGTGTATTTTAGTGGCACTGCAATAGCCAAAAGGCTTATTTTGCTGCAGGAAATGTGTGTGTGTAAGCAAAATCCTTTGTACTGTGTGATGAAAAAGAGCAGGCTGTATCACAGCTTGGCAATGATGTTCTTGCTACACAGGCGCACTTACACATCCATGCATGCACACACACACACACACACACACTCTCACTCACACATACCCACGCAAAGACACACAAAGGCCTCAGCAAAGTCCAGGAAAAACTTGAAAAAGGGGGCAAGAAAGAGATGGAAAAAGAGGCAGAAGGCACGGACGAATGACAGATATGCAAATGTGAGCGACTGAGCTCGCGGTCCAGTTAAAAGGAGGAAATGATTGGGATGATTTTCTAAAATAAAACACGCGAATCCTCCTGCGTCCGTCCATTCAGCCGCTGCATATGTGCATCAATGCAGGCAATTCAATTCAAAGCCTTTTTCCAGTCCCATAAGGGACATTTCACTCACTGACAGGGTTTATATTTAAACACACTCACAATAAAACACACACAATAAAAAAAAAAGGACAATAAAAAAAACACCCCACACACAACAAAGACACACCACAAATCACCCCAACAGCCTCCATATGGACAAGCAGCAGTCGATAAGACCGGAGAGGGATTGTATAGCTTCATACAGTGCAATAAAAGATGGCAGCTCATGTTTAGGTCACAATGAAAGGATTTTAAAATGGATTTTCCTCCCTGTCCCTCCGTTGCAGTGTGGTGCATTCGCTTCTCCCAGGAGCCCGCGGACCAGTCGGTGGTGCTGGGAGAACGGGTGGTGTTGTCCTGCGTGGTCTTCAACTACAGCGGCATCGTCCAGTGGACCAAGGACGGCCTGGCCCTCGGCATCGGGGAGGGTCTCCGAGGTGAGGAAGAAAGGTTGGGGGGGAGGGGGGGGGTTGAATTCCTGCAGTGGGAGAAAGAAAGAAAAAAAAAAAAAACCTTGCAGCTCCACCGAGCTGCAGGGATCAAAGTGAAGGGAAGAAGAGGGAATAACTCAGCTACGGTTTCGGTTCAGTTTTTACTGTAAGAACCCTGACAAAAGCTATTATGCCTGAAAAGTGTAGGGTTTTTTTAACATTAAGGGGAATGAACGCTGAACAGAAAGAGGGAGAGTTAAGAGCCAAGAGGCGTGTGAGTGACAATCTGGGCAAAAATGAGTCCTGTATATCATGCTGAATTAGAGAAAATCCCTCACACTGCTGACAAAAGCAGACGCACACTCGCATTTACATTTTAAGCCGACACGCACATCCAGAGTGACTTACTGCGAGTGTAACAGTGAAACACACTTCGTCTCACAGAGGAAACATCACCAGCAACCAGAAGTGAGGAGGGTCAAAGGGTCAAAGCCACAACGGATGAAAGTTTCGTTGGCATTCAGGAAACAGTCAGAGGAAAATCTGAGAGAAGAGAGACGGAAAATAGAAGAATTAAAGTGAAAAAGTCTCTTTTTTTACCAGTTTTAACCCTTTTTAGTGATAAATATTCAAACAAACCTTTGACCACTGAGGCTTTCTGACTGCTGGAATTGAAACTTTATAAGTAGAGCTGCTGATAGTTTAAACTGTTTGCTCATGATGCATTTTGTACATTTATATTTCTGTGCTAAAAAAAATTACTACAGACTGAAACAAACCTTAATTTGTTAGGAGATTTTAAAACAAGTCCCTGAGACAAAACGGAAAAAACTCCCCTGAAGGTTGATCATACAGCACATTAAGTGATTGTGTTTGACATTATTTAAAGCAGTGAAGGAGGATGTGCTCAGAACTTTTAATTAAGTGGCAAAATCACTCTGCAGAACTGCTCAATACGAGTAAAAAAATCATGCATTTAAAAAAGTATAAGCCAAGCATCAAAATCTACTGCGAATACCAAATTAAAAAGACTCATTATGGAGAGAGTCACACTTAAGAATTATGTTATGTAGCAGATAGATTTGTTTTAAACACTTTCCATCAAGGTTTTATCCATCAATGGCGTCTTCACCCGTCAATCAAACTGTGCAGTTTCTCTTTTGTTTGTTCCTTTTTCATCCAACTGCAGCTGGAAATGCTGTCAATTTACAGACAAAGCAAACTATTTCCACCACAAAACCCGTTTAACCTCAAAAAAACCTCATAAAACATTTATTCACATAAGAAAATGTCGCAGATATTTTACTTTAATATACAATCTGACGATATATATTCAACAAAATAGCACATTTGCGCTGATTAGAGCCACACGTATCACATTCACATCCACACACACACACAAAGAAAACACACACACACACACACACACACACACACGAGTGATAGCCTGACGTGTTGTGAATCGTGTGTTCGACTCGACTGGATTCACAGGTTCAGTAAAGGTCGACGTGTCTGCTTCTCCCTCCTTCTTTCACTTACATCACTCGCTTCACGTTCTCCCCGGATCCTCCTCCATTGTTTTGTTTTCATCTCCTTCCCTCTCTCCTCCTCCTCCTCCTCCTCCCTCTCTCTCTTTCTGTCGGTAATGTTCTTTTTGTCCTTGTAGTCTTTTTTTTTTTTTTGCGAGCCCGGGTCCGGTGACAAACACACCGGCGTTTGATAAACATGTTGTCCTCTTTGTCTCTTTATGTCTGCTTTTCAGACATCTATCATCACCTCCTGTCCATTAATTATCCTTAACTCGTCCGCGCTGCCGTTCCTCCCTTCATCCCTGACATGCTGTCTCTCAATCTTTTGCCTCTCTTGTCTTTTTTTGTACTGTGAACATGAAGCCATGACATGTATGAAAGGAAAGTCTGCAGACTTTTTTTTTTTTCTTAATATTTGCACCAACAAATGATATTAAATGGCTTCAATCTAACAAGATGCTGTTGATGCATGAAATGTGACTTATAAGAGGTTGTTTATGTGCTGCCTTGGATGCTTTTTGTACAGCTGTTGATGACAGTGTGGGAGTGCAGATTGTGCTGTAAATTTATACCTGCAGTTTGAACGCCCACACACGCACACACGCGCGCGCACACACACACACACACACACACACACACACACAGGAGATCTGCGTTCATTCACCGTCAACAGTTTTTCCTCGACATCACGTTGTTGAACATAAAACACATAAAATATGAAGAAGAAAAGCCTTTTGTTATGTGATAAATGTGGAGCAGCGTGTGTGTGTACACTGCACGTGTGTGTACCATGTTTGCTTGTATTAATGCAAACACTTAAAACACACATACACACACACACACACACACTCATCTACCAGCTGGCATCCATGGTGGCAGTTTATTGTTCGTCTCCAACCTCCTCCTCCTCCTCTTCCTCCTCCTCTTCCTCCTCCTCCTCCTTCTTCTTCTCCTTCTCCTTCTCCCCGGGGTGCTTTCACCTCTGTGGTTGCTATGCTGCGAGGTGCTGGAGTGGATGATGTAATCTCCACTAATACTTTTGTCCCCCCCCTCCCCACCACCCTCACCCCACCCACCCACTCACCCACCAAGCCAGCCTCCTTCCTCCTCTGTGCACCCCAACCGCCTGCCCGCCCGCCTGCCTCTGCCATCTGAATCCATGATGTCATGTTAGGATTGGGCACGGAGGATCAATGAGTGCCCCCTAGTGGGACGTCACGTTCAATTATGTCTTTGTCTGAGGGGCGGGGGGTGGGGTGGGGAGTGGGGGGGGTTCAAGCAGAGAGAAAAAGAAGGGGTGTTGTAATTGGAAATAGCGCTACCTGCAGTTCTGCAGTTTGTTTATCATACAGGAATCGATGTGGCATCGTTGTATATGTGACGATGTTTGCTCAGTGTTTCCCGAAAAACCCCTTCAGCTGTTTATTTCTGACTGCACCACTGTGTGTGTGTGTGTGTGCGTGTGTTTCTGTGTGTGTGTGTGCTCCTGCATTCATTAAATTCCTCTGTGTTGTTTGTGTAAAGGACATGCTATCATCTTCAGAGGCTCCGGTTTAATCCAAAAAGGTCTTCAAAACTCCTGAAATAAATGCTATTAATGCTAAATGTTATCTGCGTATTGTGACAAAAAGCTTTGACATTTTTCTCATAAATACGTGTCCCATTTGCCGCTCCGTGTCTCTGATTGATGTAATGTGATTTTGATTCGGCTTTTTATCCATTTTCATAAGAGCTTTTACATTTGCTTTATCTTGTAAACAAGTCAGGTGTGAGCGGAGGACGGAAACACAGACGCCGACACCAAACAAAAGGAGATGACGAGTAGAAATCAAATATTTAAAGGTTTTCTGTCTGTTTGTCTTTATATTTTCGAGCTCCTTATGCTGCTCGAGAATTCACAATTTAAAGGGCTAGTTCAATAAAAATTAGTAAAAATTACATATTTTTTCTTTCTTACTCATCTTCAGTGGTTTATATATATATTTCCCTTTAGATGTTTTGGTTTTATTGGCTCCATCTCTGAGGTTTATGCACCAATACAACAGATATTAAAGGAATTTTGTTCACAGCAAAGAAAACATCAAAAGTTATTAACAGCAGGAAATATTTTTAATTAAAAAATTGTTCATTTATGTAACTACTCAACCTAATTCATTACATTTCATTTCATAATCCATCATCTTTTCTATCCTGACAGGAGTTTAAGATTATTGACAGTAAAAAAAAAATCACTGTCACTGTATAATCTCACAGATAATAGAGTAAAAAAATGAGCTCTAAATTGTGACCCTGGAGCTTTTTATCCTGTTAATTCACATCCTCATCTGATTTTCTTTTCTCAAGTAGATGAGAATAAAAAAAGTTGAGTCGTACGACCTTAAGCAAAGGTTTTCTTTTCAGCGCTGCTACCTGAAACTCACGGCTCAGTGTTTCTGAAACAAAGATGATATTATCCTCAGACACAGATGAGTTGTGAAGGCAGTGCTATTATGATGACTCATGGCTGTAATAGCGGCACGTAATGTGCCTCCTCCTTCACGCCGGCGAGTGTTTTAAAACAGTGGGTTGTGCAGGTGATGCGCTATTTTTAAATTACATTCCCCAAAGTTCATTTTCTAAACTCATCAGGCCTTTTCAGACAACATAAACACATGTGACTTACAGGGGAACCGGGATGGAGACTCCGGCGTTAATCATGAAACTGACTCTTTTACAGTCTCTTCATCTTTTTTTAACGCTGAACGTGGTGTGTTTCTCCTGCAGCCTGGCCCAGGTATCGCGTGCTGCGGGCTCTGGACATCGGCCAGTACAACCTGGAGATCTCCAACGCCGAGCTGTCTGATGACTCTCTGTACGAGTGTCAGGCCACCGAGGCGGCGCTGCGCTCCAGGAGGGCCAAACTCAACGTTCTCAGTGAGTTAAATGTGTTTTTATGGTTTTTCTTTCAACCGCCATACAGTTTGAGTGAAGGACCTTTTTTTATTCAAGGACTCGGGGGATATTTATCAAATCAAAGAATGCCAAGAAGGTACTTGTGTCCTTGTGAAGAGCAGGTTTTCTCAGTGGAGAGAATGAGCTTCACACACAGAGTATTGTGCTAAAGTACACTATCAGTTTTTAGTGCTCATGGTTTCATTTCTGGCTCTTTACTACCGATTCTATTTGAAGCGTCATTGTTCTTGTAGGGAATCTATGAGTTTTTTTAAATCTATTTTCAATAACTAAATCATCATTTTCCTTAGCAAGTCAACTCTTTATGGTAAAAAGATTCTGTTGATTCTGCAAAAACACACAAATCCTACAGTCAAACAGCACAAAAATCCAAAGTGAGGAATGTTTTGTGAAGCTTTCCATCAAATAACTTCAGCAATAATGTTTAAACTTAGCAGGAAGTTGCTCTTTACTTTAAAATAATGATGGATAGGAAGAATGAAATATGGAAAAATCAAGATATGGGAAAGGAATTTAGAAATGACTCACCACCAAGAGGTTAAAGGTCAAGCATAACTTGAGGAAAATGCTGGAAAGCAGATCTGAATATCTCAATAATATAATGTTAACTTCATCATATTGGTAATGTTCCAGGAAATCCAGTGTGTTTTATTAGGTTCTGTCAGCTCAAAAGAAATAGAATAAAACTCTAATTTTGAAAGAATTCATGCTTTTCTTTTGAAAATCAAGTTAGACAGCGTTTGTGTGTGTATATGTGCGTGTATAGATTTGTATGGATGCATGAGTGCACTCCTGCATCAATGTACAAGTGGATTTGAGCATTTATGGATTTTCTGTGTGTGTGTGTGTGTGTGTGTGTGTGTCCTCCAGTCCCCCCTGAGGACCCGGTGGTCGACGGCTCGCCGGAGCTCCTGCTGATGGCCGGGACTCCCTACAACCTGACCTGTGTGACCCGCGGGGCCAAGCCTGCAGCACACATCCAGTGGACCAAGGATGGAGTGGCTGTGGAGGGGGCTTACCATGCAACGGTGACTCACACACACACACACACACACACACACACACACACACACCCATACACATATGCATATGATGGCAAACACATGCAACATAAAAAACACATTAAGTTTATTCCTCTGAGATTAGATCTTTATCTCACTTTCCTGCTGCTGGCATCTAAAAAAAAAAAGTTGTAAGACAAATTCTGGCAATTAAAATCTGCTCCTCGCTAACAGCCACTCTCAGCCTGTTTGTTGTTTGTTTATATGCTTTTTGCCGCAGGCTCAATGAAGGCAAAGTACAGTATGTACACCTCAGGCCACGCAGCACCCCTGGAGTCCTGCATTAGGGAAATATAGTATGCAGTGCACACAGCATGGTAGACAAAGTCAGCACAACACCTTCATGGCTCGCACTTAACCAGAAGATAACATCATGGCAGATGGGGGCCATATTTATTAAGTAATGCTTTTGAATGCTAACAACCTGGAGTTTCTGCTCACCGGTGGGAAGCAGCGTTCAGTGCCTTTGAACGTGGTAGGAGACTTTCAGCGTTCAGGACCAGATTAACTGTATCACTGTCTTTAATTTCAGTGGGTGCAATAAAAGGACAGGAACATCACAGAAATGCTTCAGCAGTATCTGTTTAGCATATCAAACTAAAATCAGTTTGTTTCAACAGAAATATCTCATCTTCTCACTCAGAGGAAGCCTCGACTGCTCTGTTGTTCGATGAAGGGCACAACAGGCGAACAAATGAAACTGAAAGCAAAGCGCTGACGCCGCCAAAACAAATGAAAACACTTAGTGAAACTAACAGAAACTACATTTTTTGAACCAGGAAAAACAAATAAGCAATGAAATCAACTGACAAAATTTGGAAAATTTTCCCTGCTTCGCTGAGTCAGCAACCCAACCAATCAATAGACAGATCTCAATAATATATTTATCAGATTGATCTTTACTAGATTACATTAATCCAGTGTTTTAAATAGTGTTCACATGTGATAAATTCAAAACTCAATCTTAAATAAACTGTCTATTATGCTGGAAAAAACGGCTGCACATATAAGAAGTGCATGCACATTTAGAACACACACACACACACGCTCACACACGCACTAGACTTCAGTTACTTTACACACTCCATGGCTGTGACACAACTTAAAACATGCACAAATTCAAGATCTGCTTAATTAACCCACATGTTAAGCTACACACTCATCTCTCTCTCTCTCTCTCACACACACACACACACACACACACACACACACACACACACACACACACACACACAGAGGCAGGAGCTGCACTAGGTGACACTTACAATCACAGTGATATATATTTTGCACTCATTTCTCCCACATTCACACTCTTCACACTCCTGTATACTCTCCTACACACATGAATGTATGCCTGCAAGCGCGCACACACTCACACTCACACTTACACGCACACACACATAAAACACTTACGTACGCACACTCATGTTTTTTCATATGCACACAAAAGCAACAGCAAACACTGACTCACACACTCGAGCACAGCTGTTTTTACATCCCTTGCAGTCAGTTTCATGCCCCCCACACATGCTCATACATATTACATGCTGCTCTTCTGTTACTCTGCTACTGACCACGCACTTACACCGCGGTGACGCCGGCACACACTTTCTTGACAAATTTTGTTGTTGCATTGCAAAGCACCTCACCTCCAGAATACAACAACAACAACAACAACAAGACTGGATTTTATGTCGCCATCGTGCAGAAAAAGATTTATGACCGATGCAACAAAAGGTTATTGTCATTATTGATTCATCTCTCAAATATTTTAAGATAATAATAAAATATTTGATCTATAAAATGTCAAAAACTATTACACAAATTCCTTTAAACAAAAGGTGGAGTCTTCAAATTGCTTTTAGTGTCTGACCATTTAACCAAAAATACAAATATATATTTAATCTGAAGCAGCTATAAAAGTGAGAAAATCAGCAAATAGTTGTTATAAAAGATAAATCAGTGAACAGTTTCGGCACCTCTGTGGCGCCGCGTTCAGCTCTCATTTTGAATGCAAAGTGGAGTGTCATTATAAAACTGAATTGCTTGTGTTAATTGAAAGAACATTTTGCAGGCAGTTATTTTCCTGCACCAACATTAAATGTCTGTATTATGAAGATAAAGTACAAGAGCAAGAGAACGGGTTTCAATAAAGTGTCTCCTTTAAACTCTGTTCAGATTCTCTTTTGCACTTTTTCAGCCTAACTTCTTTTTTCTCCCACGTCAAGTCTAAAAACGTTGTTTTATTTAATATCGTCGGATTGCTGTTTCTATTTCCATTTTATGCTATTTCTTTATCTCTCCAGGCTCCGTTAGTAACCCTCTCATGTCTCCTTCTTTTCTTCTCCCCTTCTCTCTTTTTTCCTCCCATGATATTTCACATCCCCTCTTTTTCTGTCCTCTTCGTCCTTCCCCATCCACTCTGCTCCTCCTCTTCTTCTTTGATCTCTCTCTGTTGGCTCTGCTTCCCTAAATACCATCATCTACCCACAACCCTCCTCTCCTCTCCTCTCCTCTCCTCTCCCTGCTAATTCGGCCGAAACAGGAAGTGCTACCAGACAGGAAGAGGGTGACGACCAGGAGCTACCTGCCCATCACACCGACCGACACCGACAGCGGACGCAACTTCACCTGCGTGGCCAGCAACCCGGCGGTGCCGATGGGCAAACGAGCCACCGTTACCCTCAACGTTCACCGTACGTGGACCCTTTTTTCTTCTCTGTCACAGTATAATTTAATCAGCGGCTCCAGCACTTGTCAACTCCAAGTAATTGTTGCTGAAAAACACCACATGTGCTGTTCACATGAATTTGCAGCCACATTTTTCTCCATTTTCCTCAAACTTGGGCAACTTCCAGGTTTGATTTAGCTGTTTGCATTGATTTGGCTCCATCTTTTGGGGCCAGTGATTTTTTTTCCTGAAGCAGTTCCGGAAAACTGGAAACCTCTTTTTTTGTGTTTAAAAAAGGATTTCGGCCGGAATAAAGACTGATTGCTCACGAGGAAACTGTAGCTTGATTTTTCAATCAAGAAGATTAATGTGTTTTTCCCAAACAAGTGTAGTGATTAATTACTGGAAGAATAACTGCAGTGGCAGCACATGTTGAGTGCTGTGTGAGTACAGAAAAGCTGTGGAGAAAGAGGGATTTTTTTTGTTCCAGCAGATTTTATTGTGATATTTATAGTTTCTGTGACTTATTTGTGTGGTAATTCGATCCTCATGCTGCTTCATTTGGCTGAAACTGAACAGTCCTTCTCACTTTAATTCCCCTTTTTTCTCCATTTTTACATTGAATGTGTGTTTTGGCCCATGAAGACCCTCCCATGGTGACCCTGTCCATCGAGCCTCGCTCCGTCCTGGAGGGCGAGAGAGTCACCTTCACCTGCCAAGCCACTGCCAACCCTCCCATCATGGGCTACAGGTCTGGATGAAATATTTACCTCAAAACTGAACTTACTTCTTTAAAAGTTTGTGCTGTTTATCAAAAGAACAATATGTTAGTTCTGAGCTTGATGGCATTGTTGCAACTTTTGTTTCAGTTCAGACTTTTTTAAACGGCGGTCGATGTTTTTAGCAGCAGTGATTCATTTGATACCTGCAGTCAAACATCAGGAGCCAGACTGCTTTTCTCTGTAATGCCAATAGATTTTCTCTTTATCCGCTCCAATCTGCTCGTAGCCACCATGTGGAGGTGAACCTGAAACTGTAATTTCTGCTTGCAGAACAGAATTGGTGAAAGTATTGAACGTCTGTACAATTAAACACTGACTTTTATCTCAAGTGACAGCGGCGAAGCTCTGAAATTGCTAAATGCTGGACTTTAACACGGTTGTTTAATCTGAGGTTTAAAACTCCACCAGAGGTTTTTTTTTTCCAGTGTGGGATCAGTGCCAGGCACTAAGCCCATTGAGTGTATATTAGAGAGTCATCTAATGGCAGATGTACAATATGGTTATATGGATTTGAACTGTATATCTGTCAAGACAAAGTGAGGATAACAGAAAAGAAGAGAATTATTTCTTTGGCTTGTAATCAGTCCTGCAAATTCTGACATCAATGTTTTTTAAATGTTAGTTTAATAGCTGTAATTGATGATATAAACCATCATGTCTAACAGTGGAAATCTAACACAGAAACCAGGTTTGAAGCCTCCTGACAAACAGACATAACAGTGATTTGTGGCGCTCGAACAGTCGCTCAGCTGGGATTTTGTTTCTCCGTCAGATGGGCGAAAGGTGGCGTTCTGCTGGAAGGAGCCAGAGAAAGTGTGTTTGTCACCACGGCGGATCACTCCTTCTTCACCGAGCCCGTGTCCTGTCAGGTTTTCAACGCCGTGGGAAACACCAACGTCAGCATCCTGGTGGACGTGCACTGTGAGTGGAGGGCAAACGCTCCACAGCTGAGTGGGACTCTGCTGATATGAATGTGTTTTAGTGTCTATATTTGTCAGTATTACTTTAAAGACCCCACACTGCATTTATTCTGTTACCACACTGTGTTCACATTTTGTGCGGAATAAATTTGCAATAGATGGTTTATGTTTAATCTGCTCTCATCAGCCCAGTTCAATTAAATAAAGCTTTATGGAGTTTTTTGTTTGTTTAAGTCTGTATATTAACAGAGTAAAGTAAATAAGAATGAATTCGTTAGAAGTATTTCAAGTCCATAGAATGAGGCGAGTAGTTAATGAGAACAATTATCTTTAAAAAACAGTTAAATAAAAACAATTAAATGAAGTGGAAAAAAAAAAGAATCACAAATAGGAAAGAAGAAAACAATTATTCCCATTATGATTTGTAAAACTTAAAAGAACAATGTGGAACATTTGGACACAATTTGTATTTAAAACATTAAAAACAAAATAATGTGACAAAATAATAGTTTGTTTTATAATTAAGATGACCAATTTTGCTGAGTTTTTGGGCTGAATTTTGCATCCTAATTAGCAACATCTGTCCTGTCTCATATGTTTCCAAAGAGACAATAGACAATAAAGAGACAATAGTCCATTGTAGAATTGTAGCTGATGTTTGTGAATCTTTTTCACAAGTTCTTTGCATTAATTGTGAGGTAAATTGACAAAATTAACTCACTAAATTTAAATGAAGAAAATATTCACACACCTGATTTACTTCATACATCTGACTTTGAGTTTGTTTCTGGAGTTGCGGCTCAGTTGTCAACCTATGAGTTTGGTCGTTGTTCTTCCAGTCTGCATGTTAAAGTGTCCTTGGCCGAGATGCTTAACCTTAAACTGGTGTGTGAGTGTGTGTGTTTTCCGGTGAGCAGGCTGGCTTTTTGTGTTCGTCACTCTCTGGCATCAGCTGTCAGAGTGAGTGAGTGATAAAACCCCGTCTGAAGCTATTTTAGCCACTTTGTGTTCCTCTTAGTCTGTATTGAATGAAAATAAATCTGTGCTCTTTTCTCCCAGTTGGCCCAATACTGGTCGTGGAGCCCAGACCAGTTACAGTGGACGTGGACTCTGATGTCACTCTGAACTGCAAGTGGTCCGGAAACCCCCCTCTCACCCTCACCTGGACCAAGAAAGGCTCCAACATGGTGAGAACAAACCCTCCCTGACCTTCCCCTGACCTTTGACCTCAAAGCTTTCATTTTATATTCTCACCTGAAGTTTCATTTATAATAAGACAGAAACAAAACGTGTCGGTATCAAAGCACCGCTGGATTTACAGGCAAATCCTCCAGAAAACCCCGGCACAACCTTTGCCTTTTAAGACCCAGACTTCATAAATGTTTGCTCAGTCGAAAAGCAGACGATTAGAAGTGAGACTCCGTCTTCAAATCTTAAATCTTTAATTCATGCCTAACAACTTAAGAAAAGCTGCAGCATAAAAAAAAAACTAATGGAGCCTGCTGAGTAAATCAACATGTTTTATGAATTAAATATAGATCTCCCTCACTCTCTCCTTCTCTTTAACATCTCTCTTCTTCTTCTTAACCCTAACCCGCTTTAATGCAAACTTATACTTGTGCTTGTGTGTCCAGGTGCTCAGCAACAACAACCAGCTGTATCTGAAGTCAGTGAGTCAGGCCGATGCAGGACAGTATGTCTGCAAAGCCATCGTGCCCAGGATCGGAGTCGGAGAGACGGAGGTTACGCTCACCGTCAACGGTCAGTTACTGTTCAATCAATCTGCTGTTCAAAACGTATTAGCAAAAATGCTAACATGTGTGAAGCTACAGCAGAGACTACAGAGAAAGACGAGACACACCACTCAATGCATTTTAAATGGGACTCGGAGGGAGAAATTCATAACGCCAAAGATGGCGGTTATATGTATATATCTATATTTTATATATCTATATAAAAGTCAATCGTGTATCTGTATTTATGCTTGCACAGAGTAACTAACAGCCTGAAAATAAAGCATTTATCATCCTTTTGTAGCCCATTAAATAGCACTGACTTAGCAACGTAGCAAAGGCATTTTCACATATATGTTGATGATGGTGCACAATTTCTCTCAATGGCTCTTTCTGGATTTAACAGTAGAAAAGTTTGTGTCGTGAAAATGTGCAGAATGTGTACGTCTAGCTGTAGAGGACGTATAGCTTATGGCAAAAAAAAGGTGTTTTAAATGTTATTTTGGGTCACACACACACAAAACACAAAACTTCTTTTAAGCGGTTTATTTAAGATTTCACTGGTGAATCTATAGAACAGTTTTTATATCCAGATGACCACTGAGAGTTCAGTTATGGTTATCTTCCCATTCATTTCATTCATTGAGATAGGACCTGATCTTGTCAACCCAAAAATAACTGCTCAGAGGCGTTACCAAGATGGTGGGACTTGTCTATAGGGACTTTGGCTCGAGCTCTGCTGCCATTCCAAACATGGAAGATTAATTACAAAATCACATGGACCTCGGTGATGTGTTGGTTTAATCTGGACTCACTCTGCACATCCGTATATGTATCCCTCTGACAGCTGAAGCCACAGAGTGCACAGAGTCGAGTGCTGCATTAGCCTTGTATTTATGCCGACCCAGTCTGATTCATTCCCGCCCAAGCCCGACCCAAACCCAACAGATAATTTTTCAGTACTAAACAGGCCCAAAGCCAGTATTTCAATGCCAAAACCCTCTCCCCCCGAGAGACCAGCAATTACTTAATAAATCAAAACTGATTCACCAAGAATACGGGGAGGAAAAGGGAGTTCAAAAAATGCTCCTTAAATCTTCGGCAGCTGTCAGAGAGCCGGGTCAAACCAAAAACAGAGACGGCATCATTCATCGGCACGTCCTTGCAGATATCTGGTGCTGAAAGCTTCACGAGCTGGTGGCTAGTTTAACACTCTTCCACCAACCATATAGCATGTTTTTACATCTGGTTTAAAGGTAAATTGTTATTGTAGACATTATTCACATAGGTTTTGATTTATCCTTCAGCATTTCACCTGTTTTAATGTCAATTTAATGTTAATTTCCTGAGTACATTAAGATGACACTTGAACCTAAGAATACATCAATAACCCAATTTAAAAAACAGAATAAAATATGAGAATTACATCCAGGTAAGTTTATTCTTTCTTGATTCATTACTGAATAGAAGACGACAGCTTTATAGTTTCTCCTATTTTCGTTGTGTGATACAAGCCTCGTGCGGCGTTTTCAAGGTCTCAGTGGAAGTGTTTGTGTTAAATGTGTACTGAAACACCGACATCATGTTAACAGCACACATATGATCATATCATGTAATTAACACTGCGTCTTTTTAAACAAGTTTTGTATCTTTCTGCTCTTGAATTGTCTCAGCTGGAGGTGATAATGCACCCAGTGGTAAGTCTGGTGGCAATAAAATGAAGAATTAATTATGTGTAATTGTGTTTTTTTTCCATGCTTCTGCACGGAAAAGGTTACAAAAAAAAAAACCCTGTAGTGAAAGACTGATATCGTGACAATCCTATTCCAAAGTATTAATCCACCTTTATTATAACTTTTTTGCAAGAAAACTGACGAATAGTCAAGAGTGGGAATCTCAGAGGTAAAGTTTCTCAAAGTTAAACTAGATCCAAAAAATTATTTGAAATCATCTTATAAAGGTTGATGTGACTTGGTCCTTTTTTGTCAAGTCAAGTTTTATTCAAATAGCCCAAATTCAAAGCACAGTTTGCCTCAGGTTGGTTTACAGCCTCGTTCTTCAGACACTTTGACCTTCTCAGCCTTAATTATCAGTCAATCCGAACCGCCATAATTGTTATTAGAACCATCTTTGTATTTAATAGCTCTGGATCATGAAGATGACATCCTCATTGTGAATCCCATCTATGACTGGCTCGTTATTTTCTATCCTATAATACAGACTTCAACAGGTACAACATGCTACCACCTTAAATTGCTGAGAAAATAAAAAAGATTTACATTGATTGATTGTCCGGAATTAGTGTATCGCTTCGTCAGATAAGGTGTAAAATGTTTTACACCTCTCATAAGTGGTCCCTGGTTACGGCTCTTATAGCAGGAGGTTAATTCGCTCATGACTTTGTTGATTTGTTGTTAAGCTCGGTGCTTGTGTATTTCTCAAACCTTGTGATTTTGTCGTGGTAATCCTCTTATGTGCCTGTGCCTCAGGTCCCCCCATCATCTCCAGTGATCCAGTCCAGTACGCTGTCAGAGGCGAGAGAGGAGAGATCAAGTGTTACATCGCCAGCACACCTCCGCCTGATAAGATTGTAAGTCCACCCTTGGAAGCTGTAATCTGCTGCAGAGGTGCTCGACCTTTTCAGATTACATCTGCCTCAGACCGGAGCCCCGATCACGACGACTCCGTGTCCTCGCTGAAAACAAAATGATTTTTACCTCCTCCTACTCCTCGGCCTAAACGATCGGCACAGGTGGCATTGTTCTCCGACTGTGTCACGAGTATGAGAGAACGATCTGTTCCTCCGTGGTAGAAGGTGTGACTCATCAAAAACAGCTGCTGTAGAGGAGACATGCTGTACTGTACACATGTTCCCCTGAAAATGAAAGAGTGCAGCAGATAAGAACCAAGAAAACCATGAGAGAACACGAGCTGAAAGTGTTACTTCATGTTTGTTTAAGTATTTTATCACAGTTTGAGCTCATGAGCTCATTAAATTGGTTTATTTATATATAAAAACATTTAAAAAGGAAATAAAAAGGTCATCTACGAGGTAAATTCAAGCTAAACACCAAAATCTGAACAACAGATCTGTGACCCAAATAAACATCTCCGCAACAAATTCATGAGTTATCTTCTTTGCCAGTAGACCAATAAAACATAACCATCAATAAATCACCCCCCTCATTTTAATATCCAGCATCTTTTATAGTTTTATTGACATGACCTTTTATTTTTTCCGCTTTAACAAGCCCACAAGACACAATTAAGGTCTTATAAGACAGTGGATCCGACCATTTTTGTTCACTGTTTCTCCATTTCAGCAGGAGAATCCATATAAGACATAGTGACTGTCTGCGGTAATGATAGTCGCTTCAATAGTTGATGTTTTAGTCATTATTTGTTGCTCTCCATTTCAACTTTTCTGCCACCTTGCAAACCAGTTTTACTGCACTTTTTTTTGATAACAGAACATTGTGCTCAAGTGTTACATTCGGCTGAGCTCCCCCCCTGAGGTATAAGTGCAGCCGGGGGTCACTTTTGAAAGACATGCCAACTTTCCCAATAATATCAATCACTTTCTGACCCAGAGACAAATAAATTATGTCATTCAAAGCCCATTTAGAGCATTATGTTTCTGCACCTTTTGGACTTGACCAGTTTGTAGTTCTTGTCAGTGAGATGTGACCATTTTCAACAACCAAAGCTTCCTTCTTTAAATTATTCGACTATTTACTAAATCAAACTATTTTGTGTAGCAAGAATATGTCTTATTTCTTATGTATTATTTCTGCTTTGCTCTCCCATCATCCTATGTCAGTATCTAAACTATAATTTAACCCTCTGTGAGTCTAAACAGCAGTGAGTTATGACTTTCTGTAAATGTATTACTGTGATTGCTTTAAAGGAAATATGTTTGACTAGTTTTTAGCAGTACAGTCTTTTTTTATCTACAAAAAATGCCACAAGAAAAAAAAACTAAACAGTGCTTTTAGAGCATAAAATTCCACATACAGTGGCTTTAAAACCACTTAAGGTAACTGTTACTTATAGTCACCAGGAAAGCATCAGTGCAGCATCAGTACCATCCTGATTGTGGTATTTATTGGACCTATCAGCCAAAACCGTTCCAACCCAGTGATCCCTTCAAAGTGCTAACCATCTTTTCTTTATAGGAAAGTGTTTGCACAGATTGCCTCAACAGCAAACTGTAATGCAATATCCTCCTGAATGTGCCGTAACTGCAGAACTGCATGCAGGTTTTTTTTTCATTCCTGCCTTTTCCTGAAGTCACTGAGTGCAGCACTTGATCAAACTATACTGTGCATTATATAAGATACAAGATGAATCTGATGGTGTGTGATATAAAAACCTAAATAAAGGGGAAGAGAGGGGGGTATCAGAATGCTTACAAATCACAAAAAAGAAGCTGGAAAAATGGAAATAAATCCAGTGACAACACTTGAGTTTGAAGGCTAAAATGTGTGTGAGAGAGAAAGTGTGAGGGAAAATAAGAGGAAGAGAGAAATTCTGTACCTTTCAGCGTCAATTATCCAATTGTGCAGTGCAGACATGACAGAAATCAGAGCTTTTAGGAAGCTTCAGCCCCCCCGCTGCACTGGCAGAGAGCTCAGAGCGTATAATGTGATATGACATTATAGTCTCGGCTTAATGCAGAGACACAAGGACTTATAAAATATGGAGTAAGATGCTGTGTGTGTGTGTGTGTGTTTATAAGTGTGTTTGTGTGTAAAATAGGCAATGAGAAACTGAGAAAAAGGAAGAAATACAGACAGCAGTGATGCAACAGAATTATTGTGGGGAAAAAAGCAATAAAGAGAGCGAGTGAAGGATCCTCAGCGGCCGACTGTTGTGACAGGAAACTCACACTGTGTGAGACTGTCGGAAACAAAAACAAAAGATTCGAGCCTTTTTTTAAAAAACGTATCCTTCATCCACTCTTGATCACATTCTCCTTTTTTTCATTTTTTTTTTTTTAAACCAGGTTAAAAGGTACATTAGCACAACATATGGCCTTATGTATATTTGATATTGCCGTGCTTCATATTTAATAGCCTCAAATTTTCCCTCAGCAGATTTTAAGTAGAAAAACCTGCTTGGGTTTTTATCGCTCATGTACACTTGCAGCACCATTTGTGAGTCTGTGTGTCTTTACTGATTTATTTGTGAGGAATTTCTGTCTTTCCCTGCCTGAGAAGTTGCTGTAGAAACTTCAATTAGACATTTGCTGCACCAGGAGAAGAGGAAGAAATAGCTACCAAGGTGTGACAATATAATTTGTTTGCTTAAAATATATTTCCTGCTCAGACTCGCTTAACCTTTCTGAACAGCAGCCCATCTGCCTGCTGAATGTTTACTTGTGATTATGTGTGTGAGTGTGTGCATGTGTGTGTGTGTAAGTGTGCTTAATACTACATAAGATAAGATAAAGTAAAAAAATTAGCATTATTGATCCCTGAGGGGAAATTGAGTGATCGCAGCAGTACAGAGGGGAGTTCAGATAAAAATCCAACAAATAAAACATACTGAAAATTGCGTCTCCATCACACTGATTCAGCGCTCCGATCGCCTTGAAGGACTTTTCCTGCTGTGTTGATTAGGTGCAGATTTATGGATTTACGAGTGTTATAGTGTACAGACGTACCGAGCCTATCCCAAATTGACGCCCTGCTTTATCGGTTTAATGCAACCCTTTTTCAAGTGGCACATCACACAGACTGAGGTCGAGAGCAGGTTTTTGCCAATAAATGGTCTTATTAATCGCTTGAAGCCTTTGATTACGTATATATTAGAAAAAATTTATGATAACTTAATGATAAAACCTTATGAGCCATTTATTAAACAGCACACAACAAAGATCAAAGTATGATAAAACATGTCATAAACAGTGTAAATGCAAAGATTATTAATGATCTTTGATCAAATATTTCGCAAAAAAATGGATGAAAGAGTAAATAAAAGGCATAAACAAGGAAGTTCTGCAACTAGATTTTTAAGCCAACTTGAGAGCAACTTGGTTGATCCGAGATATTTGACAGGTTATAACCTCAACATTTAGCATCAGGTGAAGTTTTCTAGCCTCTGTATGAGAATCTCAAGAAGTTAAACCATTTAGATAGATTTAATTAAGTCCATAGATTTAAAGACGAATGAGGGAATACAATCCCTCTTGCTGGCAAAGTGACCACAATGCATCCTCCTTGTTCTCAAACCCCTAGTTCCAGAGGGGTTTAGTTGAATTTTTTAGTCCAGTCTTTTGACTCATTAATGCTTTTTTGACAGAGGTTTGTGAAAGTTAGAATCTATAGCACCATTGATCTGAAAAGCCAGCAGCTGCTGTGTTGTGCATTGATAAATCCATGCTGCTGAAGTAGCGGACAGATTTGCAATAGCACCTTTTTGTCAGTTTTGCCTTTGCTCTTCAGTTTTCTTCAATTTTCCTGAAACTTTATACAAAATAAATTCAATTTTATACTATATTTTACTCTATAACCTCCATCGATTCAAGTCACTTTCATGATCAAAGTAAAAGTTGCATTTTATTTTTTGGATTAAGTTCCCAAACCAACATGCTGGTTTGACTCAGTGACTCTTGCTGAGGTCTCTTGACTGTGTGTTTTCAGGTTTGGGCGTGGAAGGAGAACGTGTGGGAGAAGGAGAAGGGCACCCTGATGGAGAGGTACACCGTGGAGCAGAGTAAACCTCCATCCCAGGGTGGAGCCGTCCTCTCCACCCTCACCATCAACAACGTCATGGAGTCCGACTTCCACTCGCCCTACAACTGCACCGCCTGGAACTCCTTCGGACCTGGTACCATGATCATCACCCTGGAAGAGAAGGGTACGGAAAAACTGTTTATAAGTGTTTGTGGCAAATTTAATTATCTCCAGGGGCTGTCAGACTGTATGTAAAGGTTTTGATGATGAAAGTTCCCTTTGTATTACCTTTGGTGGCGCTATTGAGCATCATTTGATAAGACGGTGCATGTATTGTTTGTCTGTCTTGTTCTATTCATGCATGTTTATAAGGCTGCATTCACACCTGCCTCATTTGGTCCAGACTTTCTGACTTTTTGGCTTAATCCGAACCAAAATAGCAGGTGTGAAACCTCCCCCGCACCATGGTCCAGACCAAACAGCTGAGTTTTGGTCCAACCCAAAGAGGTGGTCTCAGTCTGGATCAAACTGAACCGTAGTTTAGTTCGTGTCCAGTGTAAAAGCAAAGGTTTGGACCTTCGGACCTTTCGTGCCAATGACAGGAAGCTACAACAGGCTGGAAAACAGAGTAATAAGTAACTGTCCCAAAAAAATAAAAGAGCAGAGGAACTACATGAGAGGAAGAGAAGACCAAATGCCTTATTAATATTTAGTCTGAAGACTTTATCAAGGGTCAACTAGAAAAAACTCATAAAGCTACAATCAAGTTACTAATCAAGGCGTTTTCGTGCTGATGTCAGACGCCAACAAACCAATCAATGTAAAGTATAGACACGCAACCTACGTGCTTGATGACGATATGACGTAGGTTTGTCATGTAAAGTCCGTTAGTCTGTTTGCATAATTGCACTGTCAAACCAAAACCAAATGTAACAAAAACACGAAACCTCGATTTTGACCTTGGTCCGGACTTTAAGGTGTGAAAGCGCCCTAAGAGATGGATCTGGGACTACGACATGGTGACCATTCAGTGTAATAAAAGTAGTTGACTTAAAGCTGACTGGCCAAATTCTATCCAGCATTTTTGATACATCTACGGTCACACTTACGAATCTACGGACCTTGAGAAGGTTATGTATTCAGTGGAATAAGAGCAGACGGAGAAAATCCATGTAAACAAATCAAGTTTTTAAGACATTAAAGAAAACTATTTAAAAAACAGAAAACACGTTCAACCTGTTTGATAGACGTTTAAGTGGCTGCATGAGCCCATAGGTGATGGAGCCAGAACGCATCATCACCTGTTAGCAATAAAAAAATGTGCTTTTCAAAAGTTTTATAAGGGATGAAATGTATTCATCACATTTGTTTGGCCTTAAGGAGACAATCGGTGCATTTTATTGAGAAACAGACTTTAGGCAGAGCTCTTTGTTTACAATAAAAATCCACAGGGTATCCTGAAAGTCCCGGAGAAAAACACTCTTCTTTCTCTCATGAACTGAAGTGCCCCTGAGCAACAGTTCTTCTCCGCAGTGGCCTCAGCTGGAGGACAGAAGATTGAGTGTTATAAGTCCATTCTGGATGGTTACGCATTTTATTTTGAGAACTCGGCATGTCATATTACATTGAGAAAATGATTTCTTCATGCTCTGTCAGTCTTATCTGGCTCTTATTCTTTCAGCTGTCAGATTTCGCAAGCTTCAGAAAATCTAGCACAACATCTTCGAGGGAGAGAGGGAGAAAGCGAGAGCTCGGATTTGTCCTCACATGTAGACTAAGAGCGTTTTTTTTTTTTTTTTTATCCCTTGTCTGACTTGCATTCCTTATCAACATAACCAGCCCTCGGAGATCCAATGCTAAGCTACTGTATGACACAACATTCGCACAGGTTTCTGTAACAATGAGGCAGCAGCTGTCCCTCAACCCTCGACCCTTCTTCTGCTTGTGTTTGTTTCAGATATTGTTCCAGTGGGAATTATCGCCGTTGGTACGGTGGTATCCTCCATTCTGGTGCTCATGTTTCTACTGGCACTCGCCTTCTTCCTTTACCGCCAACGCAAAGGAAGTGAGTGGCTCTTATAAGTGTTTGTGTGTGTGTGTGTGTGTAGGGGTACACATAAAAACACACACATAAAAACACACGTACAGCATGTGTCTATCAGTCTTTCTGTCATCCACTCAAACAATCTGTCATTCAGCCTCTCCACGTCTGAAGAAAGCAACATATGCCAGCCGTATAGCATTTTATTCAAATGAGATTAATGAATATTCATATAATATGGCAAACGGCCTTAAGACGCCTACTGCGCGTTACCGTTTTCATTTTACCAACATGGAATTGAATGATTATTTTTCAAATAAATCATATTTATATGCTGCTCGCACACCAGATAAAGTACATAAATAACAAAGCCGAAAACAAGAGCGTTGATAGGTGAATGGTATTTAAATTATGAATTCCTATATGTTATTTCTTCAGCCTACAGCAATCCAATTAGCTTTTATGAGCGCAAACCACACATCCGCAAAGCAGGGAGCTAAGAACATGTAGTGTCTTTAAGTTATTTAATTTCGAGCCGCTCAACAGCAAATAAAGAACTGGGAAAGACAATGAAGGTGACTGGCAGAGTCCCCAGAGGGATATTCTGGGGATACAAGTATATTTTCTGGCTCAGAGCTGATAAAACCAGCAGAGAAAAGAGATCGTTTTGGAAATAGAGACTCAAACAAACATCATCGTCGAGGCTTCAGATAAGACGTCTCCTTTTTGTTGTATGATTCAGCTCAAGACTTAAGATTAAAATCTTTAGTTTGAGGGTTTTTTTGCTTTCGGGAGTTTCCATGTTGATAACTATTTATCAATCTTTACTCAGTTTGATCATGGTAAATAAGAAGTATTATCATTTCCTGGTAATGTTTAGCCTAGAAATATACAGTTTTAGTTTATTTAATAGACAGTTTTGAATCAAGTCTCTTCTTTTTTTCCTTTTCCTTTCCTTACCCTGTATTTCTTAAGTAACTGTTGTCAAACTTTCTAAAAGTCAAGCGCACAGAAAGAGTTTTAAACAAAGTAAATTACCTAATTAACACAGTGTCTGTTTGCACTTTCGTTAGAATAATCACACGACAGCTTTTTAACAATTTACATCCATCAGCAATGACAAAAAGGGCAGAGAAGTTTTTTGTAGGAACTTGTTGTGATGAATTAATTGGTAAAACACAGAACTTTCACTCAGGAGACTGAAGTTTGAGTCCTGTGTGAAACTCAAGCGAGTGCTTACTTATTTTAGTCAAAACGTACATCTTTGTTGCAGAAATTACATTTGTGGGTTTAAATGACTCATTCTTTTTAGTTTTCAGTCATAGTTTTGTTAGATTTGGGAGATTATCATAGTTTGTATGTAAGTAGCGTTGTTGGCTGAGGACACCTGGATGTTAAAAGCATCTGCTTTAAAGAGAATCATCAACAATCATAAGATGCTCTGACAGAAACATCTTCATTTTTAAACATTTTAGTTTCAGCATTTACCGGACTTTTCTCTGACATCTCATTTCTCTTCATGGTGAATGCTGAACTCTCTCTGCCTTTTGTGGCTGCTGACCTGCCAAAATGCACAATGCACCGGTTTTAAGAAAGAGAAAATAAAAGAAACAAGGAGAGAACGGACAAGTCGGATGACAAACAACATTATAAACAGTATGAGACGTTGTTTTGCTGCTGCAGCTCCTTTTTTTAACCAAACTGTTAAATAAATCATTTATTTATCTTGACGTTGACCCAGAGGTCGTGTTTTTTCTTCCAGGTCGTCGGGGTGTCACCCTCGGTAAACCAGACATCAAGGTAGAGACGGTCAACAAAGAGACCCACAGCCTGGAGGAGGAGGCGGCTGACGTCTCCACGGCAACGCGGATGGTCAAGGCCATGTACTCCGTGAGTAGACACCCATCTGAGTCACCGGGGGCCGTGGACAGGAGGCGTATGGGTCAGCGGCCTTAAATGTGCAGATACACCGACACAAAGGGCAATATGGCAGGAGAGGCACACACACACACACACACACACACACTCACAAAAACACACATCTTCACACAGAGGAAAATAGACTCATATTCACAAGACCAGCCTGCAAACACACACACACGTTCAACACATCAAAAATGCATACACAAACTCACACACACACAAAATAAAGACAGACAAAAGAGAGAGAAAACACAAACCATAAAATACACACATACACAAACAATCTGGAAAACACACAAAAAGTCACACAAACACATGCAGTGCAAATCAGATTTATAGCACACACACACGTCAGTTCTCACACTCTAAATTTGCTCACATGCCCACACACACAAAAATAACAAACATTAACACAGACTTCTACACACAAACACACACACACACACGCTGTCCTTCAACCCTGAGAGTTCAACCCCGGAAGTCCTGGAGATTCTCATCGATGGCGACGCTCTGACGCGGTTTTAAAAAACCTTTGTTTCCACAAACTGACCGTTTCTCGTCTTCCACTCTCTTGGGATGAAAACCTGAAACTCTGTTTTCCTCTCCCCTCCCTCTCTTCCTTCTCCTTTCCTTTCTCACCCTCCCTCTTTCCGTGTGTGTGTTTCGTTGTTTGATGGTTTAGTTTCTGCCCTCTGTTTCCCTCTCTCCCTCCACTCAGCCGTTCAAAGACGACATGGACCTGAAGCAGGACATCAGGAGCGAGAGCGACACCAGGGAGGAGTACGAGCTCAAGGTGAGATGACGACTCTGACGTTTGTTTCTGCAGCATCTTCAACATTATATCTTGCATGACGCTCAGACGTGTCACATGTCATTAACTTTGTGGTCATATCATATCATTCGGTGCAAATGATCAGTTCCCGATTCCTCCTCAGGTTCGTCATTCGCTCTGGAGTTTGGCTTTCAAAAAAACAGTGTCACTTAAATTCATAATCCATGAAGTTGGTGATTCTTCATGCAACATTTGCAGGATTCTGCTAAATCAGAGCGCAATCAACCCAAAGCTGAAGTGGGACTAAAATACTTTGTTTAATCTCAAAACCGTGTCCCTCAAAAAACTTGACATATAAACAAACTTCCTGCATCCGCTGAAATTAATTATACGTTGTATGTTATATGTTGTATAATCAATTATATGTTGCACAGGTGAGCTTCCTGTCACTAAAATACCATTGGAAAACCATGATCATCCTGGTAAAATGAGGTCTTGTCATTAAGTCTTGTGTTCGTACAGAAACTCACTCACACTACATATTACATTTTTGGACATAGCATGAACGACAGCGCCACCAACTGCACCGACGTCATCAACCATATCAGTCTGCTATATGAGATAATGAAGCATGAAATAATAGGAGACATATGAAGAACTAAGTCAGCTGAATCAGTATCTTTAACACTGAGTTTTTTATGTGATTTAACAGATGTTATTTGTCAGTTTCTTTATTTTTATCATTTGTTATTAATATAAGTTGTTAATTTTCCTTTATATTTGAATTTGTTATTTTGGATTTAGGCAATTACGGTACTTTATGTACTTTAAGGTCTTCTATTTCTCTTGAGCGTCACCATTATAATGTTATATACACACAGATGTGATAGCACTGTCTGAACTACAGACATTAAAGTCAAGCTAACTTGAGCAGAGATCTGATGTTTCTTGTGTCTTCTCATCACTTTGCAATGATGTTGTTTTTATAAATTGTTATAAAATTAAGCCTGAAAGACTAATTTTCTTTCCTCTGGTCACAGGATCCAACCAACGGCTACTACAACGTCCGAGCCACCACCCACGATGAGGCGCGCCCCCAGTCCCGAGCCATCCACTATCAGGGAGAGTTTCGCTCCCCGAATCCAAACAGCGGACCAGCCGGTGCCACGTCCAGCGGACCCTCAGCTGCCACCAGCGGTGCCGTCCCCCCCAGCACAGTGCCAGGCTCAAGGGCGGGCTGCTACGACCCCCGACCCCCTTCAAGGATGTCCCACGCCACCTACGCCCAGTTCAACACCTTCTCCAGGGCGCCGCAGAGCCAGCAAGCACCTCCCAACCCGGCTCTCCAATCACCTGGAGATTATCCGGGAGACTGCGGCCTGCTGGACAGCACAACCCAGCTGGCTTATGACAACTACGGATACCCCTCCCAGTATCCCAGCTACCGCATGGGCTTTGCTCCGCCCATAGAGGAGGGGCCAGCCTATGAGATGTATCCAACGGGACAAGGGACCGGTCCTGGGCCAGGGCCGGGACAACAGAGTCCTGAAACAGGTCTGGGGCAGTACGGAAGCTCCACCCGTTTCTCGTACTCGTCTCCACCCTCTGACTATTCCCAAAGACACACACAGCGGATGCAGACTCATGTTTGACTTGCTTTTTGCAGCAGCAGTACTTAAAAACATTAAACAAAAAACCTACATAAAGATTAAAAAAAATTACATAAACAAATCCATTTTTTTTTTGTTTCCAGAGCATCAAGTGCATGGAATTTGGTTCATTTTCTGAACCAATAAAAAACACCTCAATAACGCACAGTAGTTAGCAGCATCGCATATAATACAGTTAGCAGCAATACATACAACACGTGCAAAGCGACATTCACACACATTTGCGCAGACCCTTTGTTGCGTGCAGTGTTTACGCACCAGCAAACGCTACAGCGAGAGCCACAATCAAAAGAAAAGAGACAAAAAGAGAAGAAGAGCACTTTGAAGGCAGGAGGAAGAAGCAGAAGAAGAAGCAGAAGAAGAAGAAGAGAGCCAGGAGCTTAGGGAGAAGCAGAGGAACCTTTTTCTTCCTGCAATCCTCGGCTTGCTCTTGGATCATCTTCCTGCATTGCATTTTTTTTCTCCCACCCCATCTCTGTAAATAAGTGCAAATGGAGATTTGGGTCATTTTTAAAAAGTTTTTCTCCTTGTACAAACCTATACAGTGTGATGCAGTACAGTGACCTACAGGAAACCTCCTTAAAAAACACACACCTTTTTGCATTTTCTGACTCTCACATGTTGCAAAAAAACACACACACACATATACACACACACACAGATCTTTAAAGACTTGTTTGTTTCGATATATATTTGCAGCAACGGGCAGCTTGGACTCTAAATCTATTTGGCACTTTTTGACCCCTCTTCCTCACTAAAAACCTGCCCACTGGCTACTGCTTAGAAGATGTACCTTGATTGTGGGTAAGAGCTCCTTAAAGCGGTACAGTCGGTGACCAGAGTGCCAATGCTTATGTGCCAATACACACACACACACACACACACACACACACACACACACACACACACACACACACACACCAAACACCAAACACAAACTATTGAGTTGTGTCTTCTTTTGTAAAGAAAGGACGATGAGATTCTCCAGACGAAGAGGTTTTCTACATGCCACATCTGAGAAGAAAGAAAAGGAGTGGTAGCAAGTGTCTCTATATGCTCATTTTTCCTCCTCATCTCTCGTTTTTTTTTTTAATCATCTTGATTCGTTTCTATACCTGACATTTCACATGAGGTCCAAGGCCGTAAACGGTATTCGTGAAACGAGGTGTGGCGGGAGCGCGTTTTCATTCGATGAATTTCTGCAATTTGTACAAAAAGATACCTCCCCTACCCTCAAGTGTCAAAAAGTATTTTGTTTCTCTCACTTGCACAGTAGGATAGATTTTTTTTCCATATTTATACCGAAACGTATGAAAAAAAACAAACAAAAAAACGGCATTCAGAAACATTTTATAGTATTTTTATAAGGAGTTGTGGACCAAAGGTTCAGCGTTTTGGGTGAAACTCACTTTTTAATGTGTATGTGGCGACGTGATCGTTATTGGAAACGTTTTGAGTTTCTTTAAAACAAAAAAAAAGCGATGGATGATGTTTTATAAAGTGGATGTTGTAGACTTAAATTAGAAAAAATCCAAAGAGCTTCTTTCCAACACGATAAAATATCCAACAAGAGCATCTGTTTTGGATATTTTGCGTTTGGTTTGAAACTCTTTCTTTGACTTCCAGTCTTCTGACTGGACTGCCTTTTTTCAGACGTCGACGACATTCAAAAAGATGGATGGAGAAGAAGCAGCTGCTCGCTTTGAGCTGTGCAGGAAACTTTAGAAGCGATGAGAAGGTTTAAGTGTAGTCTAACATATCAAAATGAAGGTACAGATGGTTCTATCTAGCTCATAGTGTACTTTGTACATTTATATGTAAGTATGCTGGTTTGTTAACTGCAACAGAAAATTTGGTATTTTGTGTCTGAGATTTTTTCCATGATGTTGTGTCAGCTTTGGTACGTGTGATCGGCCTTCAACCACACAGGTTCATAACCAACGTTTAAAATGTTGCCACTCTACGTCAACTGAAGCAGCTAATGTACAAGTCCCACGTTTTTAAGGACCAGTGTGGAGGATTTAAAGGGATCCGTTGACAGAAATACAGCATGATGCTAAGTCTTTATTGTCACCTAAAATATTCACAATTGTTTGTTTTTTTTTCTTTACAATGAGCCTTTTTCTGCCACGTTTTATGTCACCTGAAGGTCACAGCAGGTTCTCCTACAGGTTTAGAAAGTGATTGGTGAAGCAAAGGGGGTTTTTCAGTCAATTGCAGTCTGCATCCTCACTGTTACCTGAAACTAAATCCTCCACACTCGTCTCTTAATGAATCTCCGCCACCTCACTGCCATTTTTTTTTCCACTGAGAGAGAAAAGCAAATGTGTCTGTTCAGGTTTTGCACAGCAGGGGGATGCTGCAACGTCTGCAGCTGCTCGAAGCACTCTGGGGTTTTTTTTGGCAGCAGTTTAGTAGTTGTGCTCGCTTACTTAACATCAAATAAAGTCAGTTTTGCACCATGATGAACTTACAAAAGGATCACAAAAGCAGTGTGGATCCGTTTCACTGCAGCCAGACGATGGCAACTGCAAAGTTTGAACCATGATGTATTCTTTTATTGCCTGATATTAAGGTCTTGATGAGTAAAAAGGCCTTACTTATAAAACAGAAGTTTGTAGTTAAAAAATTTAAACCACTATAGAACCTGAGGCTTTGAAGAGCTGCATTTAAATGCCCCATTTTGTTTTCTCCACATCTGAAAACTAATACGACGTTACAAAATCACTTCTTTTGGGGAAACAAACGCAAACATCTGATCGGCTGTTGATCTGCAGAAATCAAAAGAAAATAAGTCTTTGGCGACTTTTGTGATCTATTTTTTCAGTTATTTACAGGAAATCTTCCACTTCCACCCACTTACTTAAAATAATCCTCGCAGTGTGAACGCAGCACTGAACACACTCGTCTCAGCTCCTCATGCTCATGGATTGTCTGCTGTAAAGTTAGTATCGGTTCATGTTTGCACAGCGAGCTTCGTCAGTGAGGTTGAGTTGCACTCTTCATCTGTGATTGTTGTGTGAGCAGCATCAAACTCATAATATGCCACTATCATGATTTAATTTTTTTAGGGGAAGTTAAATAAAACGGGACTTTTTCAAACTTCTTTCGGCAGCCATCTTTTAGATGCTTTAACGTTTTATTTCCCTTTTCTTTGGGGCACATATGCTTTCTTGGATAGTTAAAATAAAGAGGAGCTTCAAGCAACAAAAGTTCAACCACTTTTTTTCTCTGCTCAGTTAAAAAAAAATAAAAAATCCCAGAAGATGAGACTGTGCTTTACAAAAAAAGAAAAAAAAAGACCAGAGGCTGAAAAAGTGAAGCCAGAAATCTCACCACGCCCAGAGGGAATCATTGAGTCTTTTATACTTATCAGCCACCCTGTCAACCCCTCACAGACACAGTATATTATGGTAATTTTGTGCTAAAGGGCAATAAAAATTGTATTTATTGCCCCTATTTTGAATAAACACTTTCAGAAAGCAACCCACAGCCACACCGTTTCTGATTAGAATATCAGATGGAACCTTGCAGCTCCAAGGTCACTATATAAACCATTTCAGTACAGTGGTTATAGAGAGCAGAGCGGCAGATGAAGCACCCCTTTAAATTTATATGGTTATCACAGCCTTGGTACTGCATACTATTACCTCTTTACAACCTTTTTACAAAGTTGTAGCTGTGCAGTATTTTGCATCTGACTTGAAATGTCATTATGACCTTGTGTCGAATAAGTAAATCTGACTCGGAGAAGGTACTGAGGCCAGCAGACGCACAGGCAGAGGCCGTCCAGGTACTCGGTAATTACCTCTTAACTATTTACAGTCTGTTGACGGCGGGGGTCACATAAATATGAAAAACGACTCCATTGATGGCAAAATGTAAAGCAGATGTTTAGATTTGGTTATGTGAAAAGAAAAAAAAGTGCGGTTTAAGGGGGAAAATCTGCAAGTGTTTACCCTCTTTTACCCTCTTTTCAGTGCATACAGCTGCTATACTGATACTAATTTACTCTCCTCTCTCTCTCTCTCCTGTGTTGTGTTAAAGGCCTCATACCAGCTTCAACATTTAGAGGTTGAAACTGACTTTTAATGAACAAAATAAAACCCCATCACGACATAGTAAAGCTTTCTGTCGCAGCTTTCTTCGAAATTTCTCTTCAAGACGATAAAATCATGGAGTAGGCATATAAATCTAGCTTGCATTAATGTGTGTGTTTGCAGGTTTGGGGTGAATATAAAGCTTCATGAGCTCATCACATCCTCCTCAGTGTTTTTTGTTTTTTTGTTTGTTTCTTTCTATAAAAAAATCAGTATTTTAAATATTATTTTCTTGATATTATTTTGTGATGTCACATCACCCCTGGAGGAGGTGTGTGTTGGAAACTTTTATATACGGTATTTTATTTCATTTTGTATGCATCAGATAAGGGGCTCTGATTAATCAACCCAGTGAAATATATATTCAAAAAAAGAAAAAAAAAAGAGGGGATATGTGTGTGTGTGTGTCTGTGGCCAAAACGGCTGCTCAGCCAGGCCACAAATAGCCAAAATTCTGTCTCAACTAGGCCAACCCATGCTAGAAGCAGGCCAGACTCACAGCTAACTGCTCTGATCCATGCTGTGCTGTGCTGTGCCGTTCCTGGACGAGACTGACTCACTTTACCTTTTTTTGAGTCTTCAGTGATTAAAAAGTCTGTATGAAAAATGAACTGAGCAGACAAACAAATGCAGCAGACGTTTGTGTAAAATCGCTTTGATGTGTATGTTTGCTCACTGGTGACTGTGTGTGTGTGTGTGTGTGTGTGTGTGTGTGTCTCCATGCGTGCACACGTAGTGTATGTATCCATCTGTGAACATGCATGTGTGTGTCGGCATTCTGTAACACCAGTGTGTTTTCATGCCATTATAAATGTGTCGGGACCGCTGAACTGAAGAGTTTAGGGTTTGACTGAGTGTTTTGAGCAAAAAATCAGATTTATCAACCAGAAACGTTGCCTCCTGCTGGTATGATGGAGGTTCCTCCTGACCACAGTTTCATAGAAATAGTCTAAAAAAGAGCTGCATCTAGTCGTAGTGGTAGATAAACATGTCATAGATGTGTGTTGTCAAAACACAGTGACCACAATTAGATTAGGACTAAAAATCTGAAGGACTAAACCTTAAACTGCCTTAAAAAAAGTGCAAAAAGAAGCTGATTTATATTTTATTGTGGACTGATGCTTCAAAGGCATTTCCACAATGTTTAGAAAAAAAATCATTTAGGAATTCTGTATGTTTGTTTTTGGAATTAAAAAAACGTACATTTTGAAGGTAGGTGTTCAAATCATTTCAGCGAAACAAACATATCAGTCAAATCCTATTTCAAAGCGAGACAGCTGGTAAGACAGAGTGAAGGAGACACTGCGTGGCCTTAGGACACGAGGAAGGAGCCGAGCTACTCCGCTCGTCCCGCATCCAGCTGCTGAGCTTGTCTGCTCTCTGAAAACAGCTGCACGAGTGAGCAGGATTAATTGATGTTCGGCTCGGCGTTGTTCAACATATGAGGATAACGATCGCCGCGGTGAGGAGGTTCCCATGTTGCACTTGAAAATGTTTGAAGGGTGAAAGAGGAAACAATGTGGGTGCTCCAAAAAAACACAAAACATATATTCTCCATATTTCAATTCTTTATTTTTAGCCCTATATATATTGTTCACATGTGTATTATGTTCATGTTGGGTTCGAGTACTTGTTTATCCCTTTTATTCGAGAAAAAAGAAACTGTACAAAACATACAAAATATTAAGATTTTCCTTTATTTTCATTTTGATTTTTTTTTCTTCAAATTGTATGTAATTATTTTTCCACAGTATTACAGAAAATAAAACGAGACACGGCTTTCATAAGAACAGCAGCAAAGCCTCCTTTATTATGCATTTATTCATTATGCTGACACCTTTTCTTCTCTTTTTTTCATTTCATTTCATTTAATCAAACTATATATTTTTTTATGTTTTTCTAAGTGAGACTGCAGGTTGTGGTTTTTCTCTCTTTACTCTGAAGGATGTGAGGATGCTCTTCACACATTCTGCTGTTTATTTAGGTCAAACCATGAATGAGTGCACACAAACATTACTCCAACACTGCATCGTGTTAGGTAATTGAGAAAGTGTGTGTGTGCATGAAAGCAGATTAAGTGTTTTTACTTTTTTTTACGTGCAACTGCAGACCACAAGACGAGCTCCTGCAGCCTCAATCTCCTCTCATTTAACACTCAGTTTTGTCCTTTTCTTTTACTCTTTCTTCCTTCTCTTCTTTCCCTCATCCTGTTCTACCTTTTCTTTCTTTTCTCTCATCCTCTTTTGCCTCAGTTTGTCGCACAACATTCTGTTTCTATCCTCTGAAAATCTCTCATTTTTCCTCTCCCTCATCCTCCTCTTATCCTCTGTCCTCAAAATCATCTTTCCAATCTCTTTAACAGTCTCTCCTCTCTTTCTTCTCTCATCCCTTCACCTTCAACCCTTTTTCCTTTCCTCCTTTTTCTCCCCTTCATTCATTACATCTTCTCTCCTCTCACCTCTTTTCTTTACTCTTCCGTTCACCTCTCCTTCTCCTTCACCTCTGCTTTCGCCTCATCTGCCTCATCTCCAACCTTCTCCTCTCTCTTGCTCCTCCTTTTTTTCCTCTCTTCGCTCCCAGTTTCTCCTCTTTTACATTTTGCTGCTCTCTTTCATTACCTCACCTTGTCAGACCTCCTCTCTTTTCATCTCCTTTCATCTCTTTTCACGGTTCTTTCCTCCCCTCATGTCCTTCCTCCTCACCTTTTCTTTTGCTTTATCTTCTCATTCCTAACGCGTACATCTTCCTAACCTCCCTCACCTCTTCTCCTCTATCTTTTTCTCTCACTCCTCCTCCACAGTTCTCCTTCAATCTGTCTCTTCTTCTCTTTTAGCCTTTAATCTCACCTTTTAACATCTCAAACCTTCTCCTCTTCCCCTCCTCTCCTTCCTTTCTTTCTTCTTCATTGTGTCTCACCTTCTTTCACCTTCTCTGTCTTGTTTCATCTCCTCTTCCTCTGTCCTGTCCTACTCCCTTACTCCTTTGCTCCTCTCCTCTGTCTTCCATCACTCTTTCACCTCCTCTCTCTTCTCCTCCTGCAGTCAGACCTCTTACTTCTCCAATCTTCTGCTATTTGTTCTTCTTTCACTTCTCCTCCTGTTTCCTCCTCTTGGGCCTCCTCTAACATCTTCTTACCGTATTGTCCTTATGCCTCTCTTCTCCTCTGTCTTCCTTTAACCTCCTTTGTCCTCCCATCTCTCCTTGTCCTCTCCTCTCTTTACTCCTCCTGTCACCTCCCCTACAATCAAGGCTCTCCTCTTTTCATACATCATGTCTCACATCTGTGCAACTTTTCCTCTCTTCCTTTAATCTTCTTCTCTCCTCTTTTCTCCTTATTCTCCCCAGACATCATCAGCTTACACCTTTTCTCGAGTTCTTCGTTCTCCTTCCTTTTTCTCACCCTTCTTCACTTCAGCACTTCTCCTCTTTCCCTCTTTTCACTGTTTCTCTCCTCAGTTATAGATGACAGTAACGAAAAAAAATGAGCGTGGAGGGAAAAAAAAGCAAAAGCAAAGAAGAAAGAGGCGAACAGATGCAGCAGGAGGAAAAAGACAGACAAGGACAGAAGACAGACAGAAAGCATTACAGCCTCCCTCTCTCATCTTTACTTAGTGTGTAAGAGTGATTATCGTCTCCTCTCTCCTCCTCCTCACATTGAGGAATAATGTCTGGAATAACCTTCAGCGCTGCATCCCAGACTCCACCGGACCCCCCCACCAACCCCACAACCCCCCTCCCTCCTCAGCACCACTTCCATTTTATCCCCTTGTTCACATTTGAAGCGGTCGTTGTATGGATTATGGCCCCTCTCATACTTGGCACGGCGTTCAGCGCCCGAGATATATTATCATATTAGTGGAGAATGATGTAATGCATCTCAAGACATTTGTCCTTCGCACACCCTCTGTCCCTCCGCAGATGATGTCACTGGCTTTGTGTCTCCGAGGCAGAGAAGTTGTCAAGCCGTTCTGAGGGGGTTTATCTGCTTGATGCTGTCGCCATCTTGTGGCAGGAGAGCGGTATTGAGCAATCAGTGAAAGAGAAGGGAGGGGAGTAAATTAGACTGTAGGCAATTATTTATTACTGAACCAGAGAATAATGTGGCTCATAATAGACGTCCTTGGTGTAACTGTACTGATGGAGACTGTTGGGTCAGGGACGGAGGAAGAGACAGACACTTTGGATATGACTTGATTACAAATCAGGGTTTCGCCATCATGTGTCTGAAGCTTGTTGCTGCAGGCTGTCACAGGTTTTCCTTCACATGTGTAACAGAGACCAGGCAACTTTGAGCTGCTGGGTTTCCACGTTGCTCACACTTTCTATGCAATAAGTTTGGTTTTCAATGCTGAAACTCTCCTCAGACTCACATTTTCTGTGTGGTAATTTACTTTAACACATTAATTTTAGATTTATACAACATTTAGGCCAAAAATTAAAGTGGTGATCATCTTCAAATTTGATCTGACAGCCTTGTTTTCTGTTTTACGCTTTAAAAAATCATTTGAACACAAGCTACACAGAGATTCAAGACAGGATTTCAAGATCAGGTAATAAAGTAATTAAAACCCAACTTATGGCTTTGATTCATGCTGCATGTGCCCAACAAATCTTGAGCCCAGCTGGTAAAGCTAATAAGGCATAACTGCAGTTCTTTCAAAAGGTGTCTGCCCTTTATTCATTAAGCACTAAATCATCAGTTTTCTTACCTTAATCTGAATTATTAATATGAATGGATGAGGGTGCAGTGTGCATGCAGAGAGCAATGAGATAAAACTCAGGCAATTTAATTTCACTCCGATACTTTTGTTAAACCCTCATGCACATTGTTATCTGAATAATTCAGACGCCCTTCACAAATAAAAAATGCACTTGTTATTGTTTTGCACTAAAAAACATCCATTAGCATGTTTTTAAAACCCTCCCTGTCCTCCTCCTCCTTTCTCCTCCAACTTAAAACTCCACCCTAAATAAAATGGAAAATGAGAGTCAAAGCTGTCTGGACTGATTTTGATAAAACAGAAGGAAATAATGTTTTCTGGCTCTTAAAAGGGTGGGGTGGACAACACATTCCCTCTGCAAGCTTGTCACATACTAAATGCTCTATTGGGACTCTTTGGCACCAGTTTTAACACACAGATTAGTCCTCTGGTGTCTGTGCATGCAAAGCCTCCTCTATAGAAAGCTTTTCTAACATGTGCACTTAACCTTGTTGCTATTTTTTCTGGATCCATCACAGTTTGGCTGGAAGATCCTTCCATCCATTCATTTTCTTCTGCTTATCCGGGGTCGGGTCGTGGGGGCAGCAGCCTAAGCAGGGAAACCCAGACTTCCCTCACCCCAGCTACTTTGTCCAGCTCTTCCCGGGGGATCCCGAGACGTTCCCAAGCCAGCTGAGAGACATAGTCCCTCCAGCGTGTCCTGGGTCTGCCCCGGGGTCTCCTATCAGTGGGACGTGCCCTGAACACCTCACCAGGGAGGCGTCTGGGAGGCATCCTAATTAGATGTCCGAGCCACCTCACCTGTCTCCTCTCAACGCGGAGGAGCAGCAGTTCTACTCCGAGCACCTCACGGATGACCGAGCTTCTCACCCTATCTCTAAGGGAGAGCCCAGCCACCCTACAGAGGAAGCTCATTTTGGCCGCTTGTATCCACGATCTTGTTCTTTCGGTCACTACCCAAAGCTCATGACCATAGGTGAGGGTAGGAACAAAGAACGACCGGTAAACAGAGAGCTTTGCCTTTCGGCTCAGCTTCCTCTTCACCACAACGGATCTGTGCAGAGTCCGCATTACTGCAGACGCTGCACCGATCCACCTGTTGATCTCTTGCTCCATCCTTCCCTCACCCGTGAACAAGACCCCGAGATATTTAAACTCCTCCACTTGGGGCAGGATCTCATCCC
>JAQMCX010000009.1:9876947-9900643 GCA_029814765.1 Acanthurus leucopareius | reverse complement strand
CTCGTGTCAAATATTGATATGCGATTAATTGAGATTAATTAATTACAAAGCCTCTAATTAATTAGATTATTTTTTTAGATTATTATTTTTTTTCCCACCACTAGTTTTCATTGAACCTCAATGAACATTCATTTGGATGACACTGGTATGAGCAAGACAAACACATTTCACCCTGTGTAAACTTTGTGTGCTCATAGTTGACATGTCAATCACACCATTGACCAGGTTACATGGATCATGCTACAGACTCTCACATTTCAAGTACAACACTTTTAAAATAAAAGCACTTAAAAAATTACCTTAAAAGCCTTTAAAGTTCTTTTCTAAATTAGATCACATTAACACATTTCAAGTACAAGTCCATAAGAGGAACAAATCAGATATACGTCTGAAAGGAAATTACAGAAGGGTATCAACATCAGGAAGGGTAAAATGTGACTGAGGGAATGTTACACTCATAGATTAGAAGCTCCTCTGTTTGTAACCTCTTAATTCTTAATAAAATCAATGTTGTATAATTTATTCATGTTTACAAGTCATATCTTTATCTATATGAATAATATTCTAATATATAATGTATTTTCTATACACTTTTTTTTTCATTTCAATTTAGATGTTTTGGTGATTACATTTCTTTTAAATAACACATATTTTGAGTACATTTTAGGTATGAATTCTGTTGTAAGTGTGGCCAAAAAAAGGACAAGACAAACATTTTGAATAATCATAGTTTTATTTTACAGTTCATCTAAAAAAAACAACCCACAGACCTGGATTCTCTTCCTGTCCCTGCTGTCAAACTACAAATAAGATAGGATTACATTTTTAACTCTTACTTCATACATCTTATGTCCCAAACATAAAATACTAAGAGTAGAGTTCATCTGAACTACTTTGGCAGGACATAGATACAATAGATACAATACATGTGCTGTCTCTGTCCCACAATCCCACTTGCTATGAGGCCACATCACCATCACTTGGGGGATTGGGGGGGTTGGGGTCACTGCATCGCAGTAGCATCTTCAAGCAGGAAGTTTACCGCAGAGTAAACAAAGACAATATTTAAAGAAAAACATGACTGTCCTGTTTAGCAGCTAAGGCATGCAGAATGATAAGTCTGTGCCTTGTGGTGCCACAACAGATTTGCTCTTAGCTCATGCACACCAGAAAGAACACTTTTTATTTAAACTATTGAAAAAGAACCTTGATGCCATGAATGCATGCATGTAGAAGGGAACCATGAAGGTAACATGAACTCAAACATGCAGAAATATAGACATTAAAAGTTTGAAGAGAGACCAACAGCTAAGACGTGGCAAACAGAGACTAAAACGTCTATAATTTCTAACAGGTGTTAAACCTCTACCGAATCTACCTGGAACAAATAATTTGTTCAATCTATAATTACCTTAAGAATAAGGGTGTAGTGGTACACAAAATTCACGGTTCGGTATGTACCTCCGTACTTAAGTCAAGGTTAGTTTTTTTTTCAGTACTGTAATGAAAAAAACCCCCGGAAAAATATTAAATGTATTGTGCTTTATCATGAACTTTATTTAAACGTAAAACCACAGCAGTTTACTCTTTTTTTGACAGTTTGAATGAAAAAATAAATATTTAGAAATATATCAAATCAAAAAAATAAAATCCTGCTGTTTTTTTACACTTTTTAATGAAAAGTATAAATATAAATTCTGCATTTAAACAATTTTACTTAAATAAAATAAGTAAGTAAAATAAGCACGAGCAGAATGGTCAGGGAAACTCACTCTCTTTTTAAACGACGTCGATATCATAGTTTGCACTAAACTGCGCTTTGTAGTCCTGCCGGTAACGTTCAAACTCGGGTGGTGTCGCTTAGATGCATTAGCATGTTGGACGTGTTTCCAACATTGACTGAATAAAACACTGGACAAACCCTCAGTGACCCATTGGTTTCTGAATGAGCGAAAGTGAAGCCTCATAAATCTCGTACTGGGCGCCGCTATTTGTCTGAGCGTGACTCTGCCAAGAACCCGTCTAAACGACGAAAAACCAAATATGGGAAAAGAGCGGGGCTAAAGCGGGGTTGAAGGACGGACAGCGCACCCACTCAGCTAACAGCCCCCGACTATACGTCAACAGACTGTCAATCAACAGCCGAATAGCCGAATTTTAAGCTCAAATATAAAATAAACAAATGAGTTAGAAAAAAATTCATCCCCCTCAGAGTTTTCATGAGATGGTAGAGAAGCTGTAGATGAAAAACCTTTTTTTGAACCAGGCTGTAAATATGTTTATTTCTGCTCTAAAGTTGGTCATTTTAACATGGGCTCCAATGGGAATTTGCTCCCTTTTGGAGCCTCAAGTGGCCAGTCGAGGAATTGCAAGTTTTTTTACTTCCTGGTTGGCTTTAATGCGGAAGTCCTTCTTTCATCCTTTTCTTCTTCTTCTATGGGAAGCTGAAGGCGTAAATGAGTTAGTGACAACACAACAATGCCCCCTTGTGTACCATCAGTAGGTCCCAGTTCGTCTTAGCCTAACACGTATCTCTAGACAGACACTTCATAACACATCTGTTGTTTCCATCGTTACAGACTTTTTCTATTCAAAATTTTATAAGTTATTTGTCTTTTATATCATTGCTCTACGTTAAGCGGGATACTAACTTTACAATGTAACTTAGCAACATTTTGGAAGTATTAGCGCACAGATATTTGCATGACATTAAAGGTGATCGAGCAAAGTGAACTTCAGATGAATCTATTTCAGAGCTTCAGGGTTCAGCTTTTCAACCAGGATAAGACTACTAGTGAAACACATGAAACAAAATGTGGCCTTTATTAACTAAAAATCAGCTTTATTAAATAACTATTTAGAGAGAACTTTCTCATTTAATCTCTCTGTCTTCATTTTTTGAACACTATTAACATTTCAGAGCTATATATTAACTAAGGATACGTTATAAATACACATGACTTCCATCATACTTGTCCTTGGTTCATCTGTCATGTCTAACCATCACTGTCAACAAATTCCCATCAGTATTGAATCATTTTTTGTAACTTACAATATCAGTGTCAAATTCTCATCTCTCATCACTCAGGTTGAGATCATATCGCCAGTCCTCTTCATCTCCTTAAATAAAAGGGGCTTCAACAACATGTTTGTTATTAATTTGACAATATTAGTAACTTAAAAAAGGAAATACAGAAAGGATTGCAGAGTTGGCAGAGTATTTACAGTAACATTTGCAACCTACAGTAGCCAGATAGGCATAAATATCGCTGTACCATTTTAGGTCACTGAGACAAATAAACTGCAGTTCCACTCTGTTATAAAGGAGCGTCTGTTTTAAAGTTAATTCTAAGTGTTTCAAATTCACTGATGTGTAATGTGTGAGTACTTTCAGTAGTATTTTAAATACAGATTTTAGGGTTCACACGTTGTAAAGTTGGCAGCAACCTTTCTTATTAAGGTACAAACACACATTACATACTAACATAAAGTGCTAACAGCAACGACACTCATACAAAACAAAAAACAAGAGATGGCCACACCATCAAAAGATACAGTACACAGAACACCATAAAATCAGTAGGTTGATTATGTGTGTCTTTATTTCAGTTTACAGCTAAATTGTTATTACAGTGCTTTATCTAACTTATTAAATACAGTGCGACATTCATCATGTGTCTTTTCATACTAGTGCTTCTGTGGTTCTGACAGGAAATTTAAAAATATCACTCTTTCAGCACTGTGTTGCAAGAGTGTTGGGGGTTGGGGATTTTTGTAAGTTCCAGTCTAACTGGCACTGCACTTCTCTTTATTTTTATTGATGCTGAACTGAACTAAGCTGGAATGTAAGGTTATTTATTTTGTTACAGTCCAGGGCTTACACATAGATTTGTGTGTTCATTTTAGAGGAAATAATAAGTAGTTAATAAGTTCTCTTTCTCTTTGTGATTTAACATTACTCATAGGTGAAACTAAAAAACCCCACTGGCGTTTCTGTAAACTCCACTACCTCAGGTGTTACATAATTTTTTTGTGTGAATCGAAAAACAACCTTTTATTTATTTTTTTTTGAGTTATGACAGTGTTCTCTGTACACGACCTAAAATACACACAGCAGCTCCAGTTAGGCAGTGTGTTATACCATCAGATGAAAAGTTAAGCAGTGTAAAACATTTATCAGCAGATGAACGACACTGACAAACTTGTAAGTTGGCCAAACAGCAGTCTGTAGTCCTCCACATTTGCTCTCTGCACCATTAGAAGCAATGGCATCTAAATATCCCTCTGATATAAGTTTTAAAGAGTCTCAAAAGACAGTCTCCCAGGCTGTATTGATATGATGTTTCACTGATTTGCAAACAAAACAAATCAGTCTCCTTCTCATTGCTCTAAAAAAAAAAAGCTCTCATCTCAATCAGTCTGTTTACACGTTGCTGATGCGAACACTGAGAGGAGCGTCTCTGGCCCGACCTCGGTCCTCACCCTTCTCCCTGTAGCTTTGCTCCAGACGAATCTTGTCTGGATCGGACACTTCAGGCACAGTCCCACCCCCGTTGCTCTGGTACCCATGCTGGGGGCTGGTTGGTTTGAAGATAGGAGTGGTCTTGGTCTTGGCCACTTTATCGAAGAAGGCAAAGTCTGCTACGTATTTGCCTGATGGAGAAAGGGAGACTACAGGGGGAAACTCATAACCCCAGAGAATCTCATCCGGCAGGTAGGAGGTGCGGACTTGGCAGGTGGCCGAGGTCGGCTCAACGGTGGCGCTCATGATCACCAGCAGCTCAAAGTCGGCCAACTCTGGATCTGTCCAGCCTCCACCTGGATGAGGTAAATAAGAGGAGATAAAACATTGCAGAGGTGCAAAAAGAAGAATAGATGAATAGATGTATTTATCAAGTGAAAAACTCAATTTGGAGAGAATGGCAGGAGATGAGGAAACAAGAAAAGGAAAGTTGGTTTTAAAGGGGAATCAGAAAAAGTAGATGCCTCATCACCAAACTCACCCTTTGCTGCCCAGGCTCGCAGGGGGCTGTTGTCATCGATGAGGTGGTAGAAGGTGAGCGGCAGGATGAGGAAGGGGCTGTCACTGGAAGTGTCCACTTGGAAGGGAACATTCCTCTGGTCCAGGCGAACCGTCTCACCCTCCTTGGTCAGAGACGTCTGGAGAAGTTTTCCAGTCACCTGAGGAGGGATTTGACAAGTTTTATGAATTGTTCAAGTATGAAATCTGTTCATACAGTATTGGTACTTATTTGACTGCCAGTTTTAGTAGAATTTGTTAAAATGGAAATGTGTGATACCTGACACCCAAGCAGGAGACTCTTGCGCATGTTGGCCACCCTGATCATCAGGCAGGGTCGACCTTCGTGGGTTGATACCACGGCATGTTGGCTGAACTTAACTGTCTCACCTCGCTTCTTTGGCCGAGCAACCTGAGCAGAGACAGTTTAATCAGTTCTGGTTTCAGTCCAACAACAGTTGATAAAACTCATTTAAGTGTCTTACATTGAAGAAGTGAATGGATGAATGCACACTGCATGTATGTAAATGTTCTAAGGTTGGAGAAGACGCATCAGCTTTTACTTGAAAATGTTTACGAAATCCTAAATTCTCTATTTTATTCTATAACAATTCATGCTATTATGAATATTTGATGGATCTGTACATAAAGAAGGCCTCTGTTTTCATTGTATCTCACTACCCAGCTGGATGTTTCCTGAATGGACTACCTTAGCCAGAAAGGTGCCTGTGATAAAGATCTCCATCAGCATTGTGATGACCAGCTGGATGATGAGTAGTATGATGGCTGCCGGACATTCCTCAGTAATGCAGCGAAAACCATAACCAATGGTTGTCTGGGATTCCAGGGAGAAGAGGAAAGCCCCCGTTAGCGTCTGCATCTGCATCACACAAGGTGTGTGGTTTGATGGAGGGTCGAACTCTGGAGGAACAAAAGATCATTTAAGTAATTTTAAGATGCCATACATAATAGCTTGTGTGTGTGTGTGTGTGTTTTTTAAATTCCATTTACTTTATCAAAGAGTTCTGGTCATTGAAAAGTCTTAAAAACAAAAATTTCTATGGTAGAAACTCACATTACATAGGACTGTTTATATGTCATACTATCACACTTAGATGAGCAAACATTCGAAACATAAGTGACTGAGGAAACTGGTGAGGGCAGGACTGCTGAGGATAGTGAGTCATTTCCTGACATGACTGTTTTGTCAAATATTATCATCGTCATAACAGCGCTAGAAATACTGCTCACCCTAAATGAAAGTGTATACATGGCTGTAAAAGTGCAGGGCTGCAAACACAAGACTGGAAATTAGATTTCTACATGGTTAGTATTAACTTACTGTTTCTGCACAGTAAAAATTATAAAAATTACAGTACAAAGTATTTTATATATGTAGCTCTCAGTGTTTCTCATCATCACTGTAACACCCCTCTGCAGCTAGGAAACGCTAACCACAGACCACTTTTTCTGAAGTTTAATGCACCATGCAACACTTCTGTTTTCACACCAAGGTGTGAAAACAGAGGTAACATGAATATATGTGAGAAAAAAGTCTTTCAGTATTATCAGCACAAGAAAGAAATAATAGTTTTATTCTTTCTAGAAAAAAAAAATTAATTATGAATTAAGTATTTACCCTGTATAAACTATTTAAGGCGTGAGGGTAGATCATCTAGACTGACTTCAACATGTCTTTCAGAGAACATACATTAAACTACCCTATAACCTATGACCCATGCTCTCTCACCAAGCAGGTCTCCATGCACAAGTGCCACTAGGTACCAGAGCACTCCAAACAGGAACCAGGTCCCTGCAAATGTGGCAGTGAACAGGAAGAACTTATAGCGCCACTGCATGTCCAAAAACGTTGTCCATAGGTCACGCATGTACAGAGCACTCCTCCCGCTGACATGCTCAATGCGCACGTTGCTCCGCCCATCTTTGGACAGGACACGCCTCCTCTTTCTCAGAGTCCCGCCACCACCAGATATGCCACCACCCAGTAAGGGTTTTAAAACATCAGTCTGTGTCTGAGAGTGGCAAACTTTCTGAGGGGAGGAGCTACGAGAGGAAGGAGGTGTGGCAGATGTCATCTGGTAAATAAGAGAAAAAGAAGAATGAGGAGTTAAATTATTTTAATTGATTAACTTGTTAAGGTGTGTTCAGACTGAAAGCGATGAACGCTATGAAAGCCACAAGATTACATACAAAGTCGATGTAAAGATGTGATAACACATGATGACTCTTCGGGCGACGCGACTGACGTGATCCACACAACACGTATCACACAATGATGCATTCATCACCTCATCACTTGATGTTGGAATTATTGAACACTGTGCCATGACATCAGATTAGAGGTTGAGCAATGATGCGATTGATACAATAATACGAATATGATCCAAATTTAGTAACACGTCCCGATACTGACATTTCTTGCGATAGTGTCACATTCATCGCTTTAGGTCTGGACACACCTTTAAAGGTATGACATGCACCATTTTCTTAAAAAACAACGTACAGACTCATAAGAAAGTAAAATGAATTACCCACTAGAAGTGTGTGTAGGTGTGTTTTTCTGCAGGGACACTCCCCTTTGCCCGTATTACTCATTTTTTTGTTGTTATACTGTCTTGGGGACAATTTTGATTGACAACCTTTGGGTAAAGTGGTGCAGCCTCCCCAGCAAATGGCAGCACCCAGGACATTATGAATAATTCATGACCAGTAATGTAGCAGAAGATACGGTAACAGCAAACACAGCAGCAAAGAAGCGTAACTATAATGAGGCAGAGAAGAGCAGACCAAAGTCTTTCTAAAACCAGAGTATATCGGGAGTTAGCCTGTTTTCTGTTGGACAGATAAGTGCTGGTGATTAGCTTAATTAGCCTGCCAACGTATCAGCATTTCTATCACAACAAATGTAATATTCCTGCGTAATTTACATGTTCGTAACACACACACTAAGTTCTACTTTCAAACAATCTCACTAATTTTATGTTTAATAACCCTTGAGATCTGTAGTGCTGACTAACTTTGAATCATTCTCTTTCTAATACCCAAGCCACTTGGGTTATCACAAGCTCCTCTATCTGGACTGAGACTAAATTTAAATTCCTCTGTAGTGCCTCTGTAGTAGGATTCTGGGGTGGACTGGGAAGTTTTTACTCAGGCTTACTGAAAATAAGTTAAATTAACATTATCACATGGTCTGATTTCAGCATTATTTGAGAAAATGTAAAAAACTTCCCATGATGTTTAGGTAACTTCCCCTGTAGCCATCTGCTCTCATTCTCAAGGGGAATTCATTTACAGCGAGTCTAACAATAACTGAAACTAAGACTGATTATATTCAAAATAGGTATGCCCCAAAAAAACCCAAACAGACAAGAGAACATCAAATAGAAATTGAGAAGTATCAATCAGTTTTAATCAGCAAAGCACACCTTAAAGGCCATGTGCACCCACAAGGGTCTCCGATTATTTTTGCCGAATTTTTGGTCAAAATTGGCGAACTAGAAGTTGAGAAACTCATAAACACCAGAGTCACACTCCCATAAGATTGCAACATGCTGAACTTGACAAAATCAGAAAAGTTATAGCAGGTATTTCTCCCAGGAATGAGGAGTATAATTAGCCAGATATTTCTTACATGTACTGGGATTCAGAATTTCTGGTCTTCAACCCCAATCTATTGTCCTGAGAGATGGTCAAACCATCCAGAATAAGAAAAAATAGTTGAGCGGGTATACTGTGTGTGTGGTTCTTAATCTTTTGCCTGGTGATAATACATCATGATAAATATAAATATTATATTAAATTTCTGCAAATATTCTACCAATCCTCTTAAAACGCACACAATGAACCTTTGAGCTCTTAGTACACTTTGAGCAAAAAACTTGTACAATGTCCTGACTGAAGGCAAGAACCTTTACAGCTGTTCGCATCAACACTGAGTTAACAGCTGGCCTGTTTGTTGAAAAAAACACAGAGAAAAAGAGAAGTTCAAATGCAGACAGACAAGTGGGCGTGCTTGTGGTATTATTGTGTTTTTTTCATTTTAAATGTAAAATGTTGTCTTCCTATTATAACACAGGAAAGGTAGAGTAGGCTTTCCGACACTGTTTCACATTAAATTGTTTTTAAGGAGTTCTGTGGTCCAAAATTTGACCTCAGCCTTGAGGTCATACACTGAAAGAAGTTACATGAGCTATTAAGACACAACCTTTTCATTGGAAGAGAATTGTGTAGTTTTAAAATAGGTTTCAACAGTTCTAAATAACTGATAGCTGCTGGAGAAAGAACAGGTCAAATGATTTCAACATTCAACATCTTGATGTTTTTTTGTGTGGGTGTGTGTGTGTTTCATAAATGTGGAGGAAGTGTAAACTACATTTTTAATTAGAATGTACAGCCAGTAGTACGGTCTTTTTTCCTTTTATGGGTACACTACACAACTTAGTTATGTATTTTATAAATTTATTGATACTAGAGTGATTCCTTACAAAAACAGATTTTTAAAAAAAGGCAACCATGAAGATAAAGAGTGCAACAGTTTATGTGACTGCGAGTGACATAGATTTTTTTAAAAATCGCTGTTGCTTGTGAGCCACCAGTTCAGGGAACTACTGACTCATACAAACCAAAACCACGCGTTAATATAAACAGAACAAAACCAAAAAAAAAAAAGGTGAGATGAAACTGAGATGAGATGAAAAACAGACAGAGCTTGTCAGAGCTGAACAACATTAGTGGTTCTATGTATTGAAATATGTTATAAAGATGTACAAAACATGCAGAAAGGTTTTAAGCCTCATTTGTGGCATGGCTGTCATTGGTCAGTTGCTCCACAATGTTTGTCATATAAAATATTTTGACAGTGTTCAGATGAAATGTTGTGAAGTTTTGTGCAGACATTAATGGTTTTATGACTAAGTTATGATGATCAGTGCATTATCATGTCAAAATGTTAATGTGTCCAATTTACTGTATGACTAAATACTTTTAAGATAATGGCATTCCCATTTCCACTCACATCTGTACCTTGTGCTAGGGTTTCTTAGCAAATTTAATAAATCAGATGGCTCAAATCAAGCAAAATGATTGGTTTATGCCATGGTATAACAACTGCACATCAGTCTTTAACACTCTGTGTGTAAGCTCTGGTTTGCTAATCTTACTTGCCTGTTAAGGCAACACAGGAGACTTGACAGCTACAGGTACATTTCACAACTTTGGCTGTTACAACTGCTTTAAAATGGAGGTGTTAGACCAAGTTCAACATCTGCGATCATGTGATTACAAAGAACCAAATTAAGCTCTGTAGGTGATCTCTCAGAGGAAAATAAGACTTATCAGTTGAACAATGTCAAGCCACAGTGCAGCTGTACTGCCGTAACGTGGCTGATAACACGGGTTATGAAGTTGAGTTAGCTGTGAGGGTAACTTTTAGGCCATGCTTGGTTAAACCTTGCACTTGGTGCAGGCTTTCTTTGTAGGAACAATGGCTTGTAAATAATTCTGCACTGTTCATAAAATAGTTTAAATCTATAACCGATATATTGCCATGGTTGGTAACCATTTTATGAAGACACTAATAAAAGAGTTCCACAAGAATTAGCTCTAAAACACAGAAATTAGTTAGCTTTGTTGTACCTCTGGTTCCCTTGTTTTGAAGTCAGGATATATACACTAACATTAGCTTTTTAGTTCTGGGGATTACACTAAAGATATAATACGTAAGGTTTTCTTAAAAAACAACGTATAGACTCATCAAAAAAGTGATTTCCTCAATCATCTTTAATGAACCACTAGAAGTATGTGGTGGTGGGATTTTTGTTTTTTTTTCATGAAGACACTACCCTCTTCCTGTATTTCTCATTTTCTTGTTGTTTTAGTTTAGTTTAGATTAGATTAGATTAGATTAGATTAGATTGTACTTTATTAATCTCACAACGGGGAAATTTACATGCCACAGCAGCAAGGAGAAACAAGGATGTGTAATATACACAACTAAAAAATTTGTTTTGCTGTGTTAAGGACATTTTCAGGTGTCAACCTTTGGATAGAGTGGTGCAGCCTCCCCAGACAGCCAGATGCAATTACATCAGACACAGCAGCAAAGAAGATAAGTGCTGGTGATCAGCCTAGTTAGCCTGCCAACATATAAACATTCCTATTGCAACAAATGTAATGTTCCTACGTTGCGTACGTAGCACACCACGGAACATACGTAAGCCATGTAGCAAGTTCTACTTCCAGACAGTACTAATAATTTTACATTTTGACAAAATGACCCTGGAGATCTATAGTGCTAACTAGCTTTGGATCATTTTCTGTCTAACACACGAACAACTCCGGTTATCACCACTCCGTAGACCGTGCAGGTGGGTGTATGTGTTATGGGCAGGAGGTGTGTGGTTCTGCTGCCGCTGCTTTTAGGGAAGGCGGGACCAATTTTGAATGTTTGTTCACTAATTCTGACCAGAAAATACAGCATATTCAACCTTTAAAGTTTAGAAAATCATGGTAGTGGTATTCATTTGTGAAAATTTGTTGAATAAAACATGTTTATATCCCAATTTTTATTTCTATTTTTTTTTCAATGAGCGTATTGTGAGCAGTAATCCAAAATACAGTGGAAATATCTCATATGACAGGGCAATGCATGCTACTGGGTTGGCCAACAAAAATACGTCATCCCTTACTGCAGTTACAGACTGATTGCAGACACTTTTGATATCTACGGAGATGATGATCGGAGCTCTTTCACAAAACAATTATTCTTATTGTTTTAACGTAAAGAAAATAACAGCAAACTGTATTTTATTTATTTTTAAAAATTTTTATTTAATTAATTAATTTATTATTTACAAACTGTAACAGTTACATGGATGTTACAGTAATTCCTGTTGGGGTTTTTTTAGTGCTTTACAAAGGGGAACATTTACATGAAAGACAGTAACTGTCACACAATGATTGACAGTTACTGTATCTCAACACATTTGACTCATTGACTTACGTCCAACAAGTTACGTCAGGTCAGGAGGAAGAGAAGATGATAACCCACAAAAGAGAGAGATAAGGAAGAGGAAAGAGAAAAGGAGGAAGAGTCGAATTAGGATGCATAAGTACTGAATTAATCACACAAACCATCCACACAGAGTCTCATTTGTCAGCTAGAGGAGAGAGCAGAGCCTTGAATGGGCCAATTAAGGTGAAAAGTTTTTGTCCGAAACTTGGACCTTTATCTGGATAAAGTTTTTTTTAAAGGCTTTACTGTTGATATCTTACTGGAGAGGCCTTTTGGTGGACAAAGAGTGAACTTCTGACTAGTAACTGGAGACGGCAGTAAGGGTTTGGTAGGAAAAGGGCCAAAGTTTGGCTTTCTGGATGCTGTGCTCAGGACCGTGTTTTAGGCTTTCACAGAAACCCTTTACGATCTTTCTCAGGCATTTTTTGTATTGTACATTGTACATTTCTGTTTCCCCCACACACTGATGCTAAATATACAATTCCACTGATAAATGAGTGATCAACAGTGCACTATATTGTCAAAAGTATATGGACACCTGCTACCCTTGAATGTTATTTTTGTACAGTTTATTCCACCAACATTTTTAATGAGATTTTGAAACCTTGCTCCCTTTAAAACATATAACCATAATGTCAGACACTGACTGACTATGGGTGGGAGAGAAGTACTTACATTTGTGAAGTACTACAAAGATGTAAAAACACTCCAGTACAAGCTAAAGTTATACATCTAAACTTTAGAGCAAAAATACGAAAGTACTTACCAAAAAGAGATAATCCAAAGTACGTAAAAGTACTTGACAGATATATTATCCTACATTACTTTATTAGATGCTTGAGCAGAATTTATATACTGGTATGTGGTAAAATGAAATGGTCCAGGAGTTGTGAGATGGTGAATGTTGTGGTTCACCAAAACAAATTTATGTTCTTTTTTTTTTAAGTTTTCTCTAATCTTTGCCCTCTTTGTGAAATATTTGATAATTTTACCTCTTACGGTTCTGAAAAATTATTCAAACTAAAGCTTGAGAAGCCTGGGAAGCTTGAGAAGTGAAAAGCTCTTGAAATGGCAAATATGCTAACTGTAAAAGCAGACGTATAATGTAGTGTAATATTTAAAACAAAATGTGCTTCACTTGAGTGAAGGTACTGAACTCCTTTATACCATGAAGGCCTGGGTCTCAATCTGCATTTCAGTTCATCCCAAAGGTGTTGAGGTTGAGATTTTTTGAGTCCAGACAAATTTCTTCTGCACCAAATGTGGTGGAAAATAATCGTTATGGACTTGCCCCTTGTTTGTGCAAAGAGAAAAAAAAAATATTATTCAGGCTTCCCATAATTGGACTGAAAGGACCCTCCCCAAACCATGAAAAACAGTCGTGTTATAAAAGAGGTGTCCATACACTTTTGGCCCCCTTATGAATCAAAATAGCTTCCATGCAATGCTGATCTTCAATTACATAACCCCTCAGCTTTAATTACATCTCATTTGTATGATTATGCAAGGGTGAGCCCCTCGAAAGCTTCATAATTACAATGACACCATTGAAAACTTCACTCTGTCAGCTCCGTGTCGCCGTCTCACCCAATTTTCTGTTGACACTCAAACACTCACATGTCCCCGAATAAACACAAATTCCATCACAGGCATTTTATCAGATAACAAACGCAGCAAATGGGAGTAAATGAGAGTGAAAGGAGGGAAATATTTTTTTGACCAACCTCTCCAGTCGGATGTATTCCATCTCCATGGCAATACGACAGCTTTACTGTACTGCCCTGTGAGCCGAATCCAAAAACTGAATCAAAACTTTTTCTTTTGCCAAACAAAGCTGAATGTTTTCCTGATCTCCCTCTTTCTCTCTTTTTCTCCTTTCCTCTTTCTCTCTCCTTCCTTCTCTCTCTCCTCTGTGTACACAGGAATGCTTTGTTTGGAGCTGAGATAAAAGTAACAAAAGACACCATTGACAAAAACGACTCTGTGTCCATCCATGTGTGTGTGTGTGTATGTGTGTGTGTGTGATAATGTGAGAGTGGGACTGCAATTTATGCGTATTTCTGTTTATGTGTGTGTGACTGTAGGCGTACACATGTAATGTTGTATGCACGTATGTGCGTTTTTTTGGGCAATTTTCTGGAAAAGAGAGTGCAATTATTTGAACATTTGTGTGTGTGTTTGCATGTGTGTTTGTGTGTGTGAGATGAGTGAAAGGAAAAACGAGGGAACGGAGGAGAGGAAGGGAGAGAGAAAGAGATCTATGACAAAAGGCCCTCGTTAGTATTCTGGAGTGAGGAGTAACTCCCCTCCATCTCTCCCTCTCTGTCTCCTCCTCCTCACACTCACACACTTTTCCTTTCTCTCCTCACCTCAGTTTGTTTCACTCTGGCCTTCCTTCCTTCCTTCCTTTCTTTTTCCTTCCCCTCATTTACTTCTAATAATTTCACTCCATCAAACTTAGCTCATTTGAAAAGGCACCTTAATAAACTGAGATTTATCAGACGAGAATAAAAAATTACTTCCTGTCAGTTATTATGTAATTATTTGTTCAACAGAAAACAACTCCTCTTTGTTTTCCACCTCTCTTTCTTTTAATGACAGTTTGATCGTTCATATATTAGACATATCAGATATGAAATTGCTTTCCCACACAGGAAACGAAACGACGCTCTTCAGGCAGTGATGAAGATGTTGTTAAGATAAACTTGCATAACTACAAAAAAAGCTTGCACAAATCTGTTGAATTGTAAAATATTATTCAAAAAAGAAACTAATTTAAGAGGGTGTAACGTTCTTATTACATAAATAATTTCTTAATTTATTTATTCGATGACTGAAACACACTTATTCTACACAGAAATGTTGATGATGTAAACATAATATAGCCATCGTTACAGCGTCTACGAGATTAAAAATAACTTTTTGCTTATTTTTCGCCATAAATTATCACTTTGATAAAAATGCAGTAAAATCAATGACAGAGCCTAGCACTACATAAATGTCACAGCTCAGTAACCACGACCCTGTCTGACTTTTTAGATTAGAGTTACGGTCTCTAGTCAGTTTGAGGTGTTTCATGCACTTTCACATTTAGACAACATACTGGTAAACCCATAAAGCAAATCAAATCCAATACAAATCCAATGCTCAAACTCCAGACAGTCTAGATGTGAAAGATGACGAGAGAATTTAACTCAGTTTCATTGATGTCTGATTTTTTTGGTTTCTTCACACACACAGGAAGTGCATCATGTGAAACTGTGCATGAAACTCTGCTGATTTTTCTGCATTTGGGATTATTTGATCAAGCAGCTTCAAACCTGCCACAGTTTATCATTTTGGATTATGTGAATAAACTCTGAATTTTGAACTGTGAATAAAGTCAATGATCATCTTGAGGAAAACAACCAATATCTGCTGTTGTCATAAACTAAATTTATCTTCATCACTTTGATGCCGCTTACTGATGTGAAATTTTATCATTGCAACTTCAAGTATTGTGTGATCTGTAAACCTAAAGGTGATTTCACCTTCATTTAAGATCAAACAATTTGGCCAAATGAGGAACTTCTTGATATTTGTGATCATTTCTTTTAATAATTCACCATTATTTATCAGTGAAATATGAAAATTAGCTGTGGGAATAATGTAAATAAATACATCAGTTAGTTAACAAAAAGAAAACATTGCATGAATTATCAAATCAGAGATTTAAATCTATCACCGTAGTCACTTTTCATCTCTGGATATGTCTTCATCCAGGTAGACACAAAAGAAGAAAAAATATTTTAACTGTTTTAAAGAGACATTTCATTTTATAATTTTAAAAATATATATCTGTTGCCATTCAAATATTTCTTTATTTTTTCAGACTTTCATTGCACTCCATTGAAAGATTTATTTACTCACCTTCTCGGCTGAGATTTCAACCTAATTGACTCGTGCAGAGAAGAGTTAGGAGCCCGGAGCCTCAGCCTTTCATCCACATGTCTGCTTTGTTGTTAAATGCATGCTCACATGATACAAATGGGACTGTAATTCTGCAGGGAGAGTAACTTCAGCAGCCAGCACGCTGAAACACCATTGAAGAGAATTATGGAGACAGTCATTGGTTCATCGGGCTCCTGTTTCTGACCCAAAGCCCGGTTTCACCACTCGCAAATTCTTCCCAAAGAGACAAGACTTGGCTTTATAAGAGGCATCCCTCTCTCTCTCTCTCTATCTCACTCACTTTTACTCTTTCCCTCTGTTTCTCTCTCCCTCACCCCTGAATTCCTGTTGTGTCCTGCTCACGTCTGTGTAATTGCTGTAATAATTGATCGCCACTCCCCCAAGTCTCAATTCAGTATCAGAATAAAACACAAGGGACCTCAAATGCATCATACTGCGGCCTAAAAAAATGGCCTATGAGAACGAGGTTCAAAATAACTTTTTTTTGTTCTTCTGTTTTCTTCTCTGATGCATTCGTTGTTGCATCATTTCCCCGACCTCCCAATTAGACGCACAAACGTGTTCAGAAATGTACACAGAAACTCACACGCACATATGGATGCACATGTTCGGGGCCTCACGTGCACATTCTGCACAAATGCGCTCGGGCACACGCCAACAAGCAGGCCCTAAAAGACCACCCCCTGCAGCGCAAACACACACACACGCACGCACGCACACACACACAGAAACACACACAAACAGTCTTTTAGGGGGCACCACAGAGCCCCCTATTCATAACGTCTTTGCCCTGCGTTTGCTGTGTCCAAGAGTGTCTGTACGGGGCGTCCTGTTAAGCTCAGCCACATAAAGGAAGACGGCCGTGAGGTGAATACAACTTCTCATTCTGCCTCAGGAGAGGGTGACAAAGCTTTATTTAATTGAAAGAGGGAGAGGTGGACGGAGTTGATGAGGACCATTGATCAGCTGTGCGAGGAGTTCCTGTGTTTGTCAGTCTGATATTGAAGTTCAGGAAAGACCTTTTTTTTTGTTATTTTGTGGCGTTTCTGTGTTTTTAAGTAGCCATTGAACTTAAATTACACATGCAGTGAAGGGCGTTAGAAGAGGCAGTTATTGTGTGTAATAAAGAATCATCTTTCGAGGTGGAGAAGATTCAGTTCCCTGTTTAGTAGGTGTGTCATTCTCATGAAATTAAAACTGTGGCTTAGCCACAACTCAGTCACCTCCATGGTAGGTGACTGTCGGGTGCTCTGCACATTCGTAAGAGAAAATTACTCACCACAGTGAGAAGCAGCAGCTACAGTGAGAAGCAGGAAAGAAGACACGAGACACATCAGCCTGATGGAAACAAAACTAACCCACACTGTACCCCCTTACATTGAACCCACTGTGCTTTATGCTTTAAAACAAATGGAAAATATGTGACATAAAGCAGTTTTCCACCTTCACTGTCTGAGCAGCTGAGAAGTTGTTACATCAGCTCATTTCTTTAAAACTTAATACTGTTGAACTGAAATAGATTTGGGGACTATTTCAAGTTGAAGATGGCATTTTGAGATTTAAAAAAAAAAACTACACAGCAGGTGGTTGATTCATGTCAATATACATGTAAAACTTGATTGGTGTTGTTGTAATACAGTTTCAGTTCAAAACCAACTAATGTCCCAAAGCATTGAAACTGTTTTGGCAGATTTGAACTGTATCTATAGAGCTTTAAAATATAGAGCTGCCATTATGTAATTTTTTCATTTTCTTTTCCCTGGGAGGATGACTAGTCTGTGGACTTCACATGCAGCTTACCATGAGGTGTGAGCATGGTTCTAAGCAGAAGTGGTTTAATTTCAAAACCTGAACGTTGCACATGAGTCTCGTCTCACTCTGAGTTGTGACCGACAGTTAACAGGAACACACTGCAGTTCCTGAGACATGAGAAGAAAAAAACACCTCACTTCCTTTGTGGTGATCTCTGCTGATAAAACTGTGGGCGTTTTCTGTTTCTGTGTGTCTCTGTATGCGTGCATACATCTTTCTTTATTAGAACCAATCTGAGGACATTTTTTCGTTTCGGGGACACCTTTAAAGGGTTTTTCGGAGGTCAAGACTTGGTTTTAAGAAGTTAGGCTGTTGAGGTTTAAGCTTGCAGCATGGTAAGGATTAGTGTCAGGCATTTAGTTGTAATGGTTAAGGTCAAGGTAAGGGGCTGGGAAACGCATTGTGTCAGTGAGGGTCCTCAAAAGTAAAAAAAAAGCATAAAAGCGTGTGTGTGTGTGTACGTGTGCATGTGTGTGTACATGTGCGTGTGTGTGTGTGTGTGTGTCAGGGTCAGTAAGTGCATTTGGCTCATGTCTGTGGTGGTGTTGGTGGACTTTCCTCCGTTTCATTCATCCTTTCTTTCACCGTCCCCTCAGTCTCTTATGCAGCTCTTTAGCTCGTCTCTTGCATATTTATTTTCTGCCTTTCTTGCTGTCTCTCTTCCATCCTGTGCTGCTCTTGGTTTCCTGTTGGAGGTGAAAACACTGACATGAGGTCAGAGAGAGTTTACAAACGTGCTGCAATTTTCTATTGATCAGGCTCATGAAGTCAGAAGTTTAAAAAGTATGCGTGTCATTCATTCATTCATCCGTTTATCATCCTTCATCATGTAGTAATAAACTCATCACCCTTTCATAAAAAATGTAGTAGATTATGAAAGGGTGATTTTTCAACAACACAATATTATCTCTTAATTACTCTATGTGATTTTTTAAAAATGAATAGCTCAAATGGCCAAATCACTCGTTTTTGTTTTTGTTTTTTTCCAAATGTGCTTAACACAAGTGAACATAACATATGAAACTTATGTTTGGTGCAGCTGTCTAAGTGACTTTACCTTCATTTTGGCCTCTGACTTTCAATAAACAACAGTGGAGGTGTGTTATTGACACTAGTTTTTCACCAGGGTTGGCACACAGTGGCTGCATACATTACATGTTAATAAAAGTGTGAATGAAAACATGAGTGTGCATGTAAACGTTGATCAAGGAGCTGATAAGCAGCTGAAATTATACGAATGGAGAGAAAACTGAAGAAAAAAGTTTTCCTGACTGACCTTGTTGCAAGTTTTTTTAAGATCCACCAGCAGGGGGCAGCAGATGACAAATTTTGTTGGGGGTTTTTTGATATGCAGAGGAACTTTATCTGTTGGCTTCTTGTCAGCTTGTGTTTCTGTTCAGTCTTTCTAGTAATTTTCATGACGTCTGTTCTTCTTTTTTACCGAGATAAAGGCTTCAGTTTGTCAGCTAAAAAGGAAATGGGCAAGTGTGTGGTCAGACCTGTGATGAGAACAAGAAATACAACAGACATTAAAAACAAAAATTTGACAGTCAAAGCAAGGCTTCCTACTGTGTTATGCAAGTTATGCATATTTAAATAATAATTTCATTATTTCAAGTTCTCTGACAAGTTTTGATTTCAGATTGATTGATATTTTTTGCAGAATCTTTCCTTTAATATTACACAACATAACATAATATTCACATTTTAAATGAGCTTTTTTTGGCTGCAAATGTTATTAAGGCATTGGTATTTTGTTTTGTTTTTTTGTTTGCAATTCTTTACAAATCAAGAAAAAAATGTAATAAAAATAATCTAAGCTCATACTATCACTAAACCTGGATGAAAAAAGAAAGATGCATTTTATAAAAGACCAAAACGGATCAGTGAATGCGGTCGCACTTCTTTGCATCTGAACCCTCCTCAGTAGTAACAGGAAACACCATTTTTAGGTCACCCATGACGTACGGTACTTCACTTTACGTTGCTTCCTGTGAAAAGGGCTACTGAAAGCCACAGAAACAGTCACAGTGCAGCAATGCTGTTACTGAGTTACTATGCCAGTAAACATTTATACTGGTTTATATGGGCCCAGTTCTATACTGAGCTGATAAGAAAAAGTGTAAATCAGCAACAGAGGAACTCAGTTGAAGTTTCGACTCTGAAAAGCATCCACTTTACACCACAGCATAATGAGTGGTGTTAAAACTACTATGTGACTATTCAAATGGTGACCACAAATCTTCATAGTGAGTTTAATTAAATGATCAGAGGCAGTAAATTATGCTGCATGTTAGTGATGAACCTCATGTTTCACAACATATACAGGTGTGGAGTTTACCAAAGTCCCTGCAGCACATCCAGGAATTTTCCCCCATCTGGAGCAGCTGGGCCCCTGTTACGAGGTTGGAGAAGCTCCGGGCGACAGTTGCGATTTCACAAGTTTAAATACAGCAGAGAAGTTCAGCAGAGCCCCGAGCCACTGTAATTTTACTCTCTGGTCTCTCTTCACATACTTCCAGATTAACCCCTGGAGGACAGTAAGGGTGTTATTACTTGTTTTCAGATAACACACACTGTTATGTCACATATGTTGAGTATTTTGAACTGAAGAAACTGAAAAGAAATCAATTAATCAATGTTTCTCTCAAGTTCTCACTTAGATAAACTTGAGAATAATATGTATTTGCAATAATGAAATGTACATTTATAATAATAACAAGCTAACATTGCAATTATTACAGAAACATGATAGTTTGAGTGTATTAAATAAAGGACAAAGTCAAGCTGACAAGTTAAACACGTAGACATGTTAACCTGCTGCTAAATGAGACTTCAGGTCGATCTTTAAAGTCAAGCGGATCTGAGAAACATCTGAAGAGCATTTCTTTATAATCAATAGTTTTAGTCTGGATACTTAAATTTGGACCAAAGTAACAGACCAGCATGCAAAACCAAAAGTGCCATCAGTAATAAAGCAGATTATGCAGATTATACAGATTATAAAGACCCAGTTTGCTTTTCACACAATGAGGTTAAGTTGCTGTTAATTGACTCATATTTGTTATAAATGCATGAACTGCAGTGCACAGTTTGATAAATCACAAATAAAAAATGGCATTATGAAATACTTTGATTAAATAAATTCACTGGATAACAATCAGCCATAAAAGGTCTTCATGGAGTGTTTGAACACTTTCAGACTTTCTGCAGGTCGTAGTTTGCAGAATGAGCTCAACTTGTAAAGGAATAATACAATGAATATATATATAATATATCTGGTAGCAGAACAGCTGACGTGTGGAGACGTATAATACCGGTCAAAAGTTTGGGATCACTTTCAGTGTTCTTGTTCTCAGTGGAAACACACACAAGATTATCCTGCATAGGGAATATAGCAAACATAACTATAAACAGGACATGATGTCAGAGTAAGAAATAATGATTTTAATGGAAATTATTACTTTGTACTTCAAATATTGCCTTTGAAGAAGGAAGGCTACAATACCCACCCAATATAATATACAATACCCCAAAGCAAGTGCTGTCCACAGGGTAAAGCATTAGTTGGGTATTGTAGTCTTCCTTCTTCAAGACCCCTTTTCACTCTTTACAAATCTCCTATTTTACCACCTTAGATGCCACAGCGACGCTTAATGCCACCTGTCAAGCACAGTGAAGGCAGCATGAGGGTCTGGGGGACCATGCCGAAGGTCTGTCAGGCTGTAATTGCTGCAAAAGGTGGTTATTTTGATGAAGGCAACATTTGAAGTACAAAGTAATAATTTCCATTAAAATCATTATTTCTTACTCTGACAGTGTTATCATATCCTGTTTGTAGCTGTTTGCTATATTTCCTATGCAGGATAATCTTGTGTGTGTTTCCACCGAGAACAAGAAAACTGAAAGTGATCCCAAACTTTTGACCGGTAGTGTAGATGGCAGGTTTCCACGATCTGATGAAAGAAACAAAAGTTTATCTGCTTTTTTTTTCTTTCTCACTGGTATCACTGATTTGTTTGCAGAGCGAGAGCTGCAGGTTTTGGCTGTACGGAGGCCTTCCTTACAACTGTGTGAATACAAATCAGCAGTTACATAACAGCTGGTAACAAACACTGGCTGCTCTGTGCTGCTCTCACAACAGGTACATGAAGGAAAACACACACACACACACACACACACACACACACAGACATATGTGCGCTTGTCAGCTGTGTAAAGTAGCATATTTATGTAACCAAGCGTATTTAATTGAGAACTTTACATTAAAATTGAAGATATTTTCACAGTAAATTACTTTTTCCATCTAATGTAACTATAAACTTAAACTTCACAACATGTCAGAATTATATGTTGTGTTTTTACTTAGATTGTAGAATAAACTACCCAGATTTATAAAGAGAAGTTCAAACTTGAACTAAACACGACCTTAAAATGCTACTTAACCCACAGTGCATCAATAATATCTAATTTATCTAAATATTTCTTCCATAAATGACACAAACGTGCACTGAGAAACTGCACTCTGCTCATAAATGCATTTACTGTACAAGAACAGGACCAACACACATGCATGCAGGTCTGTGCAAATATGCTCACCAGTAATTCAAAGTATGCAGATAATTATCATCTGGGTCCTTTCCCTTTGTCCCTTTTTGCTCTACTGGTTTGAAGACCTGTCTGTCTGTCTGTCCGTCCATAAATCAGTGTATTTATGTCCAACATTTGGTTGACTTGGATTAAACTTATAATGCTTGATGAAGATGAATCTTGTTGATTTTCAAAGCTCGTGTCCTTTCATCGGCCGTCTCAACCATCACTTGAACATCAGTGGTCGTATTTCTATAACGTTTGCTTTGAATATTCATGATCTCAAAACAACAAACCCTGATGTTTTTGTAACCAGCCTGACTGGTTTTTTATCAGCACCGACAAGCTAAAATGCACCAAATCTAATAAGCATCACTGAGCACGAAACCACCTCATCACACAGAGTCCACCAGCTCTGCTCTCAAAAAGATCACAGAAATCAACTTCACACACTGACTTTTTCACAATCTAAGAGGCTGACTACATATTTGTTGACTTCCACACTTCCAGAGCAACTGTGCTATTTTATCTTTGGCACCACCTGCAGGCCAGAGGACAAACTTTTCCAATTGTAGCTTTGATGTTTGTGAAAACTGTAATAATTTGACAAAACAATCTCAAAGTCTACTTACTACGTCTTTTTTAGACCTTTTTAACTTTCATCATCTTTTGGTGTATAATTATCATTTTTTCAATAAGTTTGTCAGTGGTTTTTTGTTGTTTTTTTTCAAACAGCACTTTGGTGTTGTGGAATGTAATAATTACATGTTGCCTTCAGGTGCCAGTCGAGTTAATATCTGGTGTGTCTGTACTGAAGCTGCTCACACACAAACTGTGAAATTCCACTCCAGGCTTCAGTTTTTACTGCTGAGCAGTCAATGTTGATACCAAAAAGTACTGATACCACTGTGAAAATACTCCATTACAAGTAAAAATACAGAAAAAACTAAAGTATGTAGTGGTATTAAAGCATCAAATCCTCTAAAATTATATGTTTAGTGCAACTATCTTACAAAAATCACAAGTCTCTGAACAGTCAGCTGTTCATGAGCTCAGAAAACAGGCCAGCTTTGTGACGATGCATTTACCAGATAAAAAAGAGTTTCTTAGTTATTGTTCTTTTGTCATTTTATCAAAAAATCCATATCTGAAATCACAAAATTTGATTTTCACTCGAGACAAAGAACATCTGTAATCGGAAAAACGGTAAATCAGAATCAGAATCAGAATCAGAAATACTTTATTGATCCCCAAGGGGAAATTGCCTTTCGTTACAGATGCTCCCAT
>JAQMCX010000009.1:9855296-9876847 GCA_029814765.1 Acanthurus leucopareius | reverse complement strand
ACTCTCACAGTGCTTGCCGGCTGGTCCAGGTGGGAGTAGACACGATTGAGCAGGAAGATGATGGCATCCTCAACTCCAAGTTGGGGCTGGTAGGCGAACTGTAGCGGGTCCAAGTGTGGTTTGACCAGAGATATAATAGTATTGAATGGAAATACTCAAGTCTTTCTCACTCTATTTACTCAAGATACTTGTACAGGTACAAGTATTTAAAATGTGTACTTGTACTTGATTAAATATACTTGTGTGTTAAATTCCACATACTGGCTGTAAATTACATGTTGGCCAACCTGATGACACCAGACGTCTCAGCCTGAGCTTCACTCTGCTGTGATTGTGACTTCCACCTCAAAATCTTGAGTTTTAAAGGCCGATTTTTCCTGTCATCCATATGAGCAGAACTTTATTTTAGCCTGAGACAAAAAAAAGTTTAGTCTGTGAAAGATGACAGGCGATGATTTGATGTGTGATTGATTAATGAGAAAACTTGGCGGCTGTTTGACTGATTCTTTTTCTGTAATTCTTTGAGGTAATACATCCATATTTTACATTTATTTCAATAGAACTGTGATTAATACTATACTAATTTGTGATAGAAAAAAGAAAAAAGTGTACAGAGATCCATTTCAAAACAAAGTATATTCATCATCATTATTAAAAAGTTGCTTCAATAAAATTATGTTTTTTAATTTCTTTAAGTTGTGAGTAGAAAAGTGAATGGTTCGTGCATCACAGCACATGAGCAGTGGTGATTGCATCAGCACCAAAAGCAACACAACCACGTTGTGAAAAATGAGTCATGCTCCCTTGAAGCACCGTCGGAAATTGCAGTGTTAGGGTTTGAAAGGAGGACACTTCAGTGGTCACGTAGGCTGCTTTTTTTTAAAAAAAAGGGGAAAAAATGACCAAAGACAAAAAATGTGTGTGGATCATAGTCATGAGTTCAAGTTAAATTTCTTAAGTGTAATAATGACTCATGTAGATCAGATGTCGCTTTTATTACTATTATTAAGGTTACTGTTATTATGGTTACTGTTATTATTATGGTTACTATTATTATTGTTGTTGTTTTTGTTGTTGTTGTTGTCGTTATTATTCTATTTTTGTTCTATTATTATTTATTATTATTTATCTATTATTATTATTATTATTATTATTGTTATTATTATAACAAAAGTTAAAATACATTCTCTTCTTTTGTATTTAAAAATAAAATAACAAGCTCCCATTGGACAAAAATGGTTTTTCATTTTGATTGTTTAAAATTAAGGCACAGCCTGAGGCCTTTTGACAGTTTTCAGATGTAAGTAAAATGCATGTTTTTCTATTAATTTTTTTTTTTTACTTTTTAAAAAGCAGCATGTTTTATGTATGAATGCAACGATGTGACCTAAACAGATCATGTCTCAAACTTCCACGTGTTTGCCATAATTTCCGTGCTCCTCACTCCTAAGTATTTTAGGGGAGGTGTGGCTCCTGAACGCATCAAGGCTCGGTGGACCATTACTCCATCTCAAGCTTGGAACAACGCCTGCGCTTCAACCAATCAGGGCTTCTGTCGTTTACAGCATAGACTCCGTGTGTAGAAGGGTGGGGGTGTAAACGTAAAAACCGGGCTCTCCATCAGGAAACCAGAATAAGTCTAACAGACTGAAATTAACACGGAACAACCTGCCGACACGATTCAACATGTTCTCCATGAACGAGTTCCCGTCCGGGTGAGTACATGAATATTTACTATTCGGCCTAAATAATTTGTAAATACAAACAAATTATGTGATCGATGTATTTCATCCATACAATAACATGAAGGCAAATAATCATATGATATTTCGAAAAATGAAATATCATTTTGCTGCGTTGTTGGCTATTCTGACTTATCTTGTCTCTACATCATTATCGTGTTTCATCTCATAGGGGAAGTTACATGAGAAGGCTGAAATACCTTTTGAATTTAGTTACATTTCCTCAAAATCTCCAGAGAAACTGACACGTTGAAGCTATAACTTGTAATTACACTAATTAAAAACGAGCCGAGCGGCGCGTCGCGCGGCTGCCTCGTTAGGATGCCCCGAGGACACGTTTCAATTAATTTTATTTCTTATTTTATGAAACGCGCAGAAAAGACAAGGATTCTCGCTACAGCCTCCAGGAATTGAAAACCCTACTTTAAAAAAAAACGTGCTCTTCTGAAACCTCTTACTTCTCTATAATTCTCCGAACGACCCCGGTTGGTAATGACGGAAGGAAAAACCCTCTGTTGGCACATGCGTCGCGCCGTGACGCCATTCCTCTAAACCGACTGACCTCCTACTCACAGAGGAAGCTGAGTTATCCCGCATGGAAACAGACCGGGACTGTGTTTATTCATGGAGTGGTTCACACTGTGTGTCCTCTGTTCTGCTGCTCTCAGTTTGATATGGACACATGTGCCAAGTCACACAACCGGCTTGCAACATCGTGTCGGCTCCTGATTGTGTGTTAAACGCCGCATCATGATGAACCGTCTGCGGGCAGCGTTTGGACCGCAGCAGCCTTGTAATACCTCATTATAACTTCTTGCCCCGGAGTTAAAAAAATCAACTTTTTATACATTTTATCATGATACAACTATATTAGAGCCATTAAACAGAAACACAAACGTGTGTTTTAGCGGTGGTTTTATGTTGGTACATGTTGTTCCAGTGCGGCGCTTTTACAGGCTTTAAGTAGCTGTATCATGCTGTTACCACACCTAAATACAAGACGTACCTGTGATGGGAGGGTCTGTAAGTAATCTAAACGTGTTCATACTGCGCATGCGCGTCTGTATTCCTGTCATTAAGGGAACCAATATTAGTTTTAGATGATAAAACAGTTTATTACCGTGTCAGCTGAGCTTCTTGGAAAAAAACAACCCAGGTTTTAATTTATTATCTTATTGTGTGTTTAAACTCTGCAGTTAATGATTATTTTATGATCAAACAATCTGTGGTTTGTATATCGATTAATTGAATAAAATACAAATGAAAAGCTCTTAAAGTTCAGGGGAGGTGGGGGGTGTTGGGAAAGACTGTAGACTGTAATTTTCATTGAGGTGAGTTAAGGTCCTGTGCTTCATCACCCGAACATGACACACTGTTTGCATAATAAAATCACCTAAATCCTTTAACTCCAGAGACAAACCACGAAGTATAATGAGTCTCTGTGTCTACGTGCTCTGGTAAAAATGATCCAAAGCCAGGAGAGATTTTCATACCAGTTTAGTGACCGAACAGGATATCCACACCTCCCAGATCTCTTCTGGTAAATTTGATAATCCAGGTTATTTCCTGGTAATTGAATGCAGCATGACGTTGCACACACAGTGAGAACAAAAGTAAGAATCTCTGGACATCTGAGACTTATCTTTTGTTTTTTTTTTCTGACTCTTTTCAGTGTCAGCTATGAGGAGTGCCGCGCCACAGCTGATTGGCTGCTCTCCAGAACACAGGTGCGACCCACCGTGGGAATCGTGTGCGGTTCGGGTCTGGGGGGGCTGGCTAAGACGCTCAAGGACCCTCAATTCTTCAAATACAGTGACATTCCCAACTTTCCCAAGAGCACAGGTATGCACGAGCTGTCTGAGAAAACACAGCAGTTATTGTTGGAGTTTGTGCATGTTTGGGTGCCCTAATTAAAAGCACTGCATGTGTGTGTGTGTGTGTGTGTGTGTGTGTGTTTGCGTGTGTGTGTGTTGCAGTGCATGGCCATGCTGGCCAGCTTGTGTTTGGGACACTAAAGGGGAAGGCGTGTGTTTGCATGCAGGGGAGGTTCCACCTGTACGAAGGCTACCCCATCCAGAAGGTGAGTGCAGATTAAAACAGAAGGGTTAAGGCTGTCAGCGGTGGAAGAAGTACTCAGATTACTTAACAAAGTAAAAGTACTAATACTAAAACCTACAAATGCTCCATTAAAAGTAAAATTAATTTTTTAATTCAAAAACATGCAGAGGCAGTTCAGCTCTTTGTAGGATTACACAGAATGTTTGAAGTTAATGATTTCAGTTGTATTTCTGTTTCTGGAAAATTAAATTTTGAGTCACCAGTCTGAGAAAATCTACCTCTTTTGCATCTCTCTTTTGCATCTCTCATCTCTCTCTGCCGCCTTTAAATTCAGCCTCTTCCTTCTCCACCCTGCTGTAAGGAGAGGCACCACCCCTTAATGTTGCCTCCATGTCCGTGGGAACCTCTTAGCCCGGCTGGAGGTGGCAGATGACAGTACAAAGGACCATGTTTTTCATCTTCTCACAGTGCTGACTTGCAATTTTTGAATTGCCTGAAACAGAAATACCACAAAAGTTAATGACCGCAAACGATCTGCATAATGACTCCCAGAGCTGAACTGTTCGTGCGTGTAATGAGAGCTGTAAAACTCGTCTCCCTCCACCTCAGCCACCAACGGCTCATGATTACAACTTTAATCTTAGTCCCATTTTTATGATCTGGATATTACAACTGGGTGTGCCAGTGTTTGACGGCGCCTTGTGTTCGAACAGATCACGCTGCCCATGCGCGTCTTCAAGCTGATGGGCGTGGAGACGATGATCCTGACCAACGCCGCCGGAGGCCTCAACCAGGACTTCAAAGTGGGAGACGTCATGATCATCAAAGATCACATCAACATGCCGGGCTTCGCTGGGATCAACCCGCTGGCTGGACCGAACGATGACAGGTGGGCAGAGGGGAAAGTGGGATGATGGCGGATGTTTCCATGTGAGCAGCTTCTGTTGATTTTTGTTTTAAAGCTGCACATTGTTGATATTTTTAATGCTCAAAACAGCCAGTTTTTCCTGTCAACAGCACAGTGGAAAAGCTTAACAGCAGTCAACCATCATCATAAGCCAAGAGTCATAGTGACACAGAGAAAACTCAGGGTAGTTTAAGTGTTTTACGACACTGAAGGGTCAATTTATAAAAAAATATAACAGAATTTGCTCATGTTTCACTAATAATTGGCCTAAAAGGTTTTAAAATGTACATTTTTAGAAACAATTTACCAGATCAATTTCAACTGAGTTTCCCTCGTGCAGATCCAGAGTTTTTTATTTTTCTCGCTTTATTTTTAAGGAGGCATTTGTTACTAATTCACCGTCAAAAATGACTCAGCTGTGCCACATTTCCTCTTCTTCCACCGTATGTTATTCTGCATTTTTGTGCATTTTTCCAGTTTCCCACACAAGCTGCCACCCATCAGTCCTGAAAGGACAATAAGCTGATGTCCATGTCGACAAGAGCACCCATTGTTCATGAAAGCTGCAGGCTTGAGGCGCAGAAACACTTTAACAAAAGATGCACGTCACATCAGAGCAAAAAACTGTGTTCACTGCGTTTTCCAGCATCCATGAACACAGCACTGATGCTTTGATTGACACTTAAGGTCAATAACACATGTTTTTGTCTTCCTAATGAGGACACCGAGCAATTTTAGGAACTTGATTCATTGCTTTATTGTGGGCATCGTGACACCTGAGTCATCTGGGGGAATTTTCCTGTTGAGTAACACAATCTGACTCAGCTCCTCCCTTTTCCTGTCAGGTTCGGCGTCCGCTTCCCCTGCATGTCTGATGCTTATGACCGTGAGCTGCGGCAGCTGGCTGCTGATGTGGCATCTGACTTGGGCTACAGCGACTTCCTGCGGGAGGGAGTCTACTGCGTCCTGGGGGGTCCATCCTTCGAAACCATCGCAGAGTGCCGAATGCTGCACAAGCTCGGTGCCGATGCCGTCGGTGAGCTTCAAATCTCTCTACTTACACTTATTAAACCCTTAATCTGACCTTAAGCTGAACCTCATCTTATATGTATCCAGTAAAACCAAAGCTTCATAGAAATGTCCTCATGTCAAGGTTCACATTCAGGTCACTACAAAGTTCAAAGTACAAAAGTTCAAGAGCAAATTCTTAGGAACGCATGTAAACACAAGGTTTGAATCATTCTCAATGACTAACACACTGAGTCAAGTCAGGATTAGTCATTTTTAAGTAACTTTATAGTTATAATGAAGCTCAAAGGTCCAGTGTTTGGGATTTAGTGACATCTGGTGGTCAAACTGCAGACTGTACCCAGCTGATTATCCCTTAACTCATCCCTCCTCTTTCAAGAGTTTAAGTGAGTCCAACAAAACTCATGAAAAACATAAAGAGCACAAAGAGTTTTGTCCATTCTGGGCTCCTGTAGAAACATGGTGGACTCTGCTCCTTCTGTAGATTTAAAAGGCTCATTCTTAAGAAACAAGAGCAGTTTTATTGGCTGTTGATTTTACAGTAATTAAATATAAAAACAACATTCGGTTTCTGTCATTGTAGATCTTCCTAAAACCTTTAAACTGGACCATTAAAGTCATAATATAATCTGAGAAATGCATCAGACTGAACACTTTTCATATCATTAGATAACAGAAGAACCTTTATATTGTATTTATTAATAAACTTACAAAAAAAATCACAAATTTTGCTTGATTCTAACAAAGATTACAGTTTTTACAACAGATGGGTTAAAGTTGTGGGTTAAAGAAAAAGGCCTTTGCAGTGTAATTTCTCACCTCCTCTCTGTCTGCGCTGCAGGGATGAGCACCGTCCACGAGGTCATCGTCGCCCGCCACACCGGGATGCGCTGCTTCGCCCTGTCGCTGATCTCCAACCGGGCGGTGATGGACTACGACAGCCACGAGAAGGCCAACCACGAGGAGGTCCTGGAGACGGGCAGGCAGAGGTCGGAGCAGCTGGAGAAGCTGGTGTCCATCATGGTGGCTCGGCTGGAGCACGACAACAACTCCTATTGATCACATGACCGAGACGCAGCTGCACCTGGAGCAAGGTCGGCGGCTTCGTCTCCCAATCGCAGCGAGAGGGTTTTTAAAAAACGTCTGTTAGGACGCTTTGAAAGCTGTAGTTTTTAACCTCCACACTGGCTCTACTGCTACACAAACTAGTGTCTTAGCTCGACTTATTTTTGTTACTTTCCATTAACATCAAGTTCACCAAACAGTTCAAATCCTGGAAACTTGTCCACTTTTTAAAAAACACTCCTCTATCAGCAGCGTTTTCATTGTTATGACTACAGATAAAAGAACCTGTTCAAATCTTTGCTGTGTTCAAGCTTACCAGCAATGTCTTATTATTTTCTAACTTAAAAACTTTAAACTTGAACATAAATATTTATTTTTTCAGTTCTTCTTTTTTACGCTTCCTAATTTTATTTAACAACACATATGGATGCCGAGATATTCACATTATTCTTAAATGTGGAGGACCAACTCATCACGCATATGTCTTCTTGAAAACATGTAAAGAAAGAAAAGGTGGAAATAATAATTTCATAAGGTGTAAAGTTGTGTGAAATGTTTTCAGATATTTATACTGAATGTATTTAAGTGATGTTTTTCTTATTTGCTGTTTTTTTGGACAGTTAAAGGGATTTTATCCTGCATGGGACAGTTACCAAATCATGTAGATTTGATATAAATCTCCTGATATGTCTCATAGTTACCTTGTTAACAGATTGAGCTGTGCTTTTAGGGGTACTCTTACTAAAAAAACTGTAGAAAATGTGGCTCTACTTTTACAATAAAAATGACTCAACTTGAAAACATTGGTTTTCCTTTGTGTCTCATTTCAAAACTTGAAAGGTCGGATCTTTCTGTGGTCCTTTTTTAAGTTTGTGGGGGGAACTTATGAGATTTTCCCCGACAGATGTGAGGTTTGGAGTCACTGACTTAAAAAGAAAAAAAGACACCTTTGATCTTCAGTCTGAAATCTCTGTTGTTCATCCCTGTCATTTCATTTTTCATGTGCAAACTTTTCTCTGACTTGACTCAGAGAGTTCTCCTACACTTCCCACAATGCCTCCACTGTAGAACCTTTACTATACTTCTCTATAGAAGTTTTCTACAACTATGACACTCCTGCTATACTCACTGTTTTTTGAAACTTCATTAATTTTACTCATTTGTTAGTATATTTTAAGAAGCTAATATTAACCTTAAAGACCTTTTTTTGATTACCTGTCTTACTGATACAAACTAAATTGAATCTAATTTTGCTTAAGAAGGTCGTAAATGGCTGCAGCCTCGACGAATGATTCTCACTTGCCAGTCGCAGAGACTTTTTTGAGTCCCACGGAGCTTTTGCATGAGTTGCAATAGGTAAATGTGTTGACATGAGAAAATCTTATGTTGCAAAACGCAGCTCGCATGTCGCAAATTTGGTGAAACGGTGTGGCAACATGGCGGTACAGTGGGGGGAAGGCTAGACAAGTTCAAATCAGATGATACCGGCTGATAGGATGATAGCTGCTGGTTCACTCATCAAACCCTGAAAACATTGATGCTGAATTAAAAAACATGTCTCTGATTCTTAAAAACAGACAAAAAATTAGACTTTGTTTTTTGCAAATCAGTGAAAAACATTTTTTCTTAAGCTCTTTTGTCGCCACTGGAAAATCACAACGAGACCAAATGATGTAGACACCCAAAACAATACACTCCCATGTGATTGTTGAACATGGGTTGAATCTGCTGCCCACAATGGAGGCTCACTGTTGACTAAACATCACTTTGTTATGAAGCATTAAGATTTTTTTTTCTTAGTAGTAGTAAATAGAGCTCAAACCATTAAAAAACAGCTCCAGACTAAAGGGTAACAAGACTGTGGTGTCCAGGTATTTTTGGCCATATAATATATACTACATTAATTAAACTTTATGTTTAATATTTGGTCGTTTTTGTGCAGGAAAAGAACAAAATGCACCAAATCAAACTAACAAAATGGGTGAGAAATGCAGACTGCAGCGTCTGAAGGCAGATTTTTCCCATGAGAGCACAAAATTTGAAATTCAGTGCAAGTTTCCCAGAGTAAGAAGAATGCCAACAAATACATCCAGGTGGTGCGAACAGCTTCCCTCTGTGAGAGAGAGGACACCACCACCATGGTTTGCATTTTTTACTGTCTGCTTTACCGTCGTTATCAGCCATGTTTACCCTCCTTTTTCTTTACCGTCCTCTCAGATAATCCAGACTACATTCTGCCTGTTTCCACTGCACGACCCAAAACATATCTCCTGCCATTTGTCCCCTTCATCCCCCTCTTCCTCCTCCTCCTCCTCCTCATCCAAAAAGAACCAGGAAAATGTTTTCCATGACGCTCCGGCTCCAGAGTTTATGGCCATACAAGGTCATGAGAACTTTATGAGCTGTCTGTTTTACTGCAGGGAACGAGCAGCTCCAGGTGTCCACACAAGACACACACACTGACAGGTTCAACTCACAGTTTCACAGCTTAGATTTACGGCCACACACACACACAAACACACACACACACAGTGTTAAATGTCCTTAGGGTGTATAGTACATTTAAAATTATGCATATTATAGTTAAAGTGAGCTCGTGGAGGAGGTGAAGGGTTTGAAAGTTGCCTGTTATTCAGGCTTTAAAGGTGCAGAGTGGAAGATTTTTTTGGGATCTGTTGCTAGAAATGGAATTAAATACTCATAAGTATGTTTTCACTGATGTAAAATCACCTGGAAATGAGAATTGTTGCATCTTTGTCACAGAATCAGCGCTTTATATCCACAGAGGAAGCGAGTTCTCTTTCACAGAGTCGCCATGTTTCTACAGGAGCCCAGAGTGCACAAACCAAAAGAGCAAAACTCATTTTTCACATCTGAGTTGCAATCTGCACCATCACCACTAGATGTCACTAAACTCTACACACGGAGCCTTTGAGTTTCACATCTGGCTGCAGGACACAGGAAGTAGAGGTGCTGTGGGGCCTATAAATCCAGATTAAAAAAGCCATCAATTGACTAAATTCTGATCATTTTTCTTACATTTTCTGTTGCACGTGAACACATCAGGATATTTTAAAGAAAGTTCTTCCAGCCGTTCCACTAAACAACCTGGTAACCTGTTCATGCGTCACATCTGTCAGTAGTTCAGTGATGTTGCCTGTTTAAGTGCTGTAGCTGCTTTTGCACACACTTCATATTGATTTCAGCACCAGTATTGTTATTAAATATTAATAATATTCAAAATATATCTCATCCCAGCTCGTCACATTAAAGCAAAAGTTATGAATGTTGCCCAGAATCTAATATGACATCTTAGTCTGAGTGTCTGTCAGCTGACGGACCTCCAGCGTCCCTGCAGTTTATCTGAATGTCTTCTCAGGACAATAAAAGAAAAATTACCGACCTTTTTGACTGTTTTGACACCAAAAAATCTACCTTTACATCCTCTGATCACACAATTACTATGCAAAATTTTAATTCTGAGTCTTGTATTTTTAAAAAAAATCTTAAAAAGCAACAATGATTTAACAGAGCTGAAGGATGAAGCAGTAAATTATCTTTCATCGCAGCATTATTTTACAAAAACATCGGCTGTTTTTGAACAGAAATCTCTTATAATCTGAGCAGATACCCCTGTAAGAATCCTGAGTTTATAAGAGGAAATCATTAACCTGAAACGGATTAACTACTTCCTTTATCACCTTTAAACATCTCTGCAGGTTTCAAGTTAAACTTCAAACAAAGAAGTTACAGTGTGATGTCAGAGTGGCGTCTTTGAAATTGGAAACGTCTTTGGCACTGAGCTGCTGCTGCTGCAGGACAAACTGTTCCAGATCTGTGTTTATACTGTACTTCAATACCTGTGTAACCCTTTCAACTCCATATTGACTATTTGATAGATTATTAAACAACAGGAACAATAGAAGTGTACTCAAAGTGAAGACCAGACCACAAAAAAAGACAAAGACATAAAAAATAAATCTGGCAAAGCATTCCAGCTGATAAATCTGACACTTTTTAACTCTTTGGCCTGAAGGAAACAGGAAGAAAATGATTTAAATGACCTTTAAACCTTCACAGGGTGCTCATCTTCTCCTGACGTCTCAGTTTTACAGGGTTTTTAGAGGCTCGTTATAAAAAAAACTAAACGATTAAATCAGATGGTAACAGGTAAAGTAGTGAAATGAATCAGAGTCGAGGTGCATGCATGCAAACAATGCACAGCGTACGTGTGTTTAGGAAGGAACTTTAAGGTGTGAAGTTCCTGTTCAGGCCGCAGCGCTGCAGAGTCACAGTTTCCTTTCTGCACAGAGAGGATGAGTTAAAGGATGAGTTACGCTGCCCTCTGGTGCCATTTTATCTACCAGATGACAAAACTACCGGCTTGAAAGAGGCCGTAATTACAGAAGTGGTGAAACAGTTAGTCAGTAAATCAAGGAGTCGAGTGATGAAACCATTAATCTTCCTCCTCCTGAAGCAAGAAAACAACGATTCACCGGCTCCTGCACTGAAAATCAGCTGCTTTTACTCTTTTTTTTGCCGCTGGTCATAAAAATGAAGTTATTTAAAAGTGTCATCACAGGCTAAACTGCAAAGCATGTTATTTTTAGCTTCTATAACATTGAAGAGATTAAAATATTGTTGAGATAATACTAAAGATTAATCAAGAATTGTAAGCTGAAGCCCTGATTTTAATATTAAAAAGAATCTGAAATATAATAGAAAAACTGCACGATACTAAAGCTGAAAAGGAAGTTGACTCTTTTTTTGTGGATAAAAGTAGTTTTAAGAATAAAAAGTTACGGACAAGTGGATCCAAAAACAGAAAAAACATAGACTTGAGGAGCTGATCGGAACAATCCTTTAATATGAACCATAACAAAGGATTCCGGGGATACATTTTATGGAAAAGTTCAACTGGGAAAAAATAGTCCGGCAGGTTTTTTTTTTACCGGCGCTGATGTAAATGCTGACTGTAAAGAGGAGAGTTTTTATGGGGATAATAATGAGCATCTTGTGCTTCTACAGTTTCAGTGCTGAGATGAAATAAGGCATATTTCTACATGAGCAGATGGAACGAACCGTCTACGGAGGAAGATCATTATGCAGGTAACTGAAGGAGGAAATCTGCAGGATCTTTTCGTCATGATTCCACATGTAAGACCTTGTTGTTTTTTGTTTTTTTTTTGGATTTCTAGCTTTGGAGGTGTCTTAAAAATACAGACGTGTGTGAATGCTGCTGCAACTCAGTTTGAAGTTTTGATCATCATAAGCTGAGAATTTGAAGAAAAGGAAACTTCTTAAAACTGGATGGACTTTGCATAGTCAAATATGCATTAATGTACAGAGTCAGTGAGCGACGCCACAAGGTAACCGATCCCGACCGCGAAAAAAAAAAAAAAAAAAAAACAGCTGCCCCACGCCAGCCTTTTCATTTGGCTTTGAGGCTCATTTGTGTCTTTTCACCTGAGCAACATCCCCTCGGACGTCTCCCCCCTCAGCTGTACGTGTGGATGATTCTGTGCCGCTTCAGGTGATGCATCAGGATGAAGGTTTTCCCGCACAGCGAGCAGCTGTAGGGCCGCTCGCCGCTGTGCGTCCGCTGGTGGACCCTCAGGCTGCTCTGCTGCGTGAACCTCTTCCCGCATTGTCCGCAGCCGTACGGCTTCTCGCCCGTGTGCGTCCGGTGGTGGATGCTGAGGTGGGACGAACACTGGAAGTTCTTGCCGCACACCGTGCACCAGAACGCCCGCTTTCTCTTGTGGCTCTGCTGGTGCAGCTTGAACTGGTGGAGGCGGCCGAACGACTTGCCGCACTGCGAGCAGACGTAGCTGCGCGCCACGCCGGACAGAGGTTTGTGCGGCGTGTGAGAGGGGAAGCTGCCCGATGTGAAGGTGTTGTGCGAGGGGGTTAAAACGGGTCTGTCTGCAGCCGAAACCTCCCTCTCGGGGTTTTCATCGGGCTGCCTCAGATGAGCGACGTGTGACGGGTTCCTCTGCGAGTACATCTGCTCCTTCTGCCTGTCCTGCTGCGGCTGCGTTCCCTGAAAACCCGACGACTGCGGGACGTCCTTCTGATACTCGCTGTTGTAGATCCCATTGCACGGCCTCTGAGAGGACAGCGGCTGGACGCTCGCCGACTTGGAGGCGTTAGAAACCACGTGAGCGTCAGAATGATGATCCGGGAATGTGTTATTGTACTCCTCTACCACGCTGGAAAAGTCAGGAAAACCAGCTTCAATGTCATTACCTTCAATTATGGACGACCACAGCTGATTCTCTCTCTCATCCATGGAAAAGTCAGCGGCGAGTTGAGTCTGCTTCCCTGCGCTGTGCTGGCATCTTTCCTGACCGAATCTGGATCTCTCCTCCTCTTTCTCCGTCTTGACCGTGAACTGAAGGCCGCTCATGTCTCCAGTCAGCTGACCAGAGCCGTATAAGTCGCCAAACTCCGAGACTTTTTGCACGGCGACGTCTGATCGGTTCAACTGTCGGTTCTCATCGAGCTGCTGGCTCTCTGGGACGTTAGCTGGGTTTGCGTACTGAAGAGCAGAACCTGCAAGTGACAGGTGAAGGTAAAAGACGTCATATAAAGTCATAAATAAGAAGGATAAAGTTGGAATTATTTTGGATTTTATTTTTGCACAAAATCCGGTTCTTGAACTCACCGATCGGCCCGGCAGAATCGCTGATCCACAGCGTCTCATCTGGACTTTCTTCTTTAATTGTGAATGAAACAGCTGCATCCTCCATCTCAGGGAACTGGATAAAGAGATGATTTAAAAACAGGAGACCAGTGAAACATTATGACATGATCCCAGTTTATCAGTCAAACACATTAAACCAGCAACGACAAACTATCTTGTCCACTCAGGGGCAGCGAAAGAGTTAATGCATTAATGAATCACTTTATGAGGTAAATTATGCAAAAATGTTAGTAAAAAAAAAGTTACTTATTTCTGGATCGAATTAAAATTTTACCCAGATACAGTATTAATTCTGGCCACCTGATGAATGAAAGTCTGACTTTCAGCTCTTTTTGCTCCTCAGCAACTCCAGTTAAATAAAGTTTTTGTGTTTGTTCTTTGTTTGGTTTTGTTTTCTTGCTAAGCAGCAGAAAGGACACCACCGAGAGACGAGAGACTGATGCAATAACGTAAGTTTCTGCAATAAGGCCAAAGAGTCAAGAGACACCGAATTACTTCATAGAGCTGAGAGGAAGTGAGGTCATTGTAAAAGTGATGCTGAGCTTCCTTTTTTTTCTGCCCAGGGGGCCATAACTTGCTGCTTGGCCTCTTTTACCCCAATTTATCCCTTTTCTCTGAGCATTATTACCTCAAACTGCCCCTCGGGGGCTTGTGGTGGTCTTGGGGAAGTTGCCCACTTTGCCTGACTGGTGATCCAGCTTTGATTCAGGTGCATTTTACTGACTAATGTTACCAAAGTTTAAGAGTTATGAAGAGAAACAGACCTTAATGTCTCCTGTGGGATGCGGACAGTTGCCCCCAACATCAGTTCCTCTGTCCATGTAGTTTTCTGGTGCACAAAAGGTCAAAATTAATTCAACAGCTAAACAAAAGTGAAATTAAAAGTCATCTTGAAGCAGAAAAATCACAAACTGTACTAACAACGTAAATCCAATTTATGTTAAAATATACAACTCTCTTGCAGAGCTGCCTTAAATTAATCATGAATGTAATTACATGTTGGATACTTATACATTAATATGCATGACATTAATTTACCAGAGTCGTTCATTAACACACACACACACACATGCAGACAAACGAGTCTCACCAAAGCCGCGCTGCAGCTGTGCATTTTTGTTCTCCATCATCAGTAATTTCCGCCTCAGCATCTCATTCTCGCTTTGCTTGCGGGATATTTCAAGATGCAAAAACGCACATTTGTCATCGACTAGTTTGGATATCTCTGTCACTGCTGCTTTCACCAAAACCTCCATTATTGAGGATAACTGGGTTTGAAAGGGAATGCACGTCGCCATGTTAATTCATGCAAAGTAACACGTGAGAGGGGAAATAAAACAGAAACGTCCGTCCACGCAGCGATTCTTTTAAAAAAATGCGAAAAAGAGCGACGCATTAGAAAAATTTTTACATCCCTGTGTGTTTCTTGCTAGCTGAACCTTTTCTTCCGTGTAGCGGAGACGTCTACCGTAAACGCACGAGCAGACGCGCAGTGAAATTTCCACCAACAAGGAAGAGACTGACAGTAATGATGTTTCTGCACGTTTGTCATTAGTCTCGTAGGTGTTTCAGGTAAAACTACAGGTGAATTACTTTTAACAATCTGTCAGATGTCTTTACATCCTCAAAGTTGACGGATTGTAAACCGGCTGGCATTTTTAACATACTTTTTAATGATATTTCTATAAATATCATCACTGATTTATCTGAATTTCTTATCCCTTAAAAGCTGTTCATGATTTTTACACTTTTAAAAGTGCATAGTCACCAAAATGTTGCCCCTTCTGCACAATACGAAAAATACATAACCCTGTGCAAAACAAACTACAAAATAATGTCTATAAATGTAATCAAAATTGGAGTTTTGATTCCTTTTTTGGTTTTTGCAGATCAAATGAGTTTTTGCCTTTTCAAGACTATGAGAGGAGGAAGTGCAGGAGAAATTTAACATTCATCAATCATTACAGCTCAGTTGTTAATATAAAAAACAATAAGAATGCAAGAATTCACGATTTTTAAAAACTTGAATTTATTTGAAACATACAAAATCTAAACAAAGAAACTAGATTTTCTGTCATCATATTCATCTCTTCAAACGTGATCTTGCATAATGTGATAAACCGTTGGTGTAAGCGTTCATGACAAACCTGTGAATCATGCTACTCATCCATCAGGGATCCAATGTGATTAACCACTAAAATTAAAGCTGCAAGAAGTTGATTTTGAGCTGCTTGTTTTGAAAAGTGACTGCAACCTTCAACATGGAGAGAAATCTGTTTTAAAGTTTGCAAAGACAACAACAGCATCGTCCAGATTTGATACGATGATGTCGGCTCATATCAAGATGAAAATAACTATTTTTTGAGCGGTGCACAGAGAAAAACCCAAAGCTCAGTGTCGGGAAAACAACCCAGATCTGATAGTTGATTTTAGAGACACACACACATCCGTCTACATCAGCGAAGCTTCTAGGATTCAACATCACAGAGAAATCAGACACAAACGTCCTTCATCTCCAGACTGGGAGAGAAAAATCAGAAGCTTTGTACTTTGAAGGAAACTAAAGACAAAGTTTAAATGCTAAATCCTGTCAGTTTTCACAGAGATACAGAGGGAATAGATGTGATCGACTCAGGACAGGAAGCTTCTGCAGCTTGTTGGTTCCCTTTTTGAAAGCAACAGAGGCTGAAGGCTGAAAAAACGCTGCACAGAAACAACCTGCTCACCCTGCTGCAGTATCACCTCGTCCTCTGCACTCAGACACAAAACACCAGTTTATTTTAAGACTGAATGTTGTTAATCAACCACCCGGTAAACAGGTTAAACAGTTGCTTAAAATCAATGAATGAATAAGTTATTTAGCCATTTTTCAACATTCGGTCTCTGAAGCAGCACGTAAACTTTACAAACTTCATCTCACCATCCGACCCTGTTGTAAAATGATAAAAAATAAATAGATTAAACTCATTACGCTGAACTGTGAAGGGTTTTAGTGTCGTCGGCTGTTTATCTGAAGTGTTGCACATTAGTTCTGCCAAACCATTTCAGTGAGCTCTTCAAGTTCATCCAGCTGCTGCAAACAGATGCAAACTGCACCGTTTATAACTGTTTATTCCACCAGTTAAATATGTCTTCATATTAGTTTTCAATGCAAAATGCTAAACTCTCGCTGTTATTTGTCATAAATGATGGCCAATGTTATTAACAATCGTTATACATAAAATATTTGCCCCAAAATAATTTCAAGTTAAAGGTGACAACGTGAGGACTGTGGTGATCATCTGTATCACTGAGGTATTTCATGTTTCTATAGATTCATGAATAAAATGCACAAGTTCCCTGCTTTTAATTCTCTGTTAACTTGCTGTAGTTTCTTCTTTTTGTCCAATAAAAACATAAACATGAAGTTATTTGTCATTTTTGGTTCATAAAACTCTGGTATTTTTGAAATCCGACCCCCCCAAAAAATCACAGCATTTGCTTTCAGTTTGTGTGAACAAACGGACACAGAAACATGAAGCTGTGATGGCAGCAGTGAAGAGAAACACAGAGCATCTTTATATGACGAGTTTGTTCAGTTCAGCTTCAAATAAAAACACCACTGACGGTCGGATTTACGGAACAGTGAACGCCTCTGTGATTATTTAAAACAACAGCCTCAAAAAGTGGAGAAATAAAAGAAAAATCAGACATTATTTCACACTTTCATTATACAGAAGACTGATGTCGATCTGCATAACAAAAGTAGTAACTTCATACTTTGATTGATTGTTAATAAACTGATTGATTTTACAACATTTCTTCAGAATGGCACCGTAGAAATAAACAGAGAAGAAACTTGATCTTTGTCTCTAGTTTTTATGGAAAATCCAAGAGCTTTACATTTTATATTTTGTTCTATTTCAGTCATATTTCCCTAAATACTTTCTAGTCATAAAATAACAATGTGGTCATTTCTAGATATAATTTAACTGCCTCACACACTAAAATATGCCGACGGTTTTTCGCCGGACAAGCGTGTTTTTATCTGTTTTTATAAAGAAATTAAGCCTCTGTGCAAAATTCTTCAATTCAAAGGACACTTTTTTAGATAAAATATCATTAAAGGAACATGGAGGAGTTTGGTCCTTAATGAGAGTAAAGCTGGTTCAGACTGAATTACAGTAACAATCTAAAGTGATGATTTACCACTTTAACGAGTTTGATCTGCTTTACATTCACTTTAACTGTAAAACAGTGAGAACAAAACATAAAACTTGTATTTCAGTGACTGCTGAGGATGTTATTAAAAAGTTAAACTAGTGTTTGATTAAAAGCTTTGGATGGTTTGGATGTTTTAAAGCTACTCCAAAGGCCAGAACGAGTGTGCTCACCGTCCCATCGGTCGTCTCTAAAAGGAGCTAAAGTGGATCAAAGTGGCAGGAAAACATTTTGTGCGAGTGCTTGAAATGTTTTGCTTTTGAGGAGTTTTGGGATGTTGATCGTGAGAAAACGACTCGCACTCTTTTGCAGCTCGGTTCCTCGTCGTGTCCGTTACGCGTGACTCTATTTAACGTGCAGTTTAAGGTGCAGCTTCAGGATGCTCATCTGACTGAAGATCTTGCCACATATGTCGCAGCTGTACGTCTGCTCCGTGTTGTTGTTGTTGTTGTTGTTGCACTGGTGCGTCTGAAACAGGCTGAAACTGTCGAAGCTTTGCCCACAGGCGGAGCATATGAAGCAGTTCTGAGCCGCGGCGTCTCCTCCTTCCAGTCCGTCCGAGGTCGTCATGTCGTACTCGAACACGCCTCCCCCCTGAGTCCGGCCACCCGCCGCGGTGAACTCGTTCACAGTCACCTCCTGTATCATGTTCTGCTCGTGCAGCTCCGGTGTGAGAGTCAAATCTGAGCTCCTGGTTTGGATTCCCATCAGTGAAAACGGATCCTCCTTCTCTTTGTGGTCTAGAAAAGGCAGATCTTTGATGGGTGAGGTGTATCCCTGCTGCTCGCTGGTCGCTCCGGCGGCAGGACTGAGGTGATACTTGACATCCTGTAAGAGGATGCAGACATTTTGTTCATCGCCGCTCTTCTCCATTGATGCAGATGTCCACAGCTGGTTTTGGTCTGATGCTGCTGAGCCGTTTTCAGTCCCTGCCTGACTCAGAGTCTGAAAATCTTCCCCGTTCGGCTCCAGTTTTACCGTCACCGTCTGCTCGGTGACTGGCTCGCTGTAGGTGGAGCCTGGAAGCTGATCTTCTAAATGTAAAGGTCCTGTTTTAGGCTCCACCAGGTTCTTCAGCGGTTCATTATCAGGCAGTGTAAACATCAGGTGATGCGTCTCCAGCAAGTCTGCGTTCTCTCCTGGTCAGAAGAAAAAGGCAACAGAGTTCAAACAGAACTAATAAATGAACTTTTCTCTAACTTTTAAGCTACAAAACAAATTTTAAAAAGAAATCGGTATCTTGGGACTCTAGAAAACAATTTTCTGACATTTTATGGATCAAATAAACACATTCAGTAGTAAAGGAAGGACAGAGTTTGTTCCTCACCGTTCCTGTGTGTCTTCATGTGGCCTTTGAGGCTGCTCTTCTGATTGAAACATCTGCCGCAGATGTGGCAGCCGTACGGTTTCTCCCCGGTGTGAATCCGTAAATGCCTCTCCAGGTGTCCGCCGCGCTCAAAGACTTTGCCGCAGTACGAGCAGACGAAGCATTTCTTCGGTTTGATCACCTGGAAGGACCTGCTTCCTCTCTGCTGCTGCTGCTGCTGCTGATTCAGTGCAGCTCCGGTCACACCGTGCAAGCCCGCGTCGCCTGACAGCATCAGCGCGTCTGATCCGAAGGGCGTTTGGGAGATCATGCTGTTTTTAAGCTCCCCGTACGGTTTTCCCGGAAAGGTGAACGTGCTGCAGGAAGCTTCGACAGGCGGCGGGAGCAACTGAGCCAAACCGGAGAAGGTCGACACGCTCTGCGCCGAGCCGCTGAGATACTCGGCGCCGCTGATCTCTGAGCCGCTCTGTCCCTGTAACCTCGACATCCACTGCTGGTTGTCTCTCTCAAAGTTCTCGCTCAGGTTGTCGCCTCCTTCCATCATCTGCTCGTTCCCTCCGTGAAACAGAGGCTGTGCTATATTTTCCTCTGCTGGCTCAGATTTTACCTGCACAGGTGTGAGAGCGTCCTCAGTCTTTGGTTGGATGTCTTCAGTTTTTATCTGGTTGGCTTCTTCTGGACGATGAGCTTCTGCACATGGATTCAACTCAGGAAGCTGCTTCTGTTCTCCTACTGGGATCTCCACTGTTCTGAGCTGAAGACCTGCTCAAGTAGAAAGAATCAGCATTTTACACCTCGAATCACTCATAAAATCATCCAGTCATGTACACAAATAATTTCAATTATGTGCAATATCCATGTATATTATTCCATGAATGATTTTGTTCTTATTTTGTACTTATTATTCATTGTTCTTCATTCTTCTTGCTGCTTTTTACATTCTTTATTTTACTGTCCACTTGCTGCTGCAACAATGCAAATTTCCCCATTGTGGGACTAATAAAGGAAGATCTTATCTTGTCTTATATACAAAAACTGAGTGCTGGCACAGATCAGGTGACCCGAGGCAGCCAGCTTTTAACCCCCACCACTTCAGATACGTCTTGCAGGATTTTTAGTTTAGCAAAAACAATTTAAATCTAATTTAAAAAACATCTTTCTCACTAGAGATAAATGTGATAATTTTATTATACACTTAGAATAAAAACTGCAGCCTGTGATTGGCTAAAAAGACACTTTAAATAGACGTAATAAAAACAGTCATAGTTGCCCTGAAGGATTACACTGCAGTCGTTTCAGCCACGTCACAGCTCCCTCTTGAGGTGATCTACAGGAACACTTACAAAAGATTTCCACTTTAAGCAACTACAGACAATAAAGTATTTCACTTACATCTATTGTGGATCTTCATGTGCTCCTTCAGGCTGCACTTCTGATTGAAACGTCGCCCACAAACGTCGCAGCGATACGGTTTCTCCCCCGTGTGGATCCTTTTGTGCCGCTCCAGGTGTCCGGCACGCTCGAAACATTTACCACAGTACGGACAGATGAAGCCTTTCTTAAACATCAACCTCTTCACCGTCCTCCTCCGCACTGTGTTGTACAAGTTACGGTACTGACTGAAACCCAGCAGGCCGCGGCCGGACGGGCTCGGCTGAAACCCGGCGGAGCTGCCGCAGGAAGCAGCCAGGCCGGCGTCCAGAGAGGCTTCAGGAAGACACAGCAGGGAGTTCTGGCTTAAGTTTAAATACTCTGAGCCGTTGTGTCCCGTCTGGGTCTGAGTGGTCGGCCTCCACTGTGTGCCGTCTCGTTCCTGCAGGCCCAGCTGGTCCGGTTGTCCTCCGAGCTCCTCGTTTCCTGCTTCTACAGGTTCACACTTCACCTGCACCTCAGGTAAGGACAGGCTGCTCTGGTCCTGATTATCAGCGTGCAGCTTCTCAAGAGACGTCCTGCCATCACCGACTTCACCCTGACTGTCTGTGGAAAAGAAATGACGAAGTGTTAGAACAGACTTTCAGCTGTGAGGTCGATTTTAATGTCATGTATCAGTGCCAATATGTGAATTTAAACTGGTCAGTAACTTCATTTTGACACTATAAGATCAGAAGGAGCAGAAAATAACAGTAAAGACCACTGAAACCCCCCTTTTGTGACCCTCAATTTACTTTAAAAGTTATTTTGCACTTTGATTTCATTCATTATTTTTCCAAAGATCATAATCACATGATATGAAGCACAAACAAAACATAAAATAATGACAAAATATTGACAAAGAACAAATAATACTTATCAAAAGAAGGGACTTTTTTTCAAAAAAATGACCCAATATGCCTTTAATTTGCCTTTATTTGAAGGTTTATTCAATTGTTAACAACAAAACTGAACAGCAAACAAAAGATGGAGAGTTTATATAATACTTTGGCAGATACTTTTCTCTATTATTCAATATGTTTACTTTCTCACACTGCAACAAAACATGACATTTGTCTCTCAGACACTCGTCATCACAGAGGCTGC
>JAQMCX010000009.1:9819724-9855196 GCA_029814765.1 Acanthurus leucopareius | reverse complement strand
ATTCAATATGTTTACTTTCTCACACTGCAACAAAACATGACATTTGTCTCTCAGACACTCGTCATCACAGAGGCTGCAGATCCTCTGGTTTCTATCCTGCCTTTTAAATCTCCCGGTGATCTTGTGGATTTCAGTGTTATTCAGTCTAAAGTGACAAATGACTCGTCTGCAAATTTAGTTTTCATGCAACAGATTACTTTTATAATTTAACTTTTGCTTGAATTTTGCATATTTTTCTTCACATCACATCACATGATGTCACAGCTCCTGCATGAGCTGATCTCTCAGCCCTTTTTGGTTGAAGCCAGAAGTAAAGACAGACCACATTCATCCACAGCTTTTGTTTTCCTGAAAACAGGGTTTGTTATCACCATGGCAACCGGTGTTTGTCTGCTGGCACTGCCGTAAATCAGCAGCAGAGTTCAGGAATCTGTCGCTCTGCTTTTTCTCGCTCTGCGTCCAAAAAGGAGGCGCAAGTTTGAGATATTAAAACCAGAAACTTTCATTCAGTTCTTGCTCTTAAATCAGGTTTTTCTGAATAAAAAGGATTTAAAAAAAATCTCAGGTTTTGGTTAAAAGTATTGTGATGTTTCATTTGAATCTTTTCACTCAGACTTGTGCAGCTGCTCCTGCAGACACACGGAGGTGATCATGTCGGTGAAAAGGGTCAAAGAGGTGCTCTGGTTCATGCATTCACCCTGTCCTCACGTGCCCCACATCTGTGTGAGCACCAGCTGTGTGACAGCTGCACTCCCACGCTAACACAGTGTGTGAAGCGTGTCCAGGTGTGTGTGTCCAGGTGTGTGTCAGCTCTCACCGTCTCTGCCGTGGCTCCGTCTCTCACGCGCTGATCTCAGCTCGCTGTGCAGGACCTCGATGTTGCTCTTCAGCTTCTTGATCTCATTCTCACGATGACACATCTCCAGCCGCAGGACCACCATGCCATCCTCCACAACTTTGGAGATTTCTGTCACGGCGGCTTTGGACAACGCATCGACGATGGAGGCTATCTGAGCCCGCAGAGCCACGCTGCTCAACATGGTCACGCAAACCGCAGCTGTTTGCGGAGCTTCGTGCGGGTTTTGACGTGCACCGCTTTTAGCTAAGAGCAGCTAATTGATGTGAAGAATTATCCATGAACAAAGGTTTTCTTTTTACGGAAATGACACAAGTACCGTAAGTACACGGGAAAAAGCGCAACGGACATTACCGAAGTACTTCCGAGGTTAGGTCCCCTTTTTGCAGTTAAAACAACATTTTAAAAACTACTTTCAGACGTCACACCGGTTTAAAACGTACATTAAATTACCCGAACAAGAAAAACTTGTGAAATAATTGATTAAAATTAAACACAAAAGCTGAATAAAGTAGAGAGGCATAAAAAAGCAACTAGTTGGAAAAATCATTGCATGATACAGAAACAGAATAAACTGTAAATTAACACCTTAGAGAAGTTTCTTACATATTTGAAGTAAAGATTTTAATGGATTTTCAAACGCTGAAACATTTAAATGAAATCAGAGTTATAACCTTTACGACAAAACTTGAAAATTGAAGTTGAGAGCATGAACATACTTTAATGTCAGGAGAAAACAAATCACTACAGACGGATTTAAAGTGCAAATATCAAACACAATAGTTATTGCATAGGCAAAATCCCACATCCCCTTTAGTCCGACACATTTAGATCATCACTTGTGCAACAAACTGATTTTAGAGGCCACATTTTAAAGAGACTGCGTACTTTAAACGTGACATGTAATGAAATTTAAATTATTATTGCCCTAATTAAGCATCATAAGCATCACTGCACCACAGAGTTTCTATCAAGTGTTCACGTTTACGCACAAGCTTTCAAGAGCAACCGAACAATTTATAAAGTGGGGGAGTTGGCAGATGAATAAATGGCTTTTCTTTAAAATAAAGAGTCTCACATAAATAAATATATTTTGTCCACCAACGTAACAAAAAAATCCTTCAAGTCTTCATCAGGATCCCAATTTCAGGGAACAAATTAAGTAAAAATGCAGGATAACCAAATAAAAAAACACTTTATATTCTAAATTTTAACACTTTTTCTTACATTTTTCAACTCTCTCTCACAGAAAAGTTTGCTTAAAGGCTCCTGCACAGTTTTATCTGCTTTCTTACATATCTGCCTTCCTCAGAGGTAGATACATCAAACATCTTTAAAACAGGACATCATGATCTGTTCACAGATCACATTCACATTCAAATCAGATGCAGAGCATATAGAGAACTTAAATTACATAAATATAATATGTAAGACAAAATTGGCAGAACTATTTTAAACACCTCCTGCTGTGCAACATCATGATAAAACTGGAAAAAACGGGGATGAACTCTTCCAACTTTATCTTTCTTTTACTGGTTTCTACACCTGAAGTGAGGATCTCTGCTTACAAAGAGCACTGATCTGATGACAAAGTTCTCTTTTCTAAAACTTCATGGAAGCAGTTAAAATCATTAATATCTAAACTAATGTAAACCAAAGGAAAAAATAAGACGGCAGCTATGAATAGTGTGTGTTTAAGGCGACATGGCAACATATAAGGTGATTTATTAAAAAACAAATGTCATCCTTTAAGGTTTCTGCTCCAAAATTCATAAAATCTGTTACTATACAAACAAAAACATATATTGCAACAGGGGGTTTGAGCCATATTACCCCTGAAAAATCTGCATCTGCAACAGAAGCAGCAAATAACAGTCTAGTTTTTCCTCACCGGTGGTTTGAGCTCTTCCATGTCACCGTTTCATGGTTTCATTCAGTGCATTAAACCATGAAAGTACATGAATGAGATAAACAGGGGTTAGTTTATATATTCTTTGTCACTGAGAGCCCCAGAATCTGTGCGTTATCTCCCCTGCAGGTGAATCTCCTGGTGCATTTTGAGGTTTCCCAGCACGGTGAAGCTCTTCCCACACTGCCCACAGCTGTACGGCCTCAGCCCGCTGTGGAAGCGCTCGTGTCTCAGGCAGTTGTCCTGCCTCGAAAACATCTTGCCGCAGATTTTGCAGCTGAACGGCCTCTCGCCCGTGTGCACGCTCTGGTGCGTCTTCAGCCGGGTCTTCTGGGTGAAAGATTTCCCGCATTCAAGGCACCTGAAAGGTTTAAGGGCCTGATGGGAGGCCTTGTGTTCGTCCAGCTGAGACAAGCGAGGGAAACCTTTGTTGCAGACCGAGCAGATGAACAGTTTCTGATTCGTTCTCCAGATATTCATCAACCTCTTTGCTCTCAGGCTGTTTCTGCTGAAGATGTGATCACCTGTGTTTAGTCCTGATGTATCTGCTGTAGCCCTCTGCGGAGGAGGAGGCGGGGCTTGTGAAGCAGTCTGCATGCACTGGTCCTGACTGACTGCAGGGTGGGAAGCGTGTCTGAACTGAGCGTCATGAACAGTCTGTGACTCTGAGGTTGCACTTCCCATGCATGTAGGTCGAATGTCCACTTCTACTTTTATTGGCACATTCAAGGAGTCATCTGCAATTTCTTCTTCATGCGTTGAAAAAGAGTTAAGGGAGCTTCCTGTGTTTCTATGTGCATCATATTGCTCAGCGCGTGAGGAGAAAATCTGTGTGTGCTGCTGCACTGCAACAGAGCTTTTCTCAAATAAGCTACAAGCAGGAGGAGGCCAGATTGGATCACCTCGCTCTCCTGCCTCAAAGCGAATGTCAGCTGTTGCGGCGTTGTTTGTTGTTTCCTGGGGGGGAGGATCATCTGTCAGCTCGTGTTTCAGTACTGGCCTCATGTCATTGCTCTCCTCCGTTCTGTGTCGGGGCTCACAGACTGAAGCTGCACATGTTTCCTGCTCCTCTTTTTCGTCTGCAATTGACAGAAATAATATTATTAAAGGAAAAACAAAAGTGGTAAATGCACGACAACAAAGCAAGGACAGCAGATGCATCTCTGTCTGTCTGTTTTTTATGTTTATTCCTGATTACAAACAGCTGTATAAAAAAAACAGAAAAGTTGTTATGTCAGTAAAAGCATAATGCAACAAAGTGCAAATGAAACAAATTATTGCTGATATTGATATTCATAGATGAAAAACATCAGATCTTTGTAGAGCAAGAAGGAGACTGCAACCTTCCTTTACTTAATATCTGAAATGATCTGAAATGCCATATTGCTGTCAGGTTTTCCATCACCCTTGTAAATAATGTACAATTCTTTGCTCTAATTTTGTACTTATTATTTATTGTTCCTTATTCTTATTGCTGCTTTTTACATTCTGTCTTTTACTGTCCACTTGCTGCTGCAACATTGCAAATTTCCCCACTGTGGGACTAATAAGGGAAGATCTAATCTTATCTTTTATGTGACCTACTTATCCTGTTTACAGGGTCAGCGTTTGGAAGATCAGTGCCTCACTTTTTTTTAACACTTGAAATTAGAAATGGTAGTATAATGTTAACCTACTTATTTTGAACTGTTCTTTGGATAAAACACGTTATTTGAGGATGTCATCTTGGACTTAAAACATTTTTTTAATCAAACAGATCCGGTCTAAGCTTATAATCAAACAATGTTCGGGCTACTGCTTCCAAATACCATCTGTCCTTATCATTTTCCACAATGTTATGTTTTGAGTTTAGCAATCAATGGATAAAATGAGTGCCAAGCAGTGTTAGGTAATTCATCTTTAAGCCGGATTTAACAGAAGATCATGGAAATCGCTAAAGATCATCAGGTATGTTCAACCAGGCATTGATGACATTGTATAAAATAAAAATCACATATTTTTAGATTTTTTGAAAGAGGTTTGGTGTAACGGTTCCTCGCAGCCACTGATGTGGGAGGTGGTTGTCAGCAGTTGCCTCTCACCTTTTCGGTCGACCTGATTCCCGGCTGCTGGTTGCTGATGTGTGTCCTCGGCAGCTCGGCTCGTAACTGCTTCCTGAGCTTTGCAGAGTTCAACCTCCATCAGCTTTAAACTTCTTTTAAGCTCCTGAATCTCACTGTCCCTCCGACACATTTCCAGGCGGAGGACCACAGTCCCGTCCTCCATCAGCTTCGTTATTTCGGCCACCGCAGCTTTTGCTAACACATCCATGATGGCTGCGACCTGAGAACCAAAGGAGGAGGGGAAAGACATCCTGCTGAGTGGCGATTAAAACTCTGAAGAAGCTAATGTCAAGCTTGATTAATCAAATGAAGCTCCAACAGTTAAGGCGACACTTCTTCCTGCGATTTTGTTTTGGTTTACATCCGGAAAATTAGAGCGCGGAAGTGACGTAAGAGATGACGACGTAACTCTCCTAATGAATGCGAATCTAAAAAATCTCGCCGTCATTAGGAGTGTGTAAAAACTGTTATATACACGCAAAAACACACGCATACATATAATATATATATATATATTTTAGAAAAAGAGATAGGGGAAGACATATAAAACAAACACCAGTTTGAAAATATCTTTTTATTCACATACCAAAAAACTTTTGGCAGACATTATAACATTTTATTTATCCTCAGTGATACAGTCCATTTATCATCGCTGCTTTTTTAAACCTTTTATTTAACCCCATTCTTGAAAACTTGCTTGCAGTTTATTTATACATATAACCCTACTGTTTACATACATTATACCTTATATTATTACAAAGCACTGGATAAAAAGACTAGTTCGACCACAAGTGAGCCGGATTTAAAGCTTTTTTCAAATTTTGCTTAAAATATTAATTAGCAAATGAGGGGATGCTTTGTTTTTACAGACTGGTATTATGGAAGCTATAAAAATTTCTTGGTTTATGTAGAAATCTTTATTTACTCAGATAGATTGTCAAATACTTTATTCTAAGCATGTTTAAGCAGCACTCACCTTTATTCTCTTTTGTTTTCAGTTTTATTTAACCAAGAGGTTTAAGACTCAAACCATGTTTTTTCACATAATCGCAATGTTTAAGTCCAGGAAGTGGTCTTTGCTGTATGTCATCCCCTCTTTTTATGACTTATTTCCTGACAGCTGTACAGTTTTGTCTAATAAAGGAAGAAAAATCCTCATTTGAATAAAATAAAAACTCTTGAGCTAAAGTCTCCTGTCTTGATGTGGAGTTTGTGCATGTTAAAAAAAAACATTTTTAGTAGCACTGCATAGACAATACTGTTGTTCTGATGTATTTTAACATAAACTGGAAGAAGATCCTCAGTCAGTTCAGGAAAAATACAACCTTTTTTTGCTGCATGTACACAAATATTTGTGTTTTTTTCAGTCAAATCAGTTTAAATCAATATACAGACAATAGAAAAAACCCTCACTGTGATTCATTTCCCCACTCCTTCTCCTTCTGCCTCTCCTTCTCCTTCTCCTTTTCTTTCTCGCACTCCTTCTCTTTTTCTCGCCTCATAGTTGCTATGGCAACAGCCTCGTCGAAACACATGCTGAGGGGGCTGTTTCTGCCTTTCTCCCTCATGGCGTTTTCATCCCCATCCCTCCTCCTCTCCCCTCCTCTGGGTGTTAGCCTCTCCTTTCTCCCCCTCTCCTCCTCTGTCCCCTGTCTTTCTCCTCCTCCTCCTCCACCTCTGTCCAGCTCCATCGGGACCTTTGGCGAGTTTTCTCTCCCTCTGTCGGCCTCTCGTCTCTCTCTTTCCTGCTGCTGCTGCCGGAGGGTCAGCGCGGTGATTTTGCAGTGCTGCGGCTTCGGAGGAACGACGGGCACGGCTTTCACCTGGTAAACTCTGGGATTTTTGGAGACGACCAGCTTCCTCCCAACTCCTCCTGGGCTGCTGTCGCTCTCCTCACACTTTCTGCTGCCATCTTTCAATTCCTTCATGTCAGACCTGATCAGATCTGCGCTCGGCAGTGTTCGTTGTTTCCCAAAAGCTCTCTCTTTGTGATTGTTTTCTTTGTCTTTTTGAATCACTTCTTCTCTGTCGTGATGCTGAGTTTCATCGTTGTTGACCTTCTCCCCTTGTAACGCTTCATCTAGTTTAGTTATCTTTGGTAAGTTTGTCTCTTTCTCCTCAAACTCCTGCTGAATCTCTGCGTCTTTTACCTTTTCTTTAGTTGCTACTGTCGATTCCTCCTCTACATCTATTCTAAGTTCGGTCTCGTCGGTCCCTCCTCCGTCTGTTTCCAACATTTCCTCCTCTGAAACCTTCGCTATCTGCTCTTCCTTCTCTCCATCTTTGTCATCTTTCTCTCCTGCGACACTTTTTCTTGCATCCTTCTTTTCAACCTGCTCACGTTCTTCATCCTGTATCACTTCACATATAACGTTCTCGAGTTCGTCCCAGATTTCATCTCCTGGCCCACACATTGCACCGTCCTCCTCTATGCCATCCTCCTGGATTTCTCCCTCATCTTGATTGTCAGTCATGTCAGTCGCTTCATCACCTTCCTCAGCTGTTTCTCCCCACATGTTTTCATCATTTTCTTTTATTTTCACAGCCGTTTCTTGACGAGTGTCCTCTGTCTCTTTGTGTACCTTCCTGTCCTCATCACCGTCTCCACCTTTTACGAAGCTTCTGGGCTGTTCTGATGCAGAAAAGTCTGCAGAATCATCTGATGAAGGATCAGCAATTTCCTCCTGCGTGACAAAAGAAACTGCAGGACAAGCTGGAAAGTCACTGTGAAGATCATCAATCACTTTCTTCTCCTCCTCCACCGTTATGTCAGGCAGAGAGTTTGATTTATCGTTTCTCTGCAGTGAATCATCGGTGCAGCAGTGTGTCGACGCCTCTGAAGCATCTCTGTGAACTTCCTCTGCCGCTTTGCTGCAGGTGGATGACAGAGAGAAAAACATTTAGGACATTTAAGTCAACCGTAAGTTTAAAGTCCAGTTTATCTAGTTTGTTTTCATGCAATAAACTGTGAGTTTTGATAAGATAATACAGTACAAGTAAGAATTTAATCTATGTGATTTAGGAGAAGCAATTCTGAGATTAGGACAAACTTTTATGATTCATTTATGGTCAGCTATGATTGGTTTAACTTCATCTTAATCACAATATCCAAAAAAAATTTAATTTAGCTGAGTGGCCTCTAAGGGTCACTATGTTTCTTATGCATTAAGCTGTAATTTGGGAAAATGATCAATTCTAAAATGCTAAAACAAACAAAATAAGTCTTGTCAGTTGTGTAGAAATAACAGCTTGAGCTTTGCTAAAACTGTTGATTATGACAGACAAAGTAAGCTAGCAGCACCAAAAGCAGTGAGTTATAGCAGAAGTTCTTATGAATTTTTTTAAACCTACATTAGTTAATTTTTTGGCCACTTGGGGGCAGCACAACTAGCTCTAAACTTTGAAATATTATCACCTTAAAAACATAATATAACAAACAAATTAGCAAACAGTTGCCTAATCACACATTCAGCAGACATAGATCAGGATTAGCATTGATTTTGAGTTGTGTTTCTGCTTCTGTTTGATAATTAACCTCCTTTTATTTCCGTTTTGAAATATGTGTCTCTGTAGCTTGTAAACCTTCCACTGTGTTAACTAGTGAGTCTCTGACTGTGTCTGATGCTGAGCAGGTAAATGTCTTTAGAGCTTATTGTCTGAAAACAGCTGCCTGCTGCATCTGGAAACAGGTTTGATGAGCACTGAGAGTAAAACATAGTAACTTCACAGGCTATAAAACAAAAATATCTAACTTAAGAAGCAAATATGATGTGTAAATCCTTATTTTTCTTCTTCTGTACTACAGTGTCTAAATAGTGCGAAAATATGAAGTTTTAAAGGTGCATTTGTGCTGAATACTGACAGAAATGCACTTGAAAAACAGAGTTAATTCTGTGAACAAAGTCAACAGGTTTGTTCCACATATTGTGTCATTTGCTCAAAAATCAGGAACCAGCTTCACCTTTGCAGACCGTTTTCCCATTGTTCTCTTCTCTGCTGAACCTCATCCTCCTTCTCTGTTATCTCCTTTTCTTCCAGTCCGTCTGTGTCTTCTTTGTCTTTCACTTCTACCTGTTTCTGATCCCCTGCGGTCGTTTCTTTACATGTTGCAACTTCTTTTTCCTCAGAAATCTGTAACTGATCCACAGGAACTCCATCAAGAGTGTTACTGTCTTGTGTATCAGCGACTGAATCAAACCCGGCTAAAAAGAAATCAGCAGGGAGGCTTTTAATAAAATAGCTGTCGTCATCGTCATCACTGCTGTAATCGTTCTCGTCACTGTCGTCTCCTCCTGCTAACTCCTCAGAGCTGGACCCCTCCGGTCCGTGGACGGGTGAGGTCATGTAAGGTAAGCTGAGGGATTTAGTGTGTCGGCTTTGTGTGTCGATGCCGAGCGGCCTGTGCAGGTTCGGCTCTGTGGGGCTGTGGACGTTTACTTCAGGGCCTTCAGGCTGCAGGTGGAGCTCTGTGGGACGAGGGGAGGCCTGCTCCATCAGTTCATACTCATCATCTGAGTGACCAGGAGGTTCGACGGAGAACTCCTTCACCTGACGGGGAAAAAGAGACGAGAAGTTTAAGGGAGTTTAAGAGGGAAATGTTTATTTTTTTCTCCTCTAAAAGCCAAAGAAGTATTTTCTACAGACAAAACTGTTCAAACGTCACCTGTACAGATGAAAACACACACACACACACACACACCTGATTGGAGGTGCTGCAGTCCATATGATCCATGACGCTGCAGTCTATCTGGTCCAGAAATTCAAAGTTATCTTGAACGTAGCAGGACAGCCCGAGGTCGTCGCCCTCCACCTCTGTTGAGTTGAGGACGTCTGAAGCATCAAACGCCTGGTGAGTCGACTCCGGCTGAAAATCAGCTGGTTTCATGTCTGTGAGTGAAGCACAAGTCTTGATCAGAGATGAGTTTATATTAATTACACCCACGTGGTTTAATAAACGCAAGAGAATAAAACACATCCTGCTACAAAAGCAACATTCAGGCTACGGTTTATTGCTGATATTCAATTCTTATTTGTTTGTTAGGCCGCGCATTTTATTTTTTAAATGTCAGATTCAAGTGTGAAAGTGTCGCCGTCTGACAGCAGTAACATGTGCAGCACGTTACAACACAGAGGACTGTTTTAGAATTGTAATAAAAAAAAGTGTCAAAGTGCAAAAAGTGATTTGCATCTGATTCAGAAACACAAAATTCAAATGATCCAAATCAGCATTTAAGAGATCAGATTCCACATGATTTGTGTTGTTTACATCGTCATGATGACAACAGATCTGAGTCACTTATCAGCAAAATAATATAAATCACAATGTTATGTGATATAATATAGAATTATATCAAACAGTAGAGATTTGTGAGCTGTTAAGTTAATGATTTAAGTCATTAATTCTGAAGAAAATTCTAAAAAACATTTTTTTATCCATTTACTTGTTTTATTGTTATTTATCATATTATTATTTCTATTATTTTTTAGATTGAAAGTGATCATTGTATCAATCGTTACAGCTCTAATAAATATTATAAAGTTGATCGTATTCACCCTCATATTCATCATTTTCTTCTACTTGCTGGTGATCGACGACGGCATCTTCATCGGTCTCCTCCTCAGTGTTGGGGGTCGAGCTTTTGGCTCGTTTCTCTCTGGTCACATCTGCACCTTCCATCACCAGCTGCTCCTCCCATTTACATTCTTCTCTGACCTCCTCGGTCTTCTCCTCCTCCTCCTCCTTCTTTCCTTGACCTCCTTTCTCCTCCTCACCTCCACCTGCTGCTGTTTTCTCTCCACCGTCCACGACTGCCTCCTCCTCCGCCATTTTCCCCTTGTGACTTTTATCCTCTCCCTCAACCGGTTTGCCCCATTCCACCTTCCTCTCCACCCTCTCTCCTCCTTCCTTAACCTCCGCCCTGTCCCCTCCGTCTTTATCCCTCCCCCGATGGATGACCCTGTCTCCTCCGCCCCCTTGGAAAACCCCATACGCCAGGTTGGAGGTGATATGCAGGGGCACGGTGACCAAGGTAGGCCCAGTGATGTGCATGGCTGCTCTTCGGCCCACTTTGGTGGAGAGTCCCGGGGATCTGGTCTGGACGGTCTCGTTGCCTACGGCTCCTAAACCTTCAGGGTCGAGGGCGGTGTAGGTGCCCTGGGTCCCCGCACCCCCGCTCACTAACCCCGTCCCCCTGCGGTAAGTCACAGCGTATTCACTGGCACCCAAGGCCCCGGGGGCTGCAGGGGCATCAGAGCCGGGTTTGGGGGAGTGTGTGACGAGGGGAGAGGCTGCAGACATGTTGGTGGAGGGGGGGCGCTGGTTGGGTCGTCTGCAGCCTGGATCAATAAAACAAACAGAAAACAGTTTCAGTCATCTTCAGACAAACAAGTTTCAGACAAACCTACTTTTTTCCTCTTTATCCTCAGTGTGTTTCTTGTGTGTGTGGGTTTAAACTTGGTTTTGGTTTGAGTTGCTTTATGTTTTACAAAATGACATTTAAGAAATTAAGCTGTAAATACACTTTATTGTCCTTCAAGTCCCCACCTACTCTGTATAATACACAGAATTAACTGTCAGCTTTTCCCAATGAAATTATTATTCTTTCTGACTATTAATGACAATTTTGTTTGACCTTTTTTAAAATGATTTGAACAACACGTATATATGTTAATATATGTGCATATACATGCTGTTTATATATATACAAAGACAGGTAGTGTGTGTAGACTGAAATTATTAATGTATTTATTGATCTATCAAACATTTATGTTTTTATTTATTAATAATTCTGAAATAATCGGTTGTTAAACGTGTGCAGCACCTTCGTTTGGATACGACGGGCTGCTGAGTGAGTCCATGCTTCTCGCTGGTCTCAAAACAGGCCGTTCTTTCTCTAAAAAAGGAAAAAGACAGTTATTTCATACAAAATATACAAAAGCAGGATGAAAACAAAGACAGGCAGTAAACACAGAAAGTTTAAAAGTCCTGTGTCATGTAGCTTTTTTCTTGAGGAAAAAGCTCAAGTTTTCTTTTTGTTTCCTCAATTTGGTTTAAAACAATTTGAGTTTAGTTTTGAATCACAAATTAATCTTTTTACAACCTTAAATAAGAGGGTTTTCTGCTTATATCTATATTATAGAATAAGGTAAAATGTAAGAAACAGAGAGTCATTACATCTACTTTTAGAAAGGAAATGATCAAGAGGAGGAGCCGTTTAAAGGACTAACAACCGTGATGATTTTCACACCTTTGGCGGAGTGTTTGTGTCTTCGTCGTGGGTCGGGGAATCTTCCTCCGATGTTAAAGATGGACATCCACTTCCTGCCTTTGAGGGACCCTTTCCTCCTGAACGACACACACACACAGTCACAAAGACTTCAGTTACAAAAAATAAGTAAATAAAACGACTGATGCTTTATTTTACCGAATAAATTCTACACTTCTGAACACCTGTTTAAACGATTAAAAACACATGTAAAACATCATCTTTACTAAATCAGTTTATTTCCCAGTCAGACTGACAGATGATGAACGATGCAGGCGGATAAATGAACGAGTCGACTCACTTGTCTGTGCCTTCGATGATGGCGTGGTAAGGCCTTATGGGTAACGGACCGTCTCCTGGACTGATGTGGCCGAAGTGAGGTGGAGGCTGAATGGAGGCAGATTTTAAAACTCCCTCCTCCGGACTGGATGCTGCCGTCGGGAAGGGGAGGGACTTCCTCCTCTCACTTGTCACACCTGAGGAGTAGCATTGCACAGGTGAGTGCGTGCATGAGCGTGTGTGTGTGTGTGTGAGTGTGTGAGTTTGGTCTCTTCATCAGTTCGTCGTGTGTTACCTTGTATAGGAAACAGCTGGGGGACGTGTGTGAGGATGAACTCCACCACGATGGACTGAACCCTGACCTCCATGAAGGCCGCTCGACCGTTGAACCCCGACGCCTCGATGTCCTTTGACCTTCACATCAACAATGAATGATTGATCGATTGATTGACAGGTGGAGAGAAGAAATATAATCAATGTTGTAAGTTAAAAAAGCAAGAATGAACACAAGTGATTAAATAAATGGATGAGTGCTATGAAACCGAAGAACGAGATGAAGATAAAGACGAAGAAAGAGGAGGAATGAAAGATGTGAGTGATGTTAGCAAACCTGAGCAGGTTGGGGGCCCAGACGATGGCCAGGTTCCTGGCGTGCATGTTGGTCTCCGAGCTGAATGACGCCATGTGGACAAGATGGCGCATCAGGAACTCCAGAGTCCTGACGGAGAGGAAATGAGGCACAAGGAAACACTCGTTATGTCAATTATTTATATGTCAATTACCCTCTTTAACACTTTTAATTGAGTCATTCAGTGTTTTTTCAGGACAAAATCTGGACTTTACTGTGTGTTTCTGTAGGTTTGCTGCCAAAAGTGACCTACTGATCTTTACCAACCTGCCTCCCTGATGACAGAGACATAAAATGTTTATGTTAAGGTGACAAACTCTAACTCAAACTCTTTATATTCAAGATGGTGTGGATCCCCAGAACTAATCCACCTCAACTCTGAAGTAAAATGATCTGATAAATCTGTGAGGAAACACGCTGGATGATGCTGTAAAACCACAGTGAAAAACACAGACTGTCACCTCTTGAAGCAGCCAGGACAGTTTTTTTTTTAAATGTACTTATTCGTTTTTGAGTCCAGTGAAAGTTTCCCGTCGGTGCTGCAGAGGCTCGTACCTGTAATGTGGCCTCGGCAGTTCTTTCAACACATCTCTGATCTTCACCAGCCTCTCCTCCTCCAGCTGGATGGCCACGGCCTCCTGTGTGTTTCAATCAGTGTGTCAGTACAATATTTTACCTACATGTAATGTGAACTGCGTCACTTTGATATAAATTGTAGAAAAGTTGATATGATGCATATGAAAGGTACAAATTGTTCACATTAGTGGTTTGCTTTCTGACATTTTGCTTTGGTTTCTTTACTTTCTACTCAAGTAAAGAATCTGATTACTTCTTAAACAGCTGGAAATATGATACAAATACTCTTCATTAGTTCATATCAAGAGCCATATTTGTTTATACTGGCTGAAAGTTCTGGATTCATTCTGGTTTATATATTCTATTCTCTCTTTATAGGTGATTTTTATACCCCTGTTATGAGTCCAACACACAACGTGAACACACACAAATGAGCATAAATATTTAAAATGTTTAAGTATCTTGAGGGACTCACAGCGAACTTGTCGTAGAGCTGGTATGTGAGCAGAGGGTTGGGTAGCTCTCTGAAATAAGCTTTACACAAAGAGCTGACGCAGTGGATGTCCTGCAGGTACACATCCTTGTTCAGATCTGGACTCCCGTCGCTCTCAAACTCCCCCCTGAATGTTCACACACACACACACATTCACTTTAAAATATATAAACACACAAAGCTCTGGTGATATATGAGGTACATTTACAGATGTGGAGGCTCAAAAAGATGCACAAAGCAACGACTTGCCTTAGTTTCTGTATGTTGGACGACACTCCGGATAACCTGTAGATCCCGTCCACGACTCCATGAGTCTCAACAAACTCGCTGCAGCATCGCAGCACCTGAGGAACTGTGGGAAACCGTTTCATGAGGGTTTCATTTATGCTTGTCGTGTAGCACTTCTACGTTTGGTTCATGACTCATATGTCAAACACAAAAAGTGTGGGGAAGCCACCATTACGACGCTGAGAGCATGTTTGGTTCTTGGTCCTTTTTGTGCAGATTATTGTTTTAAAACAACACAAATGATTTTGTAAAAAGCATTTTTAGCAATGCTAACAGCTAGCAGCTAGCAGCTAACAGCTTCTAGCAGGTCACAGTCAGTCCATCACTTTAATCCAGATTAAAATATCTCATGAACTTTTTAATTAATTCTATTAAATGTCATAAAGATTTTCATGGTCCAGTGAGAAACCTGAAGTCTCTGTGATCTCTGATGTTTCTTCTTGTACCGTCTCAAATTTCCTTTTTGTGGTTTTGACTGAAACGTCACAACAGTTATTGAATGAATTGAAACAGAAATTTATTTTTTATACTCAGCATTTATAGTAATAACTTTGATTATGTTCTGACTTTTCTTATTCAGCTCAAGAATCGGGTCAAATATCTTAATTCTAACCAAAACTCAGGTTAAATACACACAAAAGTAATGACTTTCCCAACAGCCAGGTAACATCATTTCACCAAAACATCAGAAAGTAGCATATTGACATTAGCACTTAGCTCAAAGCTATGCTGTGACTATGTAAAGGCGTTAGCATCACTGTAGACTTAAAAAATTCACTCAAAATTCACTTACATGGACTCATGAAAAGCAAAAAACATGTAACTGATTAAAAAAGGCATAAAATATAAAACACAAATGTAAAATGAAACACAAAGTATTTCAAAATTATGGCAAATAACATCAAATTATTATCATTCTGTTCAGCTTTAACTTCTATCGCGTGATTATGTCACCAGCTGATTGTTTAGAGGATGTTGTTTGTGGTTTTGAAACATTCTCAAAAGCACAGAGTCATAAAACCAGATTAATCAAACATCTGTCCACATCTGTACACATCAGTACACGTATTGTTTTTACATTGTGTGGTAACTTAGATGACTATAGACAGACAAACGCTGTTGTTTCTGCATGTGTTTTATCTGCACAGGACGCCTGTCATGTAGAAAAACGGTCACAGGAAAAAGTCGGTGCACTTACTCTCTTGAGAGGAGGCGTTCAGGTGCTCCAGCAGGTCGCATCCAAACACCTTCTCCTTGTTCCCTGCTTTTCTCCGGACTCTCCTCATCTCTTCCTGTCGGCTGTTTTTAATCACCTCACATTCAGACCCGGCCGAGCTGCTCTGTTTGTCAGGCTGACTGACTGACTGACTGACTGACTGACTGATTGACTGATTGACTGACTGACTGACTGACTGACTGATTGACTGACTGACTGACTGACTGACTGACTGATTGACTGACTGACTGACTGACTGCTGGGTGTGTTCACCAACTCTGTTAACGTGACACTGACTTTGTAAAGGCGATGCACATTTCAGACATTTCCCCGTGCTGCTGTCGCTGCCTCTGTTTCCTCCGCCTCAGTGCATGTTGATGGGTGCAGGTTGTTTCCTCTATGAGCTACGTTGCATTTGGAGCTGGTTTTGTAAAAGCTGGAGTGTTAGGACATAGTTTGGTTCATCTTTTCACACTGCGAAAAAAAACAAAAAAACAAAAAAAGCAGAAATAACTAAAATTTTCTTTGTGCAAATATCAAAGCTTCACCTTTCGAGTAACAAAATCCCCCTTAAAATCAAACAACAAACTGCAGTGAATCCTCAGTGAGCATATGTGGCTCTTCACTTCCCTCTGATGTACTAGATTTTTTTTTTTTTTTTTTTGTTCAAATGAAAGGCCACACCCTTGCCTCTGTACTTCTGCTATTCAGTGGATTGAACCTGTGAATCTTTTCCTCTTATCACACCATAATCTGCCATCGGGCCGGTGGATCCACTTCAATGTCCAATCCCGGCTCTCCGCCTGAGGACCGTGCTCCTCTCAGGGCCGGTTCTGTCCTCCATGTCCGCATGCCACGACTATTGCGGCCCCCTTTTTTTTTTTTTTTTCTAACTGCAGCGGAAGTCGAACGCTGCTTAAGCCTGAACATATAGAGGCACACGCAGACATTCAAACTCTCTCTCCACCCACTCCATCGTCCTGACACCTGCCACTGCTCTTCTTTTCCTCCGCCGTCCCTCCCTATCCAAACTCTTTTTAGGGAAAAGGTTTCAGCGTATGAAATATGAGGGAAATAAACAAGTTAAAAAGCAAATACGAGTGTTCCTACCTTCACTCTGCATCGGCACACAAGTAGCAGCATAAAATGATGACGCAAGAAACCACTAAACTTCCCCTGTTAACTTCCTGAGTGTCTCTCCTTCTCTTGTGCTTTCTCTCTGTATGTGGCCTGCAGTTTCTCCGCCTCTGCTGATTGAGTAGGGAAATCAGTTCAGTGTATCTGCACAGGGCATCTATTTCCCTTTCTGTAATGCGTTTGTCTCTGCGTTGATTGAGAAATGGACAGTAAATGCGTGTTTTGTATGAATTTAATTCATTTTAACCTTCTTCACCTGACTGTGCCAGTTGTACATCAAAGCTGCTGTCCAATACTAAAACACAAACTAAAAAGAAAAGACACAGAGCATCTGTGAGTGCTGTGAAAGTACCGCAAAATACATAAGAAAGCTCAAAAAGTACCAGAAAAATCTACACTTAATGCTATGAAACCACTGCAAAGCACAACTGGAACTGCTACTGGAGCACCACAACTTTTTATAAATGATGACGGACACCAAGAAATCATATCACAACGGAAACTAAAAGTAACACATTACCACCACAGATTGCCACAGTGACAGTAACACACAGTACAAAAAAGACCAACATGTCCTGAAAACAACAGTAAATGTCCAAAAACATCACAAAGGACAAAATTCAGGAGACAGAACTACAGAAAACACCAAATATTTTAACCAAAAGTACTTGTAAGAAACACAAAACAGACCTTCAAAATACTGTAAAGCATCAAGAAATACCACAACACCACAGTTTTACACCACAGGGAGTGATTTAAATAGTATCACAGGCTGAAGTACGGAAATATAAGCAATAAAATGTACTTTAACCATCAATAATAAAATTATTTTTTATGTGGCACTATGATACCTGGTAGTTATTTTACTAATAATACCAGATTATCGGAGAGCGTATGCAAATGTTTCCATATGTGAGCAGCAGCCATGATGCAGCTGTTTGAGTTGTTGCAAGTTTTATCTACTTTATTATGTGACCGAAACACAAGCTGTCTGACAGACGCAGAGTAAAAGTAGCATTAAATGGAATAACTGTGTTTGAGCACAGTTTTTACATGTTTTTACTGGTGTTCATAAATATGTTTACTGTTGTGTTTTTGAGAAATGGGCGCTGGTGTAAACTCCAATAGGCCTGTACTGTGCAGTGTCATATTCAGTATTACATTAAATAATGGTATATTAGTCTCTGTGTTATAGTTGTGTCACTTTTTGTCTGGCCCTCACCCCTGGAAACCCCTTAATAAACTGTTTATATGCTGTAACTGATGTTTTATTAATGGTTAACAAGTCATTTACCTGATAAAAAATGTTTTTGACTACTATTTATTGTTTTTAAAGTAGATTTTCTAGATTATAAAACATAAATAAAAGCTTGTGAGTTTCAACTTTGTAATATGCAATCAAGACCAGATTAAGAAATTTATACTTAGCTGTTAATAAGTTATTTTTGGTCCTAATGTACTCAATGAAGTATGCTAGGTGCGCCATTTAAGTTTCACTTTTTACAACCTGTCAATTTATGTTATTACTAGTTTTAAACTGCTGTATGCATCTATAATTTTTAAAAAATATAATTACAAATAAAACAGATTATATTGACATTAACTTTGTTACAGATGCCAGGTCACCTGAGTTCATCTTGAAGAACGTGAGTTCTGATTTCCGCCGCCTACGTCATAGTGCGGATGTAGTCGAATATTTACGGTAATTCACCTGTAGCTACAAGTGACGTTACCGTGTTTACCCCGTTTTAAATTACTGTACGTCCCTTAGCGGCGGAAATAACGCGCTACAGTAGTAATTATGTTACTGTTAAGAATGCATAAAAATTCCTCCTCGTGTATTTATTAAATTTAGAGAGAGATTTAAGGAAAAGCAGTAAAAATAAGTTAATTTTTTAGAAAGGGGCAGTGACACCGCCCACACGAACCATAGGGTTAAAAAAACGAGCGCTCCTTTCCACCTAACATCCGCGGAAGAAAATTACAACACACAGCATCTTCTACTTCTCAACAGTGATGTTTATTATGCTTTTTTATGACCTGCAGTTTATACACATTTATCCTGTAAGCGGGTGACGAACAGCACGAGCAGGCGCGTGCAGGTGAACATATTTATTTTGTAGTCGATAGGAAGCTGAAGTCGGTGCAAGATGGAGAACTGCAGCTTCCACAGCCAGCTGCTGTCCGTCATGGAGCTCCTGGCCAAGGCAGCTGTGGCGGAGATAAACCGGCGTGTGGATGACAGCTGCGCGGTGCTGCGGCTGGAGGTGAGCCAGAGCCGGCGGGACATCGACCTGCTGAAGAGGAAGTGCGAGGTGATGGAGACGGAGCTGAGGAGGAGCAGGATGAGAGCCAGGAGGAAAGGTGAGGGCGGCGGAGTCAGGATGTCATGTGCTGGATGGATGGATGGATGGATGGTGTCACTGAGTCTGTAGTTTCTGTTTGTAAAACTCGGTTGAATGTGTGTTTTTTTGTTCTTCTTCCTCAGTGTTTTATCCTCAAGTGTCGGAGAGATTTTCTCCTTTATTCAAAGTGATGTTGAACAGAGAGAGACAGAGTTCAGACTGGGACAGAGAGATCAATACTGAGGCTCAAAATCAACCCCAACAGGTAAGAATACTGCAAAAGATTATTTTTCCTTTTATTCATCTGCTTTCTCGATAAACAGATTGATCTGTAAGTCCATAAAATTTCAGCCAATACTGAAAAGTTTGACTGTCTCTGAGTTGTTTTTTCTGATCAACAATCAAAGAATCGAATATATTTAATACAATGTACAATGACATTAATCATTACATCAGTATAACTTCTGTGTATTAAATTTCTGTAGATTGCAAAGATATGAAAAAATATTTTAAAAAATCATTGCATGTGTGTTTTATTCCTTATACACTTTCCTTCAGTTTAATTACCATATTTATTGTAAGACTCTTGCACATACATGTAATCTAATTGTTGGTAGTTTTACCCTGCACATGCACAACTTGTGTGTGTGTTCATGTGCTGTTATTCGACTCCACAGTGTGTGAGTTAATCTCTCCTGTGTGTTGCAGCGAGCGACTGAAGCTGAACTCGTGCTGATCAAAGAGGAGTTTGCACACGAGGACACGTGGAAGAACGACTCAGAGGACAAACTGAGTGAGTTTAAACACAAACAAGCACAGAGACTTTTAAATTCAAAGACACTGTTTTTGAATTGTCCTTTCAGAGTCAGTGCAGGTTCAGCTGCAGCTGCTCACGGTTGCATTTGGTTTTTGGATTTCTGTAAGATGTCCTCTTTCTTTGGTAGAGACCTGAAGAAGGCTAGGATTGAAATTTAACAGCATATTGAACCTGCTTAAACCTCTTTAGGCCTAATTTTATGCAACAAATTTAAAAATATTCATTATTTAGTGGCTACAGCTACAACTAAAGCTTGCACTTTCTTTGCTTTTTCACAGACTGTCTCAATGTTTTGTTAGTAAGTGGCAAAATTTAAACACTTGACAGTAACTCAGAGCTGGAAAACCTTCATTATAAGATGCTGTGTTGTTTCTGTGTTTTCTTCAGTGTCTGAAGTCGAGCAGCTGCCATGTTTCGAAGCCTCACAACCTGCTCAGAACGACGGCTTTGTGGAGAATCGCCACTCTGCTGAAAATTCATCTGACCCTGAATCTTTGGTCTCTAAAACAGACGGGTTCAACACTTTCCAAGATCAGCAGCTTAACAGAAACCATAACGAGACAAAGCTTGTTGTGAAACATGAGAGAGCAGAGCCGGATGAGAACGCAGCTCCGCTGGATGAAGGTGACGGACAGCTGTGGTTGTCCGATCACTGTAGAGACGCTGCTGATCCGAGCTTCTCGTATGCAGAGCAACAGTTTGAGCCAGTTCCCTCCGTGTTTCCGTCTCAAAGTGGGCTGAGTTCGGAAGACGTGATGCCCCGAATTCACTCAGTGGAGAAAAGTAGTGAAGTCGTGGTGAACACGGCACGAGTGAAAAGGCGAGTCAGGATGTTTGGTTATAGGAGACCACAGTCAGATGAAGAACACAGCGCTTTATCTCAGATGAACGCCATGCACCAGACTCCTCAACAGTCACAGCTTCAGCACACAGACTCTGCACCTCACATGAGGAACCAAAACGAGGATTCGACGCCGCCACCGTACACGGCGACCGCTTCCTTCAGCCGCAGCAGCTTCGGCCTGACGAGGAGGATGAGGACGCCCTGGAGGTCCGGCGTCAGCGAGAAGAGGTTCAGCTGCACGTACTGCGACAAGAGCTTCATGAGGTTCAGCCAGCTCAAAGAGCACCTGAGGAGCCACACGGGGGAGAAACCGTTCAGCTGCCTGCAGTGCGGCAGGAGCTTCACCAAACAGTGCAACCTCATCAGACACGCCGTGGTCCACAGCGGGGAGAAACCATACGAGTGCTCGCTGTGCGGGAAGTGCTTCACGCAGCGCTCCAGTCTGAAGTCGCATCAGAAAACAGCACACTGAGTTCACATGGTTTAAAAATCTGCATCCGATGCCTTTGTGCAGCTACTTCAAGAAGCATTCCCTTTTTTATAAAACTGTTTTAAATGAAATAAAACAGAAAAATAATGTGATATAATATTGATAAAATGAATCAGGCAACACTTGAATTGAACCATAATACCATGATGAAGCTTAAAGGGCCGTACCATTGCAGTGGAAAGCTTAACTACAAATCAAACTTTGTAATTTGCTTTCTTCCTATTATCTTTCATGTCACTCCAGGCAGCTGATACTTTCTATTTTAGATTGGATTCTCCTTTTCTTACATCAATTAATAACCATCAAAAATGGAAATACAGAATTTTTTTGACGGCTGCCTGAAACAGGAAAGAAAATCCGTTAAAAACTATGGACACAGTAAACTGTCAGTGTATCAGATCTGTAGGAATTAGAGCCAAAACATGTAAAAACAGTGGTATGGTCCTTTAATGTGCATCATTCTGTTTTAAAAGGTTTATCTGACTGTAACAGGTGACATCAATAAGCAACAAATACTCTTATCAAGTTCACTAACGTTTTTGTTTCTAAAATATATCTTGTGTATAAATGTCTTTAGAAAAGCATCTAAAGTCATATTGTCACTTTATTGTAACAATGTTTTATATTTCTTGTTATGTTGTGACCTTCCAAGAATGCATTTATTAAAAATATTAGAGAGAAATAATGAACATTAAACCTGTTTTTGGTTTGAATAAAATGATGTCAGGGGTCCTGCAGCCACTGAATTAACAATTAGTTAACAAAATCTTAGTTTTTCTGCAGCACCAAATGTTTTTTCAATCTAAAAGAGATATTTAGAAATAAATTAATAAGTGTCAAAACACCTCCTGTGTTTTTTTAAGGTTGTTGAGGATTGATCTTCCTGGGAAAATAGATGCTTGTTTAATGGACAAACTGGGAACAGAGTCGATTTAAACAGTGAATCTGTAGAAAAAGAGCAGAGACTCTACAGTGACACTTCATCAGGACGTAAAGGCTCAATCTATCAACACTGATCGTCCATGTGATCAAATCTGAAAGCAAAAGTTTTCACACTTTTCAGGATTTGAAATCGAGGCTTTCTGAGAATGAGACACAAACACGAGGAAACTCAGGGAAGCTTTCTTATTCAATCAGCGAGAACATCTCAGTCTGTATTCATCAGGCAGAAAACACAAGCTTTTTACACAAATATACAAATGTAAGACATCAAAAAGGGTTTCTCATAAATATCAAATTAGATCCTTTATACTGTAAAACAGTCATAAACATTGCATGGGTTGCATAGAAAAGTAGTGATAACTACCAGAAGGAAATCACTGTATATATTTAACTAGTGCATTTTAGTTCCTAAGAGCGTCACAAGGAGGCAAACATAGTTCAGTCATTTAGTTTCCACACTGAAAACATTCAGACAAACACTGAAAACGGCTCTGAAGTGAAACAAAACTTCTCTGAGATTTGATGATAAAAGAGGAAATGAACTTAAAACCCAAACCTGAGACATTTCTCATAGATCTCAGCCACGTGTGTGTGTGGGGTGAGTTAATGACAGAAGGAAATGTTACGAGACCAACAATTCAATGAGACGGTTTCAACCAGCAGCAGAGTGTTTTTCTGAGAGACATTCAGCTTCAAATCAGAAGGGAAACTTAATTTACAGGAAATGTGCTGCTTTAATAAGGTAATCATACACTGAAGATTAAGTATTTACTCTTAAGTTTGCCATTTTTGAAGGAAAATTTAGGAAGAATTTAAAGGATAAATCATCCAACCAAAGCTGAAGTTGTATGCTTCTTGATCCTGTTAATTGAATATATTTTATTTTTGAGTTCTCAAGTTTGTCACAGGGGGTCAAGATTGAATAAAATCCAGTGAAGTTTTCTGAAATTTTACTGAAATTATTGCTAAAAACAAATGTATACTCATTCAAACCAAGTAAAATTTGACTCCCTGACTCTAACCCTGTGCAAGCTTTGCCAGGTTTCTCCTATAATCTCCTGAAGAGGAGCCAGGCAGTGTGCACCTGTGGTTCACCAGGTGGATCATGTACCATGAATCAATGCAGAGTCTTTACCAGTAAAGCTACTGAAGAACAGAAACCTCACTCTTCAGTTTCTTTTGCTTTCAGAGCTCAAATAATTGTCTGCATCTTCTTGTACACATGCTATTCTTGATTCTGGTGTGACTCGGGGCAGGAGGGGGAACTATTTTAATAACCTGTGGTGCGTTCAAGTATACTCTGACATCTGAGATTTGAAAGTTTGCTCAAGCAGCAAGTTGTAAATGCAAAACACTGCTGTTGAATGGTGCTAGCTTGGCAGATTTATAGCCTCTGAACAAACACGATACAACCGCTGTTATCAAGTGGACAGTTAACCACACTTCCTTAACTTAGAGAGCTAAAATATGTAAAATCATGAATGAAACAGTCAGGAAATGATTGACAGCACTGATCTTTTAGGACAAACACAATGCGACACCTTAGTTTTTTTGAACGTCCACTTAATATTCACTGTCGCTGTTGCTAGGCAGAGTTCCCTGTGAATTGGATTGTTGGTGTAAAATATTTTACCACTAAAACCTCGTCTAAAGATGCTAAGATGGTTAAAAACATCTGTCTGATGAGTGTTGTTTCTCAGGCACTCAGTTATCATAAATCACCTCTAAGTTTTACTGTCCTGTTAATCAGAAAAATATAGGATTTTTTCGATTTATTAAGAACATTTTTCTAACAAGGAACAAGGGGGAAAGTATCAAAAAACAAGCACTGATTTGTACACACTCACACATACATAACACAGGCTATCTTCAATATCATTGACAAAGACTTTTAAAGGAAAAAAAAATCTACATTATCTCACAATATTAAATATAAACAACCTTTTCAAAAAATAATCTCTATGCTGAGTGTCCGCTGTGTTGATAAAAGCTTCTTTGTGTGCTAAACGGAGGCTTGTCCTGCCATGCAGTACGTTTTAAAGATAGCTAACATCTGGTGTGCTTGATTTATTGATCAACATGTGATACATTCACTTGAAGGATAAAAATCAAGTGCTACTCTTTTCTTGTTACATTTTTAATTTTTCTTCAAAATCTTTGAAATGTGTCCAGTCTCTTAGTCTATTTTTAAAAACATCTGCACTGCCTCCACATCCACAGTCCACAGTCCACAGTCCACAGTCCAGGGGTAAAAGTCGCCCTCTGCTGTCCAAATCCACCACATCCTCCATGTTTTTGTGAGTGTGTGTGTGTGTGTGTTGATGTAGTACATGTGTGTTACATGGGGCAGGGGTCCGTCCCTCTCTGTCGTTCCTCCTCTTCCTCCAGGCTGCTGGAGCAGTCCATCGCCTCTGCACTGTCTCTCTCGCTGCTGGGGACCATCGGAGACCAGCTCTCCCCAAACTCCTCCTCCTCCTCCTCGTATCTGTTTTTCCTCCGGCCTGTTTCTCCGTCCTGCTCCCCTCCTCTCTGCCCGCAGTAAGGTGGGATCTCAACGACGACGTACTTCTTCGCCCAGCTGCTCTGTGCTGTCCTCTGTCGGACGTCATTTCCCATCAGGCCGGCGTCAGACCTGCAGTTAGCTGCTGAGAGAAAACAAAGAAACAAGAAGATTTGAAAACAGAAGACAGGCGTCTAATTTGGTATAGAGAGAGCGTACAGTTGCACATATTTGCTCACCTGGCAGCGTTGTGGAGAGCTGGCTGGAGTTGCAGGTAACTGAGCCGTTGTTGTTGGAGTTGACGGCAGCAGCGAGGTGGAAGATCTCGGAGCGAGGCAGCTGGGGGGACACCGGTAAGGAGTGACACTGCCGTCCTGGCAGCTGTTGCCAGTAGTATGACGCCTCCTGTTGGGGTCCTCCAGGTCCATGAGCAGATGACTGGTTACTAAACAAACTCCCCGGAGGTGAGTGGAGGTCAAACACCAGCGAGAAGACCGACTTGCTGGGCACGTCGTAAAACTTGATCTTGCCCCCGCACAAGTCCTCTCTGGCGGTGAACGGATTGATCTTTCGGGCTTTGGAGGCTCGCTGAGTGATGGGAGGGTTATAATAAGGGTCCTGGACGTTAACTTTCCTTCCTGGTTTGCAGGAGAAGATGTCAGATTGGCTGCGGCTGAGCCAAATGTTTCGTCGGGGTCGAGGCGATTTAGGAGGAATTTTGTCGTCCTGAAAACCAAGTGGGTTCAACCGCTTGAAGCCCTGAATCTTCTCACCTTAAATGAAGAGACAGATTCATTTTTGTGACACACTTTGCATCAAATTTACATAGAATTACAAAACTTAAAAGAATATTTTAGAGCTGTAAGTCTTGAGTTGTATTTTCAACTTTTTGTCACAGTCATTTCTTGTTAATAGTTCTCTGATGGTAAAATATAGATACTCATTTAACCACTAGGTGGCAATACAGGCTAAATCCTGCATGGAGTAAAAGCCTGGAGCTCATTGCATCCCTGTTTTTCACATCTTTCCAGCAGCTTTGGATGATACTTTTTATGCAGGAATGTCTTAAAAAATGTGCTGTGATCTTAATTTTCTCACATAAACTTTATTTAATGTAGCAGGACAAAAATAAAGCTTGAAAAAAAAAGAGGCTGTTCGTTTAATCACATAAAGTAGTGATTTCTCCAGTTCACAAAAAATCTGTTATTCTTAGAAAGGATTCATAGAAACACATGAGCTAACCACGAAAATATCTCATTTCTTCCTCCTCTCTGATCTCAGTAAGTATGTTGCACTTCTGAAGAGTCATGTATCTCCTCTGAGCCAGGAAATACCTGAAGGAATCATCACGAGGACCAAAAAAGATGGTCTACAATTCTTTGGCCAAAGAGCTGTTACGCAACAGAAATATTTCCTACTACGAGGATGAGTCCGATTTTTTTAGGAAATGCTGATGTTATCAGACAAACAGAAGGAGGGAGCTGAAGGAGGGACACAGAAAGAGGGAGGGAACGAAAGAAATCAGGATGTGCTGTCAGATCCCAGCCATGTTTCCCACACAATAACAGATAAATCAGAGATATATTTCATGTCAACAGGCCTCGACTGTGTTTTATAAATGTTGTTAGCTTCATCTAGATTTATGACACATAACAACACCAGATGTGTTGTTATGTGTTTGTGCTCCCCCTCTTCACACATCGCCGAGGAAGAGGAGTCGCTTGGCTTGGAAAAACAACAACATTGCCGCCTCCTGACTCCGTGATGCTCAGACATGCAGGCGGCGGGACGCTGGACCAAATTAGAAGTGAAACCTGGACGTGCGCGGATCACGTATCTCAAAATAGGAATGCTGATCTCAGACCAGTTTTCCTCTTAAGTCATGGTCAAGTTTTTATTATGTGCCACCAGGAACTCTGCACTCCGGTTATTTAAAGCTTAATACAGATACTCAGATAAACGCTACAACATATTGGACTTTCACTATGAACAGCTCACTGGGGAGTAAAGAACAGAGGATACAGATACTACAGTGGAAACGAGGATATGACACCCCTGACATACTCACTGTGTGACTGAACAGGCAGTGGAGTAAAAATCTGGCTTGAACAAACTTGGTTTTATGTTTGGTGGAGGGCAGAGTCAACAACATCCTTGTAACCGACCAGACAAACATGGAATTAACGGTCTGTTTTTAAAGAGGAACTGGTGTTTTGAGAGGAGGGAAGTTTCTGTCAGCCTCGATTCTCACTGTGCTGGATTTTACTGGAGTACAAGCAGAGCCTGTTTGCAGTAACTGAGAGGGCTGAAAGGCCACGGAGACCAGGAGAGGGTTATAAAACAGGTGTCTGTTGCCCTGCCTGGATTACAGTGTCCCTTCCTAACATCTTCTTTTAAAACATTTCCTAGTAAACAAGAGATGGACACCTCTCTTGGCTGTGAAGTCGAAGCTGAAATGACAGATGGTTGATTTTGTGCAGTGCTCTCACCTTTGGGTATGGTCTTCTTGTCGTTGTCCCCACTGAGGGGGACACACTCGTGCTCCATCCCTTCGACTTTAAGGCGAGCGAGAATCTCCTCGAGGTGCCTGACGATGTCTGGGAAAGATGGACGGAGTTTCGGGTCCATCTGAGGGAAGAAATAACACGGAGAAACAGCGAATGATGAGATTTAAAGACAGTGACATGCAGGTGCAGGGATGGATTGAACTCATCAGATAAATATCACCAGGATAACTTTCTACTTTTAAAAATGCAACAATTAAAATTTAAATGTTAATATTTTTATAAACAAACAGGAGCAAAGCTGATGCCTCTACAAGCATTTGCATTATGTTTTACAAGATGGTTATACAGGACATTTGCAATGTTGTTTTACGGCACAGAGGATGATGCTGTAAGACTTTTATTGGCATTTGACTTGAAAAAAGCAGTTTCTCAACAGAAAGTTGAACAAAAGGAAACCCCTTAACATGTTTGAATGAAGGAGGAATCATTTTATTTGCAATTGGCAGCAATGGGACTTGTGGGTTTGAGTGTCTGTCAGTTATTTTTTTACATGTTTACAGAAATATTATCTGGGTTTTCTTTGCTTGAGCAGCAGCTTGCTAATGTTAGAGGTGATGTTAAAGACGAAGCTCAAAGACAGACACATGGTGCTAGAAAGAAACTGTAAAAATTGCATCAGAGCGCAGGAGGATGAGAGAGACAAGGATGATAAAAGCAAGACGAGGATAAGAGGATGGAGGGAGCCAATCTAGGATCAATCAGCAGGGTGCGACGAAATCTTTAATGTCTTCATCCTCTGAGGTTTGTAAGTAAGAAGGAGAACAAAAAATACCACAATTCTAGTCCAGTAATTATGATGTGAGCAAAACTAAAGTGTTAAAAATCTCATGAGAAAAAGTAAATTTGATTAAATTTAATTTGCGTGGTTTCATTTCTGGAGTTACTCAGTTTAAGAGGAAATCATTTGAATTTATTTGAATATTAAAAAAAAAAAGAGCGAAGTCTGCCAAGTAACTGATCCAGCTTTTAACGAACAGGAGACCCCCCACACAGTGAGCTTAATCTGATTAACCCGGATAATCAGATTGCCCCCTCTATTTTTGAACTTAATAGTTACTTAAGAAATTAAAAATAAAACAGTGGAAACCAAAACAAGTCATTCGGGAAATCTCTCTCTGACCACAAATAACACTTGTAATAAACAGCCTCTTGTTAAAGATGCTGTTAAAAAATGACCACTTTGCATTAACAGCATGGCTGATGCACCACCGATGCTGTTTGCTCTTCTTATCTTATCGACGGAGGCTGAGACGGACTGAATGGACGGGACTGCGGTGGACTTACGTTGCAGCAGTTGAAAGCCAGCTGGAGGAAGTCAGGCGGACAGTCTCCAACCATGTGCTGGAACGTGTGATAGTCCAGGCCGAAGTTCTGCTCGGAGAAGACAGAGAGGAAAAATAAAAAGATTTTAACATACAGTATAAAGTTAAACAGGAAATACATATTCACTAGTTTTAAAAGTGGGATAAAGACAGAGACAGAAAAGAGATTTATCAAATGGATGACATGCTGCAACTCTTCTGCCAAAACCAGATTCATGTCAAACTAATCCTTCTGACACGATGCCGCTGACTGCCAAGTTTGCAATCAAGTCTGGCTCTATCAGCACACTGAACCATTAAATCAAACAGACTGTTGGAGAAAATAAAGGTTTCTACAGGCTTAAAAAAAGGAAAATCTTACATCTTTAGACTATTTTTAGAATTAAAATGAACATTCTTGTCTTGGCATCCATCTGTGTCTGTGTTAAGGACAGTTTACACTTAATAAAATTGATAGAAGGAGTCCATTCTTTACATGATAACTAACAAATATTTATCTCTTACTAAGAGAATGTGAAGATAAATATAAAGAGATTGATGATTTACAGGTGTAAAATAGTTGAGCCCAACCAAAGCTGGACTCTGCAGGCAAATACTGATACCAATATTTGATTTGTCGATTCTACAAACAGTTTGCCCTAAATACCACAAGCCTGAACTCTGACTCATGACTGGTTCTTTTATAAATCAACACATGCATATTTCTAAAAATGGCCCCTTAAATTTCATTTTTAAAGAATGGTGAGCATCAAATGTATGTCATGAGCTACAACAGGTCAGCAGCATCTACCAATAACTGAACTTCTGTTGGGTTTGGTTTAAAAATCATTATCAAATTCTATCTTTTGAGGTGGTAAAAACAGACTTTAGGAGGTCTGTATGAGTCATGTGAATGTTACGCAGTGTAAACAGGGTGTGACTTTCCGGGACACCAACAGATCAACTTGTATACAAAGCAAACAGGCAGATGGAGCAATACGGAGTTAAAAGGTGGAAAAAAAGGTGAGAGGTGGATGAGCGGTCACCTCTGTGCGGGGGAGGAAGTCGGGGTCAGCCTGGACCCTCGCAATGATCTCACACAGGATGATGCCATAGGAGAATACGTCGGCCTGAAAACAGACGGACACACTTCAAGACATGCAATCACCAAAAAAGTTTCCACTTCAGTTTGTTCTGTTAAAAAATGGTGAACTGTCTTGTTAATTAAAGAGCGGAACTTCCTTATATTTAATAACTTCTGCTTAAAATTGTACCAAACTTTCCGACCTCCTCTCTGAAATATGACTTTCTGAATTTCACAATATTGCCAGAATACAATGATCAAAGGGAACTGCATCTACACATCAAAGCTCATGTAATGTAATATCACCCAAATGGTTTTAACTGCTGTGGTAACAGAGGTCAGAGGTCAGAGGTCAGAGGTGGTGGCTTTACCTTCTCGTTGTAAAGTTCATCTCTTAGCACCTCTGGAGCCATCCAGTAAGGAGAACCGACCACCGAGAGCTTCTCTCGTTCAGCACTATACCAGACAAACACACACACACACACACACACACACACACACACACACACACACACACAGACACACACACACACAATGTTTGACCAATATGCAAAATACATGAACATATATGATCCGTTATCATGAGGAAGTTTGAGTGCAAGATAACTCTGGAAACCTCAGAGGCTTTGGGTGGCTCTGTAACTTCCTGATTAAATAGCAGAATAAAATGATATAAGCAGAACAGACTTAACATGAACTTATGTATAAACATCAAAAGCTGAACAAAAGATATTTGGATAGTTTCTGACCAAGCGTAACATTAGGGGGAAAATCCTAACTTCACCAGCGTCGTGTTGTGTGTTAATGAAGCCTAACAGGAGCCAGTTTTAACTGATTTAAAGGAGTATATGAAGTATTTTTTTAGTCTGCCTGTGTGATGTTAAAATGATCTACCTGCGAGATAAAAGAAGATGATACAGAGCATCACAAATTTGTAAAATAAGCCGACTTTGCCCTGGTTGTTTCACCCAAATATTATCCTTTTGCTCTGTCTTTCCCCTCTAGTTAACATATAATTGCAGTTTTAAATTGTACCAGACTGAAAATGACTCCTATCTAACCTTATAATCAGTTTTTAAAACAGTTTCAGCCAGTCTGTGTAATGAATCTGCTTCCCTAATCCTTTAACTGCAGTAGGTCTTGCCATGTTTGGATTTAGATAAGCTGAAGTGGGACCACACCTTCTTATTTAGTTAAAAAAAAATGACAGGTGCGGAAGAATTCTGTGCATTTTTCATACATGTTTACATACCCACATACACATGCATGGATATACAAGATTATAGACATTTTAGGAGAGAAAACAATCCCTGTTATTCACTCAGCTGCTGCAGTAATAAAAAAAAACAGAATCCTGCTGTGGATAGCATCCTTCTGTTATCTATACAGCCTGCTGTTAATGCCGATGAACAATATGTGTTAATATATAACCCTGCGTCTCGTTTGAGTAAAAGGTGGAGTAACAGAGTTAAGTGAGAAAATAATGATATAATGCTGCAGGAAACGTATTCTGACCCGACATTTTATCTCTTTATGACTATTTAGGTTGTAAGGTAAGTTGCACCAGATGTGACTCTATATCTCAACAGGTTTTTCATGGTGTCATCAAAGTTAGCATGTAGCATTCACAGCCAAAAACAGCATTTCAGTTTTGAGGATACAAAAATGGTTTAGGCAACAGAGTCGGATGAAGCTTTAAAGCTGTACTAATCCACTACTGACCACTAGGGGGCAGATAAAACCTCAAAACAAGCTAAGAAGTACACATCACATCACGTTTTATGAGGTTGATAATAAAAACATTTTACTGGGTGGCTACACATCAAGCAGAACGATAACAGCATTCAACTGGCGTCACGTTTCACAACCAAAATAAGCTGAGTACATTAAACACTCCTCTCCATAATTTGATTATCTGAAAAAAAACATCTGGACTTTACTGTTTGGGGTTGGGCAGGTAGTTTACATGGGTTTGTGTACATCTCATGGGTACATTAAATAAGGAAGTAAAAGGAGGGGAAATGAGCTTCCAAATGGCTTCTTTTTCTCTTTGAAGTCTTGGCCATTATTTAATTCTTAATAAAGAGCTAGGACTATGTATATCCATGTAGATCAGTAAACAGTAGGAAACTCTTACGGATTGGTGGGGATCTTTTCTGCCAGGCCAAAGTCTCCCACAACTGCCGTGTAGCCGTTGTCATCACATTTGATCAGGCAGTTCTGTGAGTACAGAAAAACAATATTATCACATGTTTAGTGGAGGAAGTCGTAACAGTGAGGGATTTTAAAAAAACAATTTGTGTCAAGGCTCTATCAGCCAAACCTCCACTTCCTGACTGCGCTTAACCCTTCAATATTATTTTCCTGTACGTTCTCGTTCTCTGCACCAAAGAAAAAGGGAACTAACAGGACATGTCAAAATGTATCGCTATCACGTTTGGACTCTTCCTCTTCACGCTAAAAAGCACAACTTGTAAATCTACTGTTACATTTTGCTGCAGTGGTCACTAATAATGACCCCAGCAGTTCTATAATTGTCACTGCAGAAGACAGTATGTGCACTGCTAACATCATTCACGCAAGCCTGTGTAACATGAGTGCTAACAAACCGACATTCGATAGCCACAGTTACTCGGTTGAGGCCAAAATGTCAATGTTCTATGAACTCACAATTTATTTATACATATGAAACATGAATCAGGTGCACTTTCAGTACGCTTCCTTCCTAAATTGTTGGTTTGCATGCTGTACTGTGATGCCCTGTGGTGTACAGTACACAGACATGTGCTACATACCGTTTGTTTACATCTCTTACGCTGTCATACTGAATTAAAAGCATATAACTCTTTTATAATACAAGGATACAATGAAGTTTATTGGTCATTATACAACAGTTTGCATAATAAAATTAAAGCGTGGTTCCCTCTTGACTGATTAATTGATTGTAGAAAAAAATTAAAATATTAAACATGAATGCAGATGGTGCATTAAGTAGTCTCATAATGCAAGGATATCAACATGTATGTATATAAGAGTGTAGTGTAATTACTAAAACGTGGGATGAAGTTGCAGTTTGAAAGGGGAAGTGTTTGGCACAAGTAGATAGCATTGACTCAAACATAAAAAACAGAGATCATATTTGAGATGTGTGTTGTGAAAAAAATTGACTTTATTAATTTGAGGAACTATATTCTGCAAGGCTGTAACTTCACTTTAACTTCTTGGTGCATTATTTATCTACAACAAATTAATGAGGTTAGGCATAGACAGTCACTGGATATGCGTTTACAGCAGAGTGCGTGCTGTCTGTCCCCTGCCAGCTCCATGCCAACATGGCTCCCGGTCAAGAAGGAAAACTAGAAGCTGCTTGGTACAGATGATCACATCTGACAGTGACACTGTGTTCTTTACAGAGAGGTTAACAGGTCTAACAGTAAACGAGCAGATAAGAGTGAAAAGACACCCTGGGTGTTAACCACTTGTACCTTGGCTCTATTACCAGTCTTATGTGCCCAGTACTAGTCTTATGCACACAAGTTGCATTACTGTATTGAGATCGCTGCTATTAAACTGTAAGCTAATGAAAGTAGCCATAAAAACTAATATTTGACCAAGTACTGCGCAGTTCTGTCCAAGAGTTTGAGGCTACCTGAAACTTCTGGACCACAGAACTTATTAGTAAGTAAAACAGTCCTAACACAAAACAAGATAATATAAATACAAATGAATGAATAAAAACTTTCAGGAAATGCTACTTTGTAGTACTACGGCCACAAGAAGGCCTGCAGTTATTTTTTAAGCTTTAGTTTTTCCTCTTAAGGTTAATTCATCTGTCAAGCTAACCTTGGAGGTGAGATCCCGGTGGAATATGCCTTTGGAGTGCAGGTAGGCCACACCGCTGGCGATATCACAGGCCAGTTTTACCCGCGTGGGCCAGCTCAGGTGTTTGTTGCTGTCTAGAAGCTGCTCCAGGTTTCCACCATTGATGTACTGAAAGATATAAAGACAAAGCGAGACATGCAAATAAATAAGTAAATGTTTACAAAACTTTGATACACACTATTGACTTCAACGAGAATATAGATTTTATACAATTTCATTTTTTAAGTTTTGAAAACTGAGAAATAAAAATTGTGAAATTCTTTGAGAATTCAACTCTTATATGTTTTGTTAGTCCAGTCATAGCAACATAATTCACTCTGTTGGCAGTGACAGAAACAACAGGCTGTTTAGCTGGCATGACAATTCATTGGTCAACTATGTTTTAAAATAATCAGACACACTTAACAACAAAAAGGTACTGCCTGACGACACGACACAATCCCACCGCCTCTCCAGCTGGCTTGTAGAGCGGATGACTGATCGGTGGGATGTTTGGGTTACAGACGGCCTGCCTGCCTGCCGGCCCGGAGCCTAGTTAGTTTATCGACCAACTGGCTGAATAAAATCTGGCAGGCAGCCTGTTTAACTGGCTGACTGATAGTTTCCTATGTGCACGGATGTGGGTGAGTGTGTCTCACCGACGTGCAGCCTGGACAAATCAGCTCAGGGGGTTTAAAAGTATTCAGGGTCCTTCACTCTGTCTGTCAGCTTAGATCCAGAAGAACTTGTCTGACCTTGCTGCTTGCATGTGAACACACAGAGACACTAATCCCGAGCAACATATCACGAACACCGGTGGATAACTAGAACTGAGATGTGATAAAAAAGATGGTCCGGTTTAGCTGTGGTTACTGGTACGACTGACAAGCACAGAATTGGGACAAAGGGGGTTGCTAATAAGAGTAAAAGGTCAACTTCTGCACACAGTTGAATAAACTAGGCTTCAGGCAAGATTAATTCTAATTTTGGCATATTTTCAGAGCTCCTACAACAAATTACTTAACAATAAATTATTTCCTCTGAGCTGTGCGTGACTTTTTAAGCTGAATGTAGGTTCACATCTCTAGTCACAGCATCTCTCCAGACCACAAATCTAATGTCTTGTGATGGCTCAGCTTCCAAAAGAAAATGACGACATCTACAAAGATACTGACTGGATTGATTTTTTTATTCATTGGTATCTAAAATATAGTATTTTATATTTTACATAAAGTATAAGAAATATTAAACCAACATGCATTGAGCTAATTTGATGCAAAATAGATTCCTTTTGGATCAGAGCTGAGGGTCACTAATATGGGAAACCTTCTTTGCCAACCAAGTTAATAATCATCTAACTCAGAGTAATAAACTCTTTAGATTTATTGCCTGAGTGACTTATACCAGCTATTTGTTTGCTATGGTAAATATCTCTGTAATAACAAATCTGACGTTGGAACATTCCTCAGTGGTTTACAGCAATAAACTTGAATGATGCCTAATGGAGATAAGAAGTGCTCTATTAAAATTTACATACCCCATATAGTGAAACAATAATTTTAAAAAATGCACCAGACATTAATAATCTCCATGTCTACTGTGCACCCTTTAAATCATGGATCCAGTTCAGTTAAAATACTGTCTCTCATAATTGTTTATTATTTTGTATTGAAATGTCAAAAAAAGGTTTTAGAACTAATGAAATGACAGACACAGAAAAGCTTTAACGGCCCCAAAAGGTTGAACTTCCTGAGGTCTAATTCTATCAAATGTTCTGACCCACAGACTTACACAAACACAGTTCAAGACGTCAGAGGATTACAACGTTTGTTCAACAAACTCCTCAGGAGCCACAGAGTTCAACATCTGTTGTTCTTGGTTAAGGTTTTTTTTTTTTTTTTGGGGGGGGGGGGGGGGGGGGGGGGGTTGTGAAAACCGGGGGAAAACCACCGGGGGGAAAAAAAAAAAAACG
>JAQMCX010000009.1:9759706-9811407 GCA_029814765.1 Acanthurus leucopareius | reverse complement strand
CCATCATCACAGCAACAGTACACTGGAAGTATCAGTTACAGCAGGAAACACAACTGTCAGATGGGACATGGTTAATATGAGCCTACAGGAGGCAGTAACGGTGAAAGTAAATGGACAACACTGTATACTGCTCTTTGTTTTTGGGGGAATATCTCTGTAATGCGCAACATTAACAGAAATTATCTTTAGTTAGTTGGAAAAAAAACACAACAGATCCTCCATTATGATTTAGAGTTTGTGAGTTTTTCTGTGCCTGCTTCCCTCTCTCTCTCTGTCTCATACATACAGACACAAAAATCGCTCTGTTCAAGTTCAAAGGAAGGGGGCCTGGCTATAAAAGACGCCAGTCTTCACCGCAGGACAGCAGAAACAACAGATGGCCACTCCTCTGAAGGCCTCCTCCCCCACATCCGTCTATCCTCCACCGACCCCCTATTCCTCACTCTTCACATCCCCCCATCTGCATTTAGTCCTGATCCCCCTCTTTCTCCTCCTCGCTGTGGCCTCCAACAAACCGTCATCCCTAATCCTCATCTTTCCCACCAGTCAGCCCCAAGTTCTTCTCTTCGCTGCCTGCTTTTCTGCACAGTCACCTTTTTATTATCACCTTTTTGACTTGTGATTCCCAGAAAACGAGCCTCCCATGTCCTTCTCCACTACACACTTTCTCCAATTTCTCCTCCTTCCTCGTGCCCAAACTCTGGACAACCTCTAAATCATCTTCCTTTCCTAGGCTCCTTAACCCCCATTTTTCATCCCCTTCACAGTGTTGCCACCCCAGCCCTCTGCCATCAAAAGCCTTTTCTCCACTGGTTACTCCTCCTCTTAGCCTTAACCTCTATCACCATTAATTTCCCAGCCTTTTTGTTTCTGTCTCTATCTGTCATTCCTCTTGACTATAAGCTTTTCATCATTCTGTTCCATTTCTTTCTCTCTCTCTGTTTACCTATGCATTCCTCTCCCTAACAGAAAAACAGTATTAACAGATATTTCTATTACTCAGTGTTATGGTGATAACTGTAAGGTCTTAGCAAGGTCTACATAGAGGTGTTGTTCAGCTCGATTCAGTCTGTTCAAAGTTTAAATCTTTCCCTCCTGTCTATTAACACACGGTTATCTATTTTAATTTTTAATGAAAGAGAGTAATAGTTTATTCTCTATCTACAAATCAATATCTACAAAGAGAGGACAGTCACAATGTACCTGGTGTGGCAGAAAGATTGCAGACAGTATTTAGACAGCAGCTTTTTATCCCAGCACTAACAAAACTAAAGCTGAAATGCAGTGTTGAAACAGCACAACAGCAAAGTTTTCTGTTTCATCCAAACCAATCGTACTTGTTTCACACACAGATACATGCCGTAAATGTGGATATAATTAAAAGAAACTGCTGGCTGTTGTTTATTTGTGGCCTTCTGTAGTTCACTCACTTGCAGCACTGTGAGTTATGAATAAGCTCCACTGTTTACACAGCCCACAATGGGGTGTTTCTGACAGCTGGCGTACCCAGAGCACAATGGGTTGCAATAAACAAATTACTTTACGTAGGCTTAGTGGGGCTAATTAAATGAATTAAAATATGAAAAATATGTTTATGCACTCAACGAAAACAGTCTTGACATCATACTGAGTCTGAATTATTCAATAAACATCCTTACAAATAAAAAATATTGCCGTCCTCCTGGTAAAAACAATCTGTGGAGGGAGGCGTACAAGAAAATGTGGAAGTACAACATGTAATTTAAACAACAGCATCCAAGTCCTTGAGTGTGAACGAGCAGGGAGCTCAGGGTGCAGGCGAAAGGGTGGGTATTTCCACATCATATTTGCATATATTCCCCACATTGTAATGGCACAAAGCTGGCTGAAAACTCACAAAATCTTCCTCTAAAAATGCTAAGATTTCACGTAGTCATGGTAGCCTTGATAACATCAAAAGGAGAAAGGGGAAATTATTTTGTCTGCTAACAGTTGTATAAAATCTTCATTAAAGCCAAACTAATAGCAGCAAATGTGCTTGTGTGACATCCATTCACATGCCTGAAGGGGGGAGGGGGAGGAAACGATGTAACAGGGTTAACAACTCAGTGTTTCACTGATGTCTTTGAAGTGACTGCAGTCTAACTTGACCTAAAAATGTCCAGAAAAGACTTGTGAGTGAAAACCGAGAAAGTTCAGCCTTTGACCCATCAAGCAAATCGACTTGACAAGATCAAATCAATTTACAGCATCACGACACCACTCCACTTACTTGTGAGGGTCATGCACAACAAGGCCCCTTTAATTTCTACACTCTCATCCTGACAATGCCCAAGCATGACTGTTGTTATGTACCACGGAAAAATAAATCAATCCTGAAGTCAAATGAGTATGTGCGAGCTGACAGACTGTCTGACCCATTATAAACGACCCTGTATGGATGGATGAACGGATGGGTGGGTGAATTAATGGACTGATTGATGCATGAACAGAAGATGAGATCAATGAACAAACCAAAGAGATGGAAATAGGCAGAAATAAAGTAAAACCAAGAGAGAGACAACCAAGGACAGACTGATGAAGCCCAGAAAAAGAAAAAACAAAAGTCAATGATTGATCTCCACTGACCTTGAAGACATCAGAGAAGAACCCAGAGCCGATCCACTCACAGGTGAAGTCATCAAGGCGTGTGAGACAGGAAAAGGCACTGATGAGGGCTCTGTAGGAAGACGGCCACACCCTGCCCACCTGGAGAAGACAGGAACAGACTGGTATTAATGGGTTAAGATGAAGATATTATGTGATGGATGTGCCAAAAGACCACTGCTTCAACTTGCTTGCTTGTTTGTGATGAACAATGAGATGGAGGTAGATCAAAACTGCTGCCCTAAAGGGAAACTTAACTGATTTCCTACTAGAAATCTGCACAGCAGGAGAGTATATTAAGTCTATGCTGTGTAAAGACAGATTGCACTAACAATCACAGCTTTTCTTAGTTTTGACGGATAAAAAAAAGTGCACACTGAATTCTCCAGGCAACAGTGCAACCTACTCAACCACCAAAATCTTCCAAGAACATGAAGTCCAGTGTGTATCTATACTGAAACAGAATATTTGAACTCAATAATTCAACAGTTGGTGTTGCTAATTAATTCCATAATTTGCATAAAGTCAGAACGAATTGGGACAAAAGTGTGAAATGTTTGATAGACAGACATGAATAACACAAATCATCAATTCCTACTATCTCTAGTCTTGCACCAGAAAGGAGTGCTTTCTCATTTATGACTAGAACTGAGGTAATCTGTCATTTAATTGATAAGTAAATCAACAGTAAGAAAATCTGATGTCATTATCAATTAGAGGTTATACCAGAAAAGACTCTTGATAGGGTTAACAAACTTTATATAAGGAAGGAGACAAACAACAAGAATCCTCAAACCTCATACAAATTATGACTACTTTTATCTCCTGACTGTGGTCAACAACTAGTTAAACAGACTCAGTCCAACTTGATTTGCTCATTTCAAAATCAATCAATAACAGTCCCAGTGACTATTTTTACATTATTATTTTCTACTGTATTATTTTTCTCTGTCCAAAGATATTTGTGAAAAGTGAAATTGAGTGAAACTTTTCTGATAAGCACATACAATATCATCACAGTGACCGTACATACTGTTAAGTGTGTTCTGCACATGTAAAATGCATTATTGTCATCTACATGGGGATCGATGACTGACCTGTGAAGGCGGGTTCATGCCCATCTCGCTGGCCCCTACTCCTCCAATACCATCTCTGTCCTCATTGATTCGCTCTGGTCGTGTAGGAAACCCGGCAATGGAGTTGCGTTTATTCCGGTCCATTGTGATGTGACAGATGGTAATACCAGTGAGGGTAATATGGGCCTTTTTCTGCAATGTACCCACATGACAAGAGGACTAGATTGTTTTAACGGGTTCCACAGCAGCACAGAATTTAGTCAGTCTGTGTCCCAGGAGAAAATATGCCGCACATAGACTTCAGTTTAAAACTGTGTTGGGGGAAACCCTGGAGACACTCTGACTGGATCCGAGATGTTTCCTACTTGTCCAGTTCCCCACTGCTTTTAACTGGGGAATCCACCAGGTTGAGAGGGTATTCACATGTTTGACAGGTGTATAGTGAGCCCTTGGAGACCTTGAAAAAGGAAAGAAAAAAATTCATGCAGGGTCATTTCTGTATTTTTGATGGAAGTTTTGTTTATTGTTCAAAGAGATTCATAGTTTTGCTTCAAAGGATTCATGCATATTTTTGTGAATCCTTTGTCATAGAAAAGAACAAAGTTAAGTCTCACATTACAATCACATTTAATTCCACTTCCAAAAAAAGATAAACCCTGCCATGCTGTTCTTTCCTTAGAGTTTTTCTATGCAATAGCAGCCATAGCCATAACTTTGCCTTATCTTAGGATGGATAACAGTGTTGCTCAACAGGCCCAAATGTAATGGCTGTAATAGGGGCAGATTGTCCAATTATGGGAGATTAGCCAAGGAATAGCTCGGGTCCTGGACCTTTCTGCCATCCAAAACAAAATCACCAGGGTACAAAGGGTAACAGGAAAGGAGGTCTGTGCCTAAAGGTCTTTTTGCACTTCTAAAAATGTAGCTATCATATCTAACTTTTAAACAATATTTTCTTCTGGAGAAAGATCCCACCAGTTAATAAGACATGTTCAGTCTATACATCAATTATAAAAGAAGTCCAACAGAGTTGCAGTATTCATAAACTTTGACTTGAAATGCTTTTCAAATGCAGTGAAAGAAAGTAAACAATGAGTAACTGTTCCTTTGTTATCAAATTGTTCCTTTAAGTGCTTGTGTCCAACAATGAGATCACCCGTGTCATAAAAAAGTCATACAGCAATAAAGTTCTTGACACTACAAAGTCTGCCACTGTGGAGATTTATTTTCTCACAGCAGCAGGTATAAACTGCAGATACATGTGTCAGGTAGGTGAAGCAGGAATTTAAAATGTGTGTAGACAAGAGATAACCAGAATAGTTCACTAAAACGTATTCCAGTACTGCAAAGACAAGTAACAGAGACGCTGTTTTCAAAGGAACGCATTTAACTGACCTACATTGAATTAAGGCAGAAAAAGGTCAACATTAGGCTAAGAGATCTCATAAGATCAGACCCTAAAAACAGCTGTGCGATGCCACAGTCAGATTCTGCCTTGGTCTGTTAGCATTACATCACAGACACTAGACTCCTTAAAAGATACTGTAAAGACCTACTGGACAACTTCTGACATCATTCTCTGTTCCAGTCACATCCTTAAAAGGCTTTTCATCCTCCACATTCTTTTTTTTCTCCAATGACACCTCGTTTTCTGCCTTGCTGAAATGGTACGGCAGAGAAAAATGTGCCTGTGCCAAGAAAAATGCAAGCCACAAGAACAAACCAGGCTTGGGTTTTTCTTTTCACATTTCAGTAGATTTCCATCCAAAACAGAGAACAGAGACACACATTTCATCTCCGCTGTTGTATCCAAGTAGACAAAAATAGGTCGGCAAGTAAGATATAAATTCACCCTTAATTCAAAACAAGGAGCAAAGAAGTAACTAAAGAGAAGAGTTTCTGTATCCACATACCCACACCAGTGGTCAATGCAGCCCGTACTGACTAAACACAAACTTCCTACACTTACTAGAATTTCAGTCATGCAAATGATGCAAGCAAATAGAGATGCAGAGCCGCTGTTGTTCTGCGATAGTGTAGCAGTGCAAACAAAAAAACCCAATCGTCATTCAGCATAAACCTAAAACAGTATACTAACCACCCACTTCTACTATAAACATTAAAAAATACACATTATCTAGCATCATTCCTTCAACAAACAGCCCTAGTACAAGGAAGACAATCCTCACCACATCCTATAAAGCAAATTTATAACATTAAAGTATTTATTATACTTTTTTAACTCTCAATGGATTGTGCTGCTCGAAATGTTCTCAATGCAAGTGATTAGAAAAAAAAACATCCAAGCCAACATAGTTAATTACTATATTTGTTTCCAAGCTACTCCCTGTTGCCTACATATCCAAAGGGCATGCATCTGAAACACCACAGCAAAGGAACTATGCATGGAAAAGGGTGGGATTTTAAAAGCTGGCCTTTTTTTGGCCTGAAAAATGTGGCCTATTGCTACTTCAGATCCACAACAGATGGGACAGCTCCAAAGCAGCCTCAGGCCACATGTTTTAACAGTAGTTGAGGGCCTGAACACTCTCCAGCTGTGTCCCAGTGGATTACAGACTGGTAGAAAATGTCAGCAATATATCAAAACTTAAGTGATGCTATGATGACAGGTTGCAGCGAGGCTGTGAGTGTCTCTAAAGGACAAGAGGTATTAAATGGGCTTGTGAGAAAGCCTATGAGACAATTACCTGTCCTGACTAATAATAAAATGTTCTCAGAATAATTGTCTCTGTTTTATAATCTGCTGGCCTTTTTACTGTGAGGGACAGAGGGAGCTGAGTGTTCACTGGAGGAGTAATCTTTTGTCAGTATTTGAGCAAGGTCACATTCAATAAAAGTGAATAGATGTCTCTTATCAGACCACAATCTACTCTCCTTAACTGCCATGATATGTGAGCCGCTGCATACCTGTCATTCTTCAAGTGTTTAAAGTAATGAACAAGCCCATGGGGCAGGCACTGTGTAATAAAATGCCCTTTATCCGGATACCATAGACAGCTAATGAGTCAATGTTACAACAACAGCTTGATGCGTTAAATTAATTTTAAAAGAGGTCTTTAGATGAAGGACTGATAGATGGATTAGTATAATTTGTTGGTGAAATAACGTTATAACAATTACCTGAACGACAAACAGAGAATGTAAACAAACCGAAGCAGCAACAGTCAGTACTGGTATTTACTCATTGTTAAAGTTGAGCTGAGCTTACCTGTTTTATTTCACAAAGATGTTTGACGTGAAATTCAAAGCTGGGCTCAATTTCATGTCCTTCATGGGTAGATTTCGTCGAAAACGACAAGCGAACCGTGAAGTAGCAAACTTGGTCACGCAGCTAGCTCAGTGACTAGCTGACTGGCTAGTTTGTCAACAAAACTCGACCCAATTCACCAACGCACTTATAACAGTTAGTTTTACGTAGCGACGGTTTACCAACTCAAACGGTTGGCTTCTCAAAGTGTACCCAAAGTCTGTTTCTGTCGTTGCTGTTTCCATAAGAGAGCAAAGTACAATGTTTTCTGCGCCGCCGATATCATTTCAGACGACTGTTGGTGTTTGACAGCTCCGTTGCCTTCGCTGCTCTCACCCGAGCGACTCCCATCGACCCCGCCCACATTTGATTGGCAGGTAAAAGAACCAATCGGTGTTCTGGAAACGATGTGCTCGTGAGTGAGCGCTTTAGTCATCGACTCCAACTAACACAGACGCTAAACATTGAATTTGTGTGGTTAAATTCTTACATAGTAAATGTGACACAACAAACAACATAAATTACACATCTAAAGTAGTTTAGAATAAACTCTTTATTAAAAGAATTGCTTCATTTCGAATGGGAATTGAGTTTGCATCACTAAAACACACTAAAATCACTTAAACAGAATTAAATAAAATAATTGAACACATGGCTATATTAAAAAAAGTCACATTTGAAGGCATTTTTTTCTGCAAAGTAGTCTGCCTATGTCACAAGGTGACACCCATTCACTGTTTTGTTCCTTTTGCATGAAAGCATCCTTATTGTGTCTTACCAAAGCCCTTTAATGTGCAACAAAATGGAGAATTTCGAGCGATAATCTTTTACTGTTTTTATTTACCTATTAACTTATTTTTTAGTGGGGAGATAACTTTCACAGATGACAACTTTATTAATGACTTAATTTAATAAATATTAAGATATTGGGGAATTTATTGGGTAATAAACAAGTTATTGAAATATGATTAATTGAATTGAATTGAAACTTTTATATATTTCATACGCTCGTCCTTAAAATCAGATTTGTAATTACAACACTGAGAATTACACACTCCAGTGCTATATGCAATCAAATGGGTCCAGTTTAATATATTGTTCTTACAAGGGCAAGTGCCTTGACCTTTGCCCTAGTACTATCATGGAAACAGAGCATCATCTAGTGGACAAAATGGCAAGACACCGCTCTCAAGCCATATCAAGACATTGCCACCTACAGGTGTACTTTGAAGACGTGTCATAATTTTGGAGAAGTTTGGTACAAGTTTTAAAAAATGGTTCTCTCCGTTAAAAGGCATCGGATTATTCAAGCATCAATGGATTCGCTGACTCAACCGCTTCCTGTGTGTCATGTCAGAGTAAAAGACAGACAATTGTCAAGAAAAATCAATCAATAAAAATAATGGTTAAAAAATAATGGCATATATTAAAAACAAAAACAAAAACATTAAGGATATTAAGTAAGGGATTTTTTTAGCTGCAGTCCTATGAAAAATCGTTAAATATTAGCCCACTTCAGTCCATCCTGCTTTTACACATTTTAAATGCATGATCACTATTAATTTAGTATTTTTTTCTAATATGTTGCAATTAAAACATGTTAACTCCACTTAAAATAACACAATACTTCACGCTGTTAACACTTTAAACATAACGCCAATCGATTTTAAATAAGACGGTTGTTTTTCGATATACGGTTCATCTCTTAGGTTTTTCCTGCGCAGGAAGTTTGTCCTTCAGTTCGCACCGTACATCTCCGTCACGTGATCTACAGCGTTTCCTGTTACTATTGTGTTACACTTCCATGTTTTCCACCTCAAACATCAACTGAAATGTAAAACTACATCGGACGAATTTTTGACTGTTGCGTGACCTGTCCCGCATAAATACTTAGCTCGGCCTCCGTCACTTTCTTACAGCTAGCATAGGTGCTAATCCGGGGCAACATGGCCAACTGTGGGGCTTTCCAGACCAAGTTAACCTCGATCATGGAGATGCTGGCTAAAGCTGCCGTGGTAGAAATCAGTAAGCTGTGGGAGGACGGCTTCATGCTCGTACAGGCCGAGCTTCGTCGGAGGGAAAATGAGATTGAAACGCTGAACAGAAAGTTGATGTTGATGGAAAATGAGCGGTTCACGGTCCTCTCTCAGGCTCAGACTACAAATCTGTCTTCATCATCTAACTCCAAAAGAGAGCAGCCGAACAAGCTGCTGCCGCCCAGCGGTGATGGTAAGAACATACACAGAGGAGAGGATAACCAATATGGTTTAAATTGATTCAATAATTGATCATATTTTACATAAAAGTGTATACATGACGACATAAACAGCTTGCTTAACAAAAAATTCAGTAATTTTAAACATTTGACAAGGATTAATCTCTTTAAAAAGGAAAAATTTCAAACATTTCCTGGTTCATGATTCTCACATTTAAGCTCTCTGCTTTTCTTTATTAAGCTATGTATCATAATAGACTATAAGACTATGACAGCAACTGTATTAAAGCAGATACAGAGGCTAGTGGTTGTTTTTGTAGTTACTGACTCACCTGTGTACTAACTGTAGATACTACCTGAACAACTTGTGCATCAATCATAAAGTAAAATTGTCTTGACGTAACTATTATAAAAAAAAATCCTGTTCAATAGCTGTCAAAATTTTTACCTGCTCTGTCATTTCAGGGCCTGTAATAGAGTCAGTCCACACGTTATCAGCTGATCAGAGCGGCAGAGAGATGATGGACACCTCAACCAATCACAGAACAGCGCCACCTTCACTGACAGAAGAGAAACAATGTGAGCAGCTCAAGTCGGAGCAACGTGAGGTTGACACCAGACGTGATGATGACGAAGACCTCATAGTGAAGCTAGAGGAGGACGACGACGACGACGATGTCCAGATTGTGGAGCTGGATGTGAACTCTGATCACATTGTCAGCAATGGAGCAAATCACCATGAGATGGAGCTTCATCCTCAACCTGCTGAAGTTATGGAAAAACAAGAGAGCCAGCAGTGGTCGACGGTTTCGGTGGGAGACAGTGACACTGCTGCTGAGTCGGACTGCCTTCTTGAGCAAAACCTGCCAAAACAGCAAAACCTGGACTCAGAAATCCTGCTCATTCAGAACGCTTTGGACATTTATGATAATTCAGCAGAGGCGATGTACTCTGACAGGTTTATGAGGGACAGCGGACAAGGTGCATCAAGTAAAACAAGCGCTCTTGTGCCTTTTAGCCAAGCTCAGCCAAGTCAGCCTATAGAAGCAATAAATCACTCAGAGAGAAGAGTGTCCATCACATTCCTCTCTGAGAAGAAAACACAGACTAAAAACACATCAGTGTTTGACCCAGACAGCAGATTCTTCCTCTTAAATGACTCTGAGTTACACAAAACGATAGCAAGTCGGCGCATCAAGGAGAAATGGTTCATCTGCCCGTTCTGTGGCAAAAGCTTCGATCGTTTCAGCCATCTGGAGATTCACCAGAGGATTCACACGGGAGAGAAACCATACACATGTGACACATGTGGCAAGTGTTTTTCTCAGAGGAGTAACCTGCGCACACACCAGCGGACTCACAAAGAGGCTGTATCCCAAAACGCAGTTTGATTTTTATAGATTTCACCGAAGGAGAAATGTTAGAATATCTGTGTGATTCTTACATGAATTAACCGACTCTTTTAGTATTTTAATAGTACAGGAAAGTAATGTAGCAATGTAGCCGACTGATTTCACTGTGGACTCCTGTTTTTTAGGATGTTTTGACTTTGACATTGCTTTTATCGTAAGAGGTCATTTTAGAACTTATGTACCGTTTATGTATACAGCCAATAAAGAGATTTATTAAAAAAAAGGAAAAACCTGTAGGGACATTCAGTCCTGCTGAATATTAACCTGCAGGTTTTACATGTGAACACGAATCGGTCTCTGATATTTTGCTGTTTGATGTGAGTCAGTGTCGATCTGAAAGGGTTGAAGAGCAAATCTCTGTTTACTGCTGATGTGATCCTCTGATATCTCTTGACATTTACAGTCCCCATCCATTGCCCTTTATCATTTTCCATGTAATTTACAATAGAGAAAAAAACTGCCCAGATATGCATCTGAAAAGGTTTTGAAAAAGGGAAAAATTACTCTGACCTGATAGAAAACAACCACAGCACTCAGAGGAAGAGACTAAACTCACAATATACTACTGTATCATGTATCAATCTTTACAGGATATCCTGAACTTTGTGTTTGAGGTGAAGTTCATTAATGATAATAGTTAGACTGTGACACTATATTTCCTTTTTTAAATTAAATTCATGTGTAACTAAGTAAAAAAGAAAAAAACTGACCCCTCACCCGAGCATATTAAGAGTTTAAGCTGAACATCGTAAGAGTAAAGCTGCCATCAAGATGTTTTTAGGCCAGTTACATCAACTAGAGAAGACTTTTTTAAATGCAATGTTCTCCTGTGAGTTACTCTCAAACTTTCCCTCTGAAACTAAAAGCACATGAGTGTTTAACCCAGACAGCAGATTTTCTCTCTTTAACAACACTAAGTTGCATAAAACTATGACAAGGAAACACTTAAGGGCAAAGTTGTGCATGTTTTGTGGCAAAAGCTTAAATCGTTTCAGCCATCTGAAGGTTCACCAGCGAATCCACACGGGAGAGAAACCATACGTTTGTGACACGTGTGGCAAGTGTTTTTCTCAGAGGAGTAACCTGCGCACACACCAGCGGACTCACAAAGAGGCTGTTTTCCAAAATGCAACTCGAATTAGTAGATTTCAACAGAGAAAAGCTAAAATATCTGTCAACATAATGTCCAGATTAATCTTCTAATTTTCTTTATATTTTGTAGTACTGAAAAGTAATGTAGTTGTTAAAACTGTGCAGCCTGTTTCATTGTTTGCTTGTTTTTTGGTTTATAGATCAGAACTTTGGCATTGGGACATGTGAAGTAATTGATCACAGTTTTGTTGTAACACTACTGAAACAGGGAACTTTGGCAATATCCTGCTTTTGAAAAGAAATGTAACGTATCTGAGGTTTACAAAGACATGAAAGAAAGTTCTGACTCCTCATCTCGCACTTTCAGACATCAACCTTGCTTTATTAGATCATAGCTGCCATATGGATGTTTTAAATTTTTATTAAGTCAGATTCCTTATAAGAGTAAGACCAGCTGCCATGTGCATTTTTTTTCTGTTTGTATTTAGAGTATCGTTCATTTCCATTATTAATAAGCCAATAAGGATGTAAAGTCAGAACAAGAATAGGCCAGTAAATCACAACAGTCTCATACACACATTATAGTTCTGCAGCAGTTGTGATCAACGATTCCCTTAAAGTTTAACCTCATGTGAGCTTAAACAAGCTCCATCATCCCGGGACATAATAAAGATCAGTGACTTTGTTTTTATGCTTTACCTTTATGAATAAACATTTTAACTTTTGCACATCAGTTTTTTTCAGTTTAATAGAAAAACACTGAATGGATATAAAACAACATACAGAAACAACATACGAAACTGATGGTTTGTGGATAAAAAAACGTGGCTGCACAGGTCATCTGCTGCACGTTTCTTCCAGTCTGTGCATTGCTGTGTGATGTCCAGTTAATGTAGATACGGTTTAAGCCTGATGATGGAAACCAGTTTGTTGAGTGTATCCTCGAACGTCCACCAGTGTGGAAAGTTTGTCCACATCTGTGTCCAGGTCCTCCAGGTAACAGCCTTTCATAGTTACATGTAGCAGTTACTTACACCATCAAACATACAGTAGCTACTTAAAACTCCTCCTCACATATATATACATATTTATATATATGTGTAATACATACATAGACAAATACACAAAGTTCTTTTCCACAGGTGCACCCAAGCTGAAAATATATAAAAGTTTTGAGCACAGTTTAATCTTTACATGGCAACATGTTGACCTGCAGCTTAAAAAACGTCCACTCCCATCATCCTTGCTGAATATTTATGATGTAAACAAGGAGCTGAAGGCAGGACGGAGTTGACAGGATCAATTAGAAATCCCCCTTTGTGATTTTTGCATTTAGTGTCCAGCTGAAAGTCACCAAAGCAGCAGGTTTTGATATTTAAGCACTACAGATAATTCTGTACAAAGTGTAACAGGTAACTTTATTCCTTGCACGTTCAAAGACAAAGCATGAAGTTGGTAGTGTGTAAAAGGTGAAACTCCATTAGAGGATTTTCAAAATAATTCAGGTCAGAAACTCAGTGATTGTGTGGCCTTGAACTGCAACACCCTTTGTTTTTATCTGGCTGAGGACTTTTGCTGCCTTAAATTCATCATCTTTCTCTCTTCTTTCATGTCGTCTTTTTACCGTAACTTATCTAATAAAGGCACATATGCCCCTAAACACACATAAACAGTCCAAATTGTTAGAATAAAGGAACAAAAACTTACAAAACAGAGGCAAAAAAAAAAGTAAAAGTTCAGATCATCATTACCTACTGCAGTCAATGTGTACAAAACAAACATCCCATTTCAGAGAACGAGGTCACTTTCAATGCAGGAATGCAAACAGGCTTTTTTTTTTCTCTTCACATGTTGTGGGTGAGAGTCTGGGGTCTAGATGATCTGTCCTCTCGGGTGGAGCAGAATGGCATTGGAGTGCGGTTTGGGCCTGAGGACCCCGTTACTGTAGTAGAAGTGATTGGTGAGAGCCTCAGAGAGCTGGTAGGAGCTGCTGTCTTCATCGTCGTCATGTCCTTCAGCTACCGACAGCGGGGAGTCCCCCTCCCTGAGGTGGCCCAGGTCTGGGTCTCTGGGTCCCACACCGTCATCCTGTTGGGGCTTCACAGGAACTAAGGAAGAGGGCAAACCTGAGTCCTGACAGACAGAGTGAAAGTCTGATTACTACTTTTGTTACAAAAAACCCCAAAAACTGCATCATCTGATTGTTTTAGGTGAAAATCGCTGTGGTTTCACACATAAACACAATATGGAGCACATTATAGAGTGTGTATACAACAAATACCACCTTATGTTAAGGTGCTAAGAATTACTTAAAGAGGACGTGCAGGGTGATACACTCTTTTTACTAGCTGTTACGTCTAGTATCATCATTTAGCAAAAGGTTAGTCAACATTTATCGTAAAGACAACAGCAGATTTGTGCACCAACACCCGCACTGTTCATCTGTTTGGCAACCTCAGACCACTTCCTCTCGCCAAAGATGATGAGAGAGCTCAGTCTTTACCAGTGTGACAGCAAAGATGAGGTTATGGCTGCTGGTGGACACTTTCTGTGTAAATGTCAGAGCTTACCGTAATGACAAATATACGTGCTATTTATTTAAAATTGATTCTTTTCATTGTAGGCCATGAACTTATCAATCACACCTGGTCTATAAATAGCAGGTAAAACCTCTCTGTTAACATTGACATCATAAATATATTTAAACAATTATTAATGATATATAATAATGTGGACAAACTTGCTTTTGAGCACAAACATCAGCAGGTCAGAACAAATGTTTTTTTTGGTTCTCTTTTGTTTGTCGTCTCTATAACAGCGAGTGCCGGCGACATGACGGTTAAAAAAAACACAACACCATATGACACATTACGAACAAAACTGAACGCATTGCAATATTAATCTCTGAGCTAAATGTCACATACCAGGGACATGTTGCTGTTCTTCAGGTATGACTCCACCCTCCTCCTGCGCTCCTCCCTCTCTCCGTCCATCTCTGCTCCCCTCAGGCTCTCCCGGCCGTCGTGCCAGACGACGGGACGTCCCAGCTCGTCCACCTCCACCCCCGGCCCCCACTTCCCACCCAGAGTCGACTGGCTGCCTTTGTAGATGGGTTGTTCCTGCAGGCGGGGAGGAGACACAGACATTCACAACACTGATAACACTGAGATGCAAATTGTGCTCCTGTAGTTCTTTCTTTCTTTACTCTTGATGAAAGAAATTTGTGTGATAAAAAAAAGAAAGCCGGTGAAAACAAAGCTGACGACTGATGCTGCTTTTTGATTTTTTTTTGCTTATTGTTTTGCAGTTACTTTGGTGTCCAACCCCTTTTTCAAACTATTAACGTCATGTTTTTTTCTTAAACTTAAAAAAGACACGAGGCACTCCTGCAACACCGTCAGTGACGTCAGTCCTTCATACTTTGGATGTGATTGATGTGACTGCATCACCTGTTTCTCTTCTCATCTGCATCCAAAGTGAGTCCCTTTTGTACTTAATGTGTTTATTTACTGAATGTGTTTCATGTTTCCTTTACACACACACACACACACACACACACACACACACACACCCCTCTGAGAAAACTCACCAGAGACATTTGGCTGTTTTTTATCCGGCTGTCCACGCGGAGCAGGGCGTAATCTTCCAACTGGGAAAAAACAGTGAAAGTGAAAGAAAGTCAGTGAACATGAACACACAGAGGAAAAAAAATAAAATGAATCACCTAGAATGAGATATTAATAATAAGCCTCTTTGTTCACTGTGTGTGTGTGTGTTTGAAGCTGCAGCAGCCTGTAATCATCGGCCTCCACGGTAGACATGGCTGCTGACATGTTAGCGGCTCCACCCCGGCTACGCCCGGCCAGCCGGGGCGGGTATGTGCCGGCCGGGTTTCTCTCAACCCTGCAGGTTATTGTTCTCAGCAGGAGTATCAGAGTGTGTGTGTGGGTGTGTGTACCTGCGCTCTGGGGTCTGTGCTGACAGAGTTGAGTCTCCTAAAGGAGGCTTGTCTGGAGAGGCTGTTAATTTCCTCCCTGGGAAAAAAAAAAAGAAAAAAAAGAAGAAGACAGCACATTTGCAGGATTTACTGAACAATAGTGTCTGAAAATGTAATTTAAGAAAATAGGTCACAGTCTGTAAACAGTTTAAATAGCGGTTTAGCAACATCTTCAAGCTGAGCTGTCATCACCGTCGGGGAGATAAATCAAAGTCTTTTCCAGTTTCTCATGAAAATGTGGGTCAACTTACGTCTTTTCACTGAGCTCCATCTCCAGCTTTTTGTTCTTGTGCCGATGGTGCCGGTTGACCAGCAGGACGACGATGATCAGGAACATGACCAAAGCTCCAGCTGAAGCACCAATAATGATCAGCAGCTGGTTGTCGATGGGGGTTGGTGTGGATTTTTCTAGAAAACAAAAAAGATGAGATGAACATTTGATGAATCTCACATAAAAACAATCACACAGCTACAAAATTACAATGATGTAAAGCAGCAACTTTAACCCTGATGAGTTCAGTGGCATCCATTCATGCCTTCTCTCCACCACAAGAGGGCAGCAAATTTGCACAATTATTCAAAAAGGACAATTTGCTCAGTAGTTTCTTTTTTCTTCTTTCAAACTCAACTTGTGGCAACATCCCACGTTTCCATCCTCTCACTTCCTCCTTTTTAAAACACCAACAAAGCACACAGTATCAGAGGAGTTTCACATTTTAATCCTGTCTCTTTTTAAAACTCTAACAAGGTGAAATTCCCTGCACTTACTTGTTACCGTCAGTGTGTAATCTGCTCTTGTTACTCCCACTGTGTTCTTGACCACACACTCATAGAGCCCACTGTCATTCGAGCGAAGGGGCCGACCAAAAACAAGTTTTCCTCCAACCACAGACGTCCCATCGGGCAAAGCTCCTCCCCTCCTGTGAGCAATCAGAGGAAAATGTCAGAAATGATTGACAGTGATGTATCAGCCCTGGATAATAATAATAAAAACAAAAAAAAAACAAGAAAACCTCTGACTCACTGCAGGAAACAATAGCTGTGACTCATTCTGGTGACTGAAGAAAGGAATGAGCAAAAGCAGCTCAAACTATTTCTGTTGATTCTCAGAAGAGGAAACACAAAAACCCTAATGACATCTAAACAGCAGCACGGAAAACACCAACAACTGGTTTTGCATTGAGGAAGTGTTTGGGCTGCACAAACATGACACAGGATCAGGTTCACAGCAGACCGTAACCACCAATTCACAAACACCTCAACCAAAACCTGCGGGGCTTACAACTGGCGCCCATTGATCTGGAAAGACCAAAATAAATACCAGGTTTGAGGGATTTAAGCCAGTCCAGTTACTGGGTCCCACACTGCAGCTGAAGCCATCACAGGCCTCATAATGGAGAGCCGGTTTCTGATCAGGTCCACTGAGAGGGGTCATGTTGCCCCTCTGTTTCACTGTGCTGCAGCAGCTATTTAAACTGCAGCTTTACCCCCCCACCCACTCACCCACTCAAAAAAAAAAAACTGCAGCCAGCTCAGATTTCTTTTCTCCAAACCACACCCAAGCCTCTCTAACCAGTCTCTTATAATAGACTCACAGGTGGAGATCTGCATCTGACACGGGGTAGATGGTTGAAAATGATAGAGATAAGGTGAGTAATCCGGCTTGAGCGGCCAAAAAGACACTAGCTGAAGCAATAAGATGCAGGTAGGCATGTTTATGTTGTCGCCTTCGGACAGAACCGGGCAAGTTGTTCCCCCCTCTTTAAAGTCTTTATGCTAAGATGAGCTATAAGACTGTGTGAGCGTGGTATTGATCTTCTCATCCAACCCCCCCCCCCAAAAAAAAACAAAAGTAAATTAATGCATCTTCTCAAAAATTGACAAAGTTTTTCCATCCACTAAAATTTGAAACAAGTCTCTCTGGATTTGAATAAATCTCATCCACACATTTGAGTTTTGTGACCCAATAAATGAGTCTGCAGGGTTGAAAAAAAATGGTTTTAATCCAGAATAATCTTAATAATTCAAAAATGGTCTCATTGCTGAATTTTTTTTTTCTCTCAGCACACAACATTCGATCATTGTGTGTTCGCTGGCTGCTGTAATAGCTGGTACAGTGTCTCTAATTAAAGCACAGACCCTGTGTTTTACCAGGCATTAGAGTGATATTTAAAGCATGGCACTATGATTAAGCGCTTAGCATGTGTCTCCTGCTCTTCCTTGTGTCTCTCGCTCCCTCCCTCGTGTGAAAATATCTCCCTCGCTCTTTTGCTAACTTTGAATTGCGCAACACGACACCGTAGCTTTTATTCTGCGATGAACTGAGCCAACAGAGAGAGAGAGAGAGAGAGGGGGGCAGCGAGAGAGAGATGCCCTCCTTTAGATTAAAGCACATTTCCTTTTTGTTCACAGGTGTGGAGTGTGTGTGTGTGTGTGTGGTTATTCATATGCGTGCATGGCAGTGCCTTATGTATGTTTTGACCCACATTCCTGTGCCATGTAAAGAGCAATTTAGCAGCGCAGAAAGTCTTGCGAAGGGGTGAATTAAGATGTAATTGTTAGACTCTCGCAGGCAGACAGACGGAGTTAAACTGCAGATTCGTATGAGCAGCAGACAGGATGATGACGGTACCATGTCCAAGTGATGTTGTGGGGTTTGGGGTTTCCTCTGCTGCTGCAGTCCAGCTCAGCTTTCTCCAAACCCACGAACGTGCCACCTGAAGGGGGGGAGATGTTGGCATCTGGAGGGTCTGAAACAGAAACACGGATACGAACACGCAGTTTTTATTGGATGCAGTTTTTATAAGCAGAGCGGGTCAGTGAAAAAAAATTTGTTCGCACGTCTGAAAACACCAGATGAGGCTGGTTTGAGGCTTTTTTTATATTCAAAGAGGAAGTTGCCTCAGAATCGGCGCTGCTATTTCAGCTCCCCTCTACATTCTCACACTTACAAGGCCTGCAGAGATGAGACAGAGTCACTGTTTTTTAAGAGTTGTGAATATGTCACAAGACTTTGCAGTGGAGTCCTGAGTCAAATCCAAGTGTTAAACTTTGTGTTTGAGTCTTAAAAAGGATGTTTTAATTTAATACCAACAGTAACTTCCAGTGTATTAAAGTGACAGATGCACTGATGATGATTTTATAAATTTGTCTGAACTCTGACAAGAAAAAGCAAACTGATCTGGTAAACTTTGTCAGTACAGTCGCATGCAACTGCTGAATGTTTTGCATGATGCAGACAATTTACATCTGTTGCTCTTTTCGCAGTAAAACACATCTTTTCCTCCTGCTAGATGTGATGTGATTGGCTGTCAGGTTGATTCAAACACTGAGCATCTATTGTAAATGAAATGAAGTGTTGATTGGCTGCACATTTATTTTCTATAAATAGAAATTAGAATAAAAATAATTTTTAGTCTTTAGGCCTTGAGATTATAAGTCATTTTGAGTCAAAAAAAAGGTGTTAATTAAAAGTTATTTCCAATAAATTCAAAGTCAAGTTGCAAATTGGATTTTTGTTCAGTCAAGTTTAAAGTCATCAGCTACTCAAACAATTTGACAGCCGGCCTGCCAATATTGTCTGATTTTTAGTCTACAGTCATTCATTTATTTTTACAGAGGGAAGGTTAGGCTACACAAACATCTCTTGCAGGGAAACAAGAGGAAAAAAAATACCATTGGTTAAATTGGCCTTTTGTGGGAGGAGCTTAAAGAATCGGTAAACAGCCCAAAGGGGAAGAATGAAGTGAACGTTCAGGATGCTTCGTGCTGATTCTTTCATCCCGTCAGATTGAAATTTATATTTTTATACCAGACAAAAACAAAATGAGGAGAACATAATACTTAAAAAGTCATAGTGCATACTGAGACTGCTTGACTTTTCTGTTTGCCAAAAGGCCAAACGTCTCAGTTATTAGTTTCGATAATTATCCCAATTAAGTATTCAAGCTCCCACAAGCCGCAGATTAGCTCATCTCAGCAGGCCTGTGAAATACTGACTCCATTAAGTCACGAACGCCACAGTCACGACAGAAAATATCACTGTTGTTTACAGTTTCCCATGTTCTTACTGGAAAAGGCCACATTCAACGCAGACATGTTGGCATGCGAGAAAATCACAGCTGACGTTAATGATGTTCATAACTCATTAATTATAATTACATTCAGGGTGTTTTCTTTTCCGACTTTCCCGATGACACACCTGAATTAAACAAAATGTTCACTAAGTCACAAAATACTGCAGAAAGAAAAGCGTTTGCACTGAAAAACTGACACAATTCAGTTTATTCAGCCAGGTCAGTGAATGCACCACACAAAAAAAGCTCAGGGAAGAATTAAATCTCTTATGAAAACTATTTTCTTCCTTCTTTCTCAAGTTTCATTGACTTTTAATGGACAATTCAAAGTAATAAGGTTAAGGTTTGATTTACTTAATACAAACTACTCAACAGTGTAATATTACATAGAATAAGACATGATGCACACAACTGGAATGTAGCTTGTAATTAAAACACACCCGCTGTGAAAAAGGCCTTTTCCTCCTTTGTTATTCAAGTTTCCAGATATTAAGTTGCACTCTAACAAAAGGTGCTTCTTTGATTTCTCCATCTGATGTTTAACTCAACTAGTGAGATCATTTAAAGGACTTAGACACTTTAATTTAATTATAATAACGTCTCTAATCATCACCAGCTGTACTCACAGTGAACCACCAAGCGGTTGGAGATCCTGCGCGGCTGCTCCAGGCCGGGATGCCACACCACGCAGTCGAGCTTCTTCCCGTTCATGCTGCGCAGAGGGTGCAGGGAGTAGTAGCTGGACACGGACCCGCCATCTTTGGTGCGGTTTTGGGAATTACCTGACAGGTCGGTGTCCCAGGAGAGACGGGGAGGCGGGCGGCCCACGGCCCGACAGGAGGCGGCCACACGGAAGGACTGACCCTCCACCAGCTCCACGGGCTCCAGGGTGGAGATGGGCAAAACTGATGGAGAAGGAGGAGGAGGAGGCAAAGAGCAAGTTTAGGACTTCAAATGTTTCAGGGAGTAAAGACTTAAAGTGTCCCATCACTCAGAATTTGTTTTTTTAATGTTACTTTGATGTTTGAGCTTCACTTTGCATGAAGATTCATTTTGAGGGTGTAGCATTTGTTATGATTATAAGAATATGTAATCAAACGTTTAGCAGACGGCACCGTCATGCACAAGTTGTAATTCCAAGCATTTTCATGCGCAATAAAAAATGTCTGGAGGTGATTTTCTAAAGTTAATTGTTCAGTGTGTTACACAATCAGTTTCAGTGACTTGAAAACAGAAAGACCAGCAGACCGAAGGTTCAGAGAATTTCCACGATCATAAACACAGAATCAGTTAAGAATTAGTTACGTGTCTTTTTAAAGGTTTAAAATATTATTTTTTTCCATATCTGCTTTTTATAAAAGCATTTTAGTCTTTTTAATCTTTGTTGATTTTATTTTTCTGATTTATTCCATCTTGAAACGCTTCAAATGAGATTTTCTCTTGTAATGCACCTTGAAATCTTTTCTTTTTTATTTCTGGCTAAATAAAGTTAATCATGATATTTAAACATAAAACAGAGACCGAAAAAAGCAAAACATACCACAGAAAAAAGGATTTGTCAAAAATCTACAAACCTAATGAAATTTTTTTTTTAATTTTTCTTAAGTTTAACATAAAAGTTTGTTCAGTTCTTCAAATGTTTGGTTGTATAAAGTGATTACAAAAATGAAAACAAAAAAAAGCAACAATATTTATCCTTCACTATTAAACCAAAATGCTCATTATAATTTTTTTGTTGTAGTTATTTTTGTTCTCTTTATTCGAACATTTTCTGTTTATGTTTATTAAACACTGAATCTTTTTGTCATGTAGAACTGTCTTCTATCATCCATATTGTGTTTTGTTTCGTGATTCCTGATCTTCTCGCTCTTACAGAACTGTGTGTTTTGTGTTTACATCTTATCAAAACACAATAAAACAGCATCAATATTTAAGATGATGAGCTTAAACAAATTCCATGCAATTACAGTATGTTCTGTTACTGCATTCAGACTTAATTAATACTTTCCAAATCCTGTTCAAAGCTAATTTGTCTTTACCTCAAAACTACCTAAAGTGACTGTAATCGGATTCATTGAAACCAGGATTTAATGGTGCAGGTGTTTGTATAGCGACTTTCATTTTATGTCGGGAGCATGTTTGAGCTAAAAGCTCCTCGAGACCACGCTGCTGAAAGATTCAGATAAGAGTAATGTCACAAAAAAGACTTTAAATACATCCTGGAACAGAGAGAAGACAATAATCAAGAAAAACATAGCATCATAAGGATTTACTGAGCCATCCATAACGGATGTTAGAGGGAAACGGTGAAACGCTGACGACTCCAGACACGCATGTGATTAATGAAGAGATTTCCCCACAACGTTCACATGGAGGAACTGAAACGTCATCAAATGTGTCACAATTGTGCAACGGGACAGTCTTTTGGGGGAAAAAAGTGATTAACTACTGTCACACAGATACATTTGTGTTTGGTTACACTTGATCATAAACCGGTTTGACACGATTGTGATTCAGAGCGCCGTCATGGCAGCCTCATGGCGTAAACACTCAGCTGTAATGCCTCCTAAGTCTTTCCACTTGTGTTTGGATTATTAACGCACAGAGACGTAACAGGTAGTTAGCATTAGCAGAAATAGCCATTATGGATTAACGCACAAAGAAAAGGCCACCACCTGTACAAGCTTTATAAACAGAAACAACCAAAACACATGACATCACAGGACCGCCCACAGTGTTTGATTGACAGGTGGTATCTGGGAAGAGATTTACTGCAGGAAAACGATCCTGCATGATGTGAAAAAAGCCCAAATGAAGGAGCAGTTTGACCTCGTAAAGAGAGATAACAGCGATTCTTTGCCAATAAAACAACCTGAATAAACACAGACGCATAAAAATCCTGTGGAAATTAAAACAAAGAGCTTTTGCATTCCTCTGTATGCAAATTCACCATTTTCTGGGTTAATGTTTATGGTTTGAGGAGAATTCAGTGCTGCAGGTTGTTGGTTGTGAGTGTGTGTGTTGTTTCTGTTGGCGTGTCTGATCAGTGGCTTGTTCATACACGTTAATGACTGCACTGTCAGCGAAATGATAAAGTCATCGGGAACAGATAGCATCATCACAGAGTTTTATTCCGAAGAAGATCCATTAAAAAATTTTAAAAAACACAAGCATTCAGTGGAGCCATGACCGCAGTGCAAAAACAGCTGCATGAGGGTTCAAATATTTTTTTTAAAGTCAGTTAAAAGAAGAATTTAAATACTGAACAGAACTTTAAGCTTTTTACTTTTTCTTTAGATTTATGGAAACAGGTGTGACTTTAAGATTTATGTTAAAGTTCTGTAAATCTTCTACAGATTTAAGAAAAACTGGAAATTCAAGGTCCTATAAGTGTTTGTTTGAGGCTGCTTCATGTCGTGTCATTGACATTGACACTTTTATTTTTAACCAAATCTCGTCCTTCTGTGTCTCCATGTTACGATTTCACTTTTCTTATTTCAGTCTATGTTGCATGTTTGACAAGTTTCGCAGTTCACCTCTGTTTCTCTTCCTGAAGTGTCTTAATTTTATGGGGTTTTTTTTATGTGAAAAAGGTTTGATGGGAAAGTTTTCTTGATATAAATCAAGAAGTCAAAGAACAAAGGCTGTAAGGTCTTTCGAGGCAGATAAGTGATTTCAAGTTGTATGAATAAGACTCAGTTTATTTGGAAACTTATCACGCACTGAATCAAAGCCTGTAGTTCAGATCACCTTCTGCGTTTTCATCAAGCAAAGAATCAACTTTTTATGTTTAAACATCTATTTTTAGTTCAAGCAGATTTTGGAGATATTTTTCATTTCGGTTCCAATTAAAACTTCTTTTTTTGAATATGTTTTTTTACTCCATGTTTATCAGATAAAAGGAATAAAATGTCACAAAGTCAAAATTCACTTTTCTTTTTCACCCGCTGAACCTTCGGATATAATCTCTGTGAAACCGTTTGTGGCCACGTTGGCAAACCTGCTGACTTTTCTCTGGTGCGGCGGTGCTTTTTCTTCTACGAGGATGATTACGGTTTAAGCATCATTACAGCAGCTCTGATAGGATTAGGAAGGAGTGGGAAGAGAAGAAAGAAAGAAAAAGCGAGAGGAGGAGGAGGAGGTGGAGGAGGTGGAGGAAGAGGACTCTTACTCCAGACGGTGAGTGTAATGTGCCTCTCAAAGTTTCCATTTGGGAAGGTGGAGATGCGGCAGGTGTAGCTGCCCTCGTCCGACTCCTCGGTGCTGGGGATGAGCAGCGCCGAGTTCTCCGTTGGACTCCCGCTCTCGAACCTCACGCGTCCCGAGTAACGGCCGAACTCTGAGGAAACAAAACAAAACAAAGACTTCGGCTCAGACCTGAGACACCGTTTGTCCATTAATCTTCACCAAAAGCTCAAACAGACAAAGATAAGACACAGACACACGAGAACAATGTGCTTTAAGTGAGAAATGCTTAGTCAGATGCATTAACTCCAAGAAAAGACACTGATATAAAAAAAAAAAAATCCAATAATGACACGACCCCACCCTGTAAGCAAATAAAGCAGGAGTAAAAGCACCACACACTCCCAGGCAGGAGCTCGTTTCATATCACACTGTTACCAGGTTCATTAACATTAACAAGCGTTTTCTCACAGAGCTGCGTTACAATAATGATCTTAACTCACAAAGTTCATCATAGTTGTATTAAACTGGAAAGACATTGGAGTTTCATCAGTTATTGCAGGTCAAAGGCCAGTTTTTATGGTAATAAAAGTCAAAATTTTTAAACAGATGTCTTTTCCAATGTCTGCTGTGGCCAATTACAAACATGTAAACATGTATCATACAGTTTAAGTTTTCATTGCGAAGCTCTGAAGCTCTTTATCAGCACAGAGAAAGTTTAAACCATATTATTGACAGGCAGATTGTAAAAATGATCAGATAAGTGTTTGAATTTCATTTTAGAGGTTGTTTTTTTTTACAAATTTCAACATTCATGGTGTGCGAGAAAATATTCTTTGTTTTTTTCACATTTTCTTAAATCCTTCCATTTTCCCTTGAGGTTTATTACATTGTGAGTCTGGAGAAATGAAAAAAAAAACCTGTTGTGACAGAAGTTTACAACATGTATGTCTTTTAAATGACCTGTGAATAGTAAATAAAGTCAAAATAGATTTGGCATTTGCTGTTTTTAACTGTGGCACTTACTGATATAGCTGCACTTTTTGAACATGTTACAATACTTAAATATCAGTCGATTTCACTACTATTTACTTTAACTCAAGCATATTTAAATGAATGCTTTTGCTTGCAGAGGATATTTGTCAAGCAACAGTCCCATTTCAGTAAAAGTTCACTGTGTTATTCAAAGGTGAGAAGCATTAACATCTAATTTTGAAGGTTTAATTCACAAAAGCCTAACAAACTTGCCTTTAATTCGATGTCAACTTGCTGTATTTCACATATTAACTGTGCTGAAGTCTGATTCGTGTCTCATTTAAGAGATCAGGCCAGTTTTGACCTTCAGCGAGCGGAGGCCTGAAATTAAGCATCCGCGTCTCCTTCCTGCAGGAGCCTCTCATCTATTTGCTCTCACACACACACACTAATTAAAAGACTCTGCCTCTGGAGGAAGCAGACACGATATGAGAAGCCAGGTGTACCTTGTGATGAGGGTTTGCATTGTTTAGCGAGAAATAACTCTGTATAACAGCTTTCACTTTTAAAATTGCAGGAGGAAGGAAAGATGCTGCACAACTATCATTTTCACTTCATGTCTTTAAAGGCGTGTTCCCATATGCGTATGTTTCTAAAACCCTATAAAACTGCTTTTTGAATTCATTTTAAAGCAGAAATTTTCACAACAACCTCGTGTTAAAACAGTTCAGTAACTGTAACTGCAGATCAGCCGCTCACGGTCTACCTGTGTGGCCGTCGGTGAAGTGTGCAGTGATGATCTGCTCTTTTTTGCCGTCTGGAAGCTCCTTCAACCAGGTAACCTGCACCACCTTCTCTCCATCCTCCACCTGGTAGTGACAGGGCAGCCTGGTCACACTCTCTGCCAGGGAGCGAAGGGAGGTGACGGGCTGAGGAGGCTCCACAAAGACGCCCTGCACACCCACCGCTGCTGAGAGAGGGAAGAGAGAGGATTTAATATTTAAAAGCTCTTATGATGATTACTGACATTTTATCATTTCTAGACCAAATTGTTAAAATAGAGACAATAGTGAAAATATGGGGCCTGACGGTATCAAGGTGATTAAGCCTCAATTTAAGTGCTGAAACAATTAGCATGCTAACATTTGCTAATTAGCACTAAGCACAGAGGAAAACTGAGGATGACGAGATGTTGTGTTATTAGGTCTCTAAAAGTAAATAATGTTAACCTGATGTTGAAAAAAAAGCCAAAGTCAATGTTATTCATCATCTGGGGACCTTGAACGTCTGCACACACACTGATGTGAAGAGCAAACTGATGGATTCACTGACTGACCGTCATTATTTTCCCAACACTCATTCTGCAAACATGGAAAACAATCGCAAACATTTGCTTCATTCAGCTGCTGAAATTAGCAAACTCGCTGCCTTTTTATTGTGTTTTATATCACTGTGAGTTGGGTTTTTTGTGTTTTGCAATGTTGGTCAAGTCGTCATGTTTGCTGTGGGAACTTTGCAACGACAAACTTTTATTTTCTTTTGACACAAACTAAATGAACTAAAAGACCAATCCCTCAATTGGACTGCACATACAAAGTGTTGCATCCTGCAGCACTAATTATCATTCACACACTAATGGCAGGCTGCCTCTCTACACAATTCAAACCTGCTCATCAGGAAGTCATAACAAACACTGATGGAAGAGCCACTGAATGTAGTTCAAGGATTCAGTCTCTTCTTGAACATGCAGACAGAAAGATCTGCAGCAGACCCCCTGCAGACTGCACCCCCTCATAGCAGGTGGAGTATATGTACTGCAGTTTTATCCACATTTCTGAGTTTGTGATCCATCTTAGTGAAGAATCAACGCTGTGAGCAGGATTTGAACCTGCGCAGGGAATCCCCATTGGATTTCAAGTCCAACGCCTTAACCACTCGGCCATCACAGCTGAAAATGTCTGATTATCTATTATTTTTTTCGATGGGGGTGTCAGGTAGTTTCCTTTATGACAGTTATGCAGCACCTACATATAAAAATCCAACATCTTTCATCTTTTACACATTTAATACATCCATTTTCTTAAAAAAAACAGTCGTTTCATTCATTTTCCTTGCAGTTTAAACTATTAAAGAAGCAATCCCATGATGCACTGGTGAGAGGTGCTTTATAACCCCAGGCAGGTTTGTATGTAGACAGAAAAACACACACACACCTACAGGCAGCGGTTGATTCACCCAACCTGCTCGTCTGCTGACACGCAGATACAGAGAAGACATGCAAACTCCACAAAGAAGAACACAGGATCTTCATGCTGAGAGGCCGCAGCACGAACATCAGGAACAATGGAGCTTTTATCAGCGTTAACTCTCACTTTAAGAGCAGAAATGTTTCTGTTTGTGGACTGACGTGCTCAGAAAAAGCTTCTGTGAAGGAGCGTTTGTGATATGATGCTTTACGAGCTGTTTTAATGTTTTCAGATAAGGATTAAAATGTGTGTATGATTTATTTATCTTGTAGTTGTAGTGATATTAAACAGAGTGCTCCGTCTGCAGAAATGTCCCCTTTTCTTGTAAATGGACAGAAACAAAATTGTGTCCAAAAGCACTGAATTTTCCTCCATTTTCAGCATTAAAACAGACTTGAAAATGATCAAATAGAATATTAAGTATTGACCCAAAACAGCAGCCTTGAGCAGCTTCAGTAAACTGTAGTAGTTTCTTATCATTGCGGCGTTGTACTTTCAAACGAGTCGAACTAATGACTAAGACTGATTGTACTTTTATCACTCCTGGTTAAAAGTCTACATCTGAACGTGGGACAGACACACAAGTGTGAGTAAAAAAAGGGTGTGAGAGAGCGTTGCATCGACAAATCAAACAGGAAAAAACAAACATTTGCCCTTTTATTTCTGGGGTGAATGCAGTTTTTTTCTGTGGTTACTGATTCATGAGCTCAATCAATGATTACACGACAACTGAAATGGGACAGGGACTCCCACAGATAAAAAAAAAAATCCCACACAGTCTGAGCAAGGACACATGGACGGAACTGTGACATGGAGAAATGGGGGCGAAACAGGTCTCTTCAAACACACAGAGAGTTTAACTTCGGCCAACAAAGACCTACAGTGTGGGTGACCTAATTGTGGAGGAGAGAGAGAGAGAAAGAAAGAGACAGTGTTGTTTAAAGGAGGAGAGACAAAGGTGGACACAAGAGTAAGACAACATGCAAAGAGACGTAAATACAGAAGTGAGAGTGTGTCACAAGAGAGATTAACACCGAACTGAAAGACTTGAACACTCCACACACTCAAGATAAACACGGGTCCACTTCAGAGTCACAAGGCTGCAGTACAAGCTTTTCCTGTTCACTCAGGATGAAAGTAACTTCATCGTACGTCTGGTTGCAGATTATAAAAACATATTGTCAGTCATGTCCTGGATCGTAGTGTTATGTGTGCTTTGCCTCTTTTAATTGGAGCAGAAGACTGTTCCTGTTTGGCCTGAGTTTAGTCTCGACTTAAGAAGGAGAGAAAAAAAAGGAGAATTCGTCACAAAAGAAAAACAGGAAGATGCATGTTGGGTAATAAGTTCTGATTCATTCGTGCTAAAAGTAAGAATGTGACTGAGCCACATTCTGTTATGCTGCTTCTTTCTACACACCTGCGGGGACAAAGAGGTACACCAGAGGGCAATTAGTATGCAGACGCCGGAAAACTGCACCCATATCTGATTCTTTAATGTCTTGCTTCAAAAAATATGAGTTTTATCTGCTGCTTAAACAGCCTTTACTCTGCTGATGATGATTATTTTACATCCATGGCTGCAGGAATTTGCTACCATTCAGCCACAAGAGCATAAGTTGGCAGCAACATGCTGTTTGTCGATAAGGCCTCACTCACAGCTCTTCTAGGGGTGCTGGGAAAATCATTTCTTCATGGAGGTGCCTTCAGGCGTAGGAGTTAATGCAGGTTGCAGAGGCAAGAAAGTTCCCAAAACTGGTTGACAACAGTCAGAAAAAATGAAAGCAAATTTCTGTGGTTATGTGGTTATGCCACAGCATTTAGATTTTCCCTCACAGGTTTATCAGTAGACATGGTGGTCCAGATTCTTCATCGTCATATTTAATATTTGGATAGTTATATGAAAAACAGGAAAAATAGGCCACAGTACATCAAAGAGATGGACATTTTCTTTACCATCAAGATCTGAGGTGTCCACTTACTTTTGGCCATATTATAAAACTACAGAAAATTATACGTTAAGGTTTTTCTGTCAGTGAAAGGGACCTAAATCGAATCATGAAAAACAGCTTCAGACTAATGAAGCAATGGACATGAATGTCCAAATACTTTTGTCCAAAAATGCATTCTGTATTAATGGAATATAATCTATCATTTCTGCTTATTTATTCACAGAAACAAGGTAAATACATCACCAGGCGTCAAAAATTAGATAGTGATGCACAGTGTTACCAGGATCAGGAGTGTCCATATACTTTTGGCCATGTAGTGCAACTACAGAGAACAATATTCAGACTGTAACAACGAGCAAAGACAGAATGGGAAGGTAACTTTAAGACACAGTGTTTGGGCTCCAGATAAAGTAAGAAAAGGGATTTCATCAAATATTTTTTGCAACGGATCTAAAGTCATATTCCAATATTTGATTATCATAGAAATTATGTTCATATGCTGCGTTTTGTCCATTAAAAGTAACCCAAAGTGACGATGAGCTCCTTTGTGAGGCTTACATAAATATTAATGCATTACCATATCAAACATTTTTGGTAAATTTAACTCACAATAAACCACCATTGGGTTAGTATTTATTCCTTAACTCCATTTTTTTAGTTTTTCTGCAAAGCATCATTCTTCCTATTAGCTCAAGTCTCCAAAGAAGAAAGATTCCTGTTGTAGGAATATGAGTAATCCATGGTGACTGATTATTCAAGATAATGTAATATTCAATACCAGACATTGTGCAACTCAACTTTAGGAATATTACAGTCACTTTATACAAGAAGTTAAAGATAAATTTCATACTTTTACCACGTTTTATTATCAAATAGTGACGGTGCAGTGAATTGTGATATAAATTAATGAAACAGAAAAACTTACCAACTAGTAAAAGCAGCGCGAGAGCTTTTGCCCTTTGACCGTTCAGCTCCATCTTTGGTCCAAATATAACAGTCGGTCTGAATCGGATTTTCTTCTTCAGTATCAAAAAAGCTCTTTGCCAGCTTTCATTATCGGTGTCCACCCGCACGTTCAGTTCAGACAGGAGGCCGAGCAGCAGGTAAGTGTTCACGAACACCTGTACGCACGTGCAACAATGTCCTCTTCAAATCTCATTCATGCGGACAAAAATAAATAAATAAAACATCCTAATGCAAGTTGAATACCGCAGTATTTGTGAACTATGCTATTTTAACCTCATTTTGAGTCCAATTTAAAGTTCTCTGCAACACCTGGAAGGTAAAACTCAGCCGAGACGGAGACTAAAAATAAACAGGTGACCGGAATCAGAGTAACTTGTATTTTAGTTGACACGGAAAAGAAAAAATAAAGCGTGTATTGCACAAACAGAAACCTGTTCTGTAATGTCACGCACAGGGAGACGCACCTTCAGCACAGGTTTAAGCTTCGGCACCTGTCTGACGCGGCTCCGCCCATTGCGCCGGAAGGACACGCCCACTTTTCCGCCGCGTTTGGGTCGTGTTGGAAAAATTGATTTTAAGTCATTGTGACGTTGTTTTTGGAAATAAAAACCCCACAAAAAAAGATATACCCCTGAATTAAAACTTGTTTTAATAAGATGCATCTATTTTAAATAGCTGTTAACATTAATTAATCAGTAAATTTAATTCTGCCATCGAGAAAAATAAAACACAAGAATTAAGAAATATGCTAGAGTGCAAAAATATATCATAAAAAAAACTGTATTACAAAAAATAACATGGTTTCACAAACCAACAGTCTCATAAAGGCTTCAGCAAAAAGTTTGGTTGACACAGTTAAAGGTGAACGTATTAAAGAGGTTTCATGTTGACTCTGATATAAACAGGAAAGAGCCTGAATTATAAACGGAAATTTCTCTGTGTATTTAGGACACCGAGTTTTTGTCTTGAGCAATTTTTTCTCTTTGCTTTTCGCGGCCTCCTTGCAATTATAAGCACAATTACAAAATAAGAGCACATGAATACCTCAAAAATGTTGCAATACCGGCGGAGATGTTAAACTTTATGTGAACTCTGACCTTTAGAGCTCACACAAACTTGAAACCCTTTTCAGTTGTTAAAGGATCTATTGTTTGGAAAAACAGGCAGCACGACTCATTTGTAATAAATAGCTTTTTATTGTTTTATTTTTGAATCAAAGTAGCTTTTGTTTAAGACATCTGTTTATCAGTTTGCAATAATTTATTCATTAACACACCTAATTCTACAGAATGTTGTGTGCTGCAATGGTTTTGCCATTTCAACACACACCATGTGATACTGACATTTGTAAGTTTGAATTTCTCAGGAGGACTTGAACGCAACACGATTGCGTGTAGAATACCTAGTTATTCAATAGTTTTTCCAGGTCAACTGAATGTTTATCTCTGACTGAAAGATGTTTCTGTTGTTTCAAGCCTGTGTGATGATGGATGCTTCACTACACCTGTGAAAGTAAACAAACATTCACGCATGTCGGATTTTCTCCCCAAATTAAACAAGAAATAATGAACTTATACATCCTTTATTGGTCCTGAAAAGGACTATCAGCTATACTTACTTCAAATTTATCTGTAGCTGCATGTTTAGTAGGAATAAATGTAATAATATGAATGATAGCTGAGAAAACCTGTATGTTTAGACTGCAAATACTAATTTTATCATCATGCAAAAGTGACTACAGAGCATTTAAATCTTGTTATTCCTCACCCTGTTGCAAAAGACAGCTGGATGAGTGAGTTTTTTTTGTTGTTGCAAAGAGCCTCAGGGAAAACAGTTACACTGTCTCAGTGTTCAGGTTGTGATCAATGTGTTTTGAATACATTTCCAGTTATGTTTCTATGTAAATATGTGCGCGAGTGTCAGGATCGGCAATCACACAGCTGAAAACAGGCTCTTTGGCAGTGAAAGTGTGTGATTGACTTCTGTTGCTACTGCTTTTTTATTTTTCCTGCTATAAATAAACTTTTTGAGACTTGAGAAAAGTTGTTATATTTACTGTCTGCATGCTTGACCTGAATAATCCCATCATCTGGTTAACTGTAATGTTTATATAGAGGATTAAAAATGTTAGATTTCCTTCCTAAATTGAATTAATATGAAAAATAAACAGACTCAACATTTAATGTAACAATGTGACTATTTTCTGGCATAAAGATGAAGTATATCACAGGAATAAGAGGAGTCTTGATATATTAAAAAAAGAAGTCGAGATATTTTTTTTTGTATTTAGAAAACTGATGAAAGAATATAAAAATACAAAATACAAAACTTTAAATGTTTACAGAAAGGACTTGATGCTGGTTTGTGTTTTAAACACTGTAATAATCACTTTTGTGCTTCAAACTAAAGACAAGATTGAATTATATTAAATTATTATACTAATAGAAAAAAGACAACCAGGATATGACATGGTTTTTTTGTGCTCATGGACAGCTTAAACCAATTAATAAATAATTATTTAGATTAATCAAATCAAGTTTAAAAGGAACATTTAATTAAACGCATAATGTATCATTTCTGCCACTAGAGGTCTCACTATCAAACGAATGAAAACAAAAGACTTAATATGATGATGTCATGAGGTGCTGTGGGATCATGGGATTTGTTTATTTCATTGTTAAACAGCTTCCATTACAGATGAAAATATATCTGATATAATGAAATAAAGTTTTATTCACATTACATTCAGTCACATTTGTCAACTTCCGTCTTCTTTCTCTGAATGTATTTTCCCCCAGAAGTTAACGACACGACACACAATGAAACGCACCTTTACCTGGAGTTAAATTACAGACTTCTTTGAGTTTGAACATTCTTGAAAATAAATGGAATAATGTAATTAGACAATTCAACAAGTTGTACAACATAAAATGTTACATATTAAAAGTTTGTGCTTGTTAATCAATTAGTTTGACAGTGAATATAAAAAAACATAGAATCTGTCTGTCTCTGTTTAATCTCATTTTACACTGAATATTATACAAAAAAGTTAGTATATATCTGATTTACTTCATCCTGGGTTTTAGGGGATTATGATGAATTTTACAATAATCTGCCATTTTATGTGCAAAAATCCTAAATAAGCTATTAGACCAATTGTTGATAAAAGTAAAATGAGTTGTGCCCCATTAACGAGAATATTTCATGAGTTTTTCACATAAAATAAAGTCAAAATAAAATGAGTTTGTCCAAAAAAAGGGGAACAAATAAACAGAGACAGAAGATAAAGCTAAACTTCTGTTTTCTGAGAAAAAAAACAGCAGCGAAACAGAGAAACTCGCAGTAACAACACATGAACAAAGCCTCCATTAGTAAACGGTTAAATAAATTTAATTATAACATCTCATGCATGAAAAAAAGTTCAGAAATAAATGTAGCATTTTTTTTACAAAAAAATAGAAAAGTTATTTATGTATGCACACACACCCACATGCTCACACACACACACACACACACACACACACACACACACACACACACACGACATACAGTTCAAAGCTTCTGCAGATCTGATGTTGTGTCTGTGCTTGGCGTCCTCTCTGCGGCGAACCTTCGCCATCAGACGATGGCCTTTTTGTCCATTCTGATGGTCTCGTAGGTATCAGAGCTTTGACAAGTCAGACCCTGAAGGACAGACACGTGACATGTGTGACATGAGCGTTTCCTGCACTTCAACTAGGTGTGATTTTTTCAATGTTTTTTCTCAGATGGTGTGAAAATTAAACACAAAAAGTCCTTTACCATCTCTACCATCATCGTGCTGAGCAGTAAACTGTACCTTTTGCATCATCGTGTGTCTTTTTAAAAGTGTTTTTAAGCTTTAAAATGAGAAGTCTCACCGCATAGATGCCTCCCTCTGCAGGCTGCTTCTGTGGGACGGAAACAACAGTTCAGAGACATTAGCAAGTTTTCCTTCACCGAGTGTCATTTCTGAGTAAATACAGCAGAGTGCTGAGTGAGATATTATGATAAAAAGCTCCACCTTCCAGCCTGTTTTTCAAGTCAGTGTTTTATGGGTTTAAATTGTTTTGTTCACTAGAAGCTTTAAGCATCAGTGTCATTTTGGATGCATTCAACATTTAGCAGGAAGTGGGATCTGACACTTTTTTTTTTTCTTTGTAAAGAGACACACTGGTGGAAACTGTGACTGTGTACAGTGTATAAATAATGCAGGTCGGTGGTCAGCTCAAACTTACAGGAAATGATAGACTGAGGTTTGACTTCAAAAGCAGAACTAAATACCAAAGAAGGAAGGCCAAAAACTTAAAAAAAAACTCCACAGCACTTTTCACGCAACCACATCTGTCCCATTTTTTTTTATTTTCACAATAAAACAGGAAAACAATTTGGATTTTACCTGAAGTTGTTTGTTAGAGTGTTTGGCCGAAGTCATCTGCGAAACATTAATCATAGAGAACAAACAGTTTAGTTATTCACATGATATTTAAAATGAGATTTAAATAGACGCTTACATGTGAGATTTAACTGAAAAATGCTACAAAAATATTAAAGTGGATATAAATTTTGCTTCGTAAACTGGCAAATGATTATAAAAAGGTTATTTGTTTTAATAAAAATTCAAATAAAATGAATCAAGAAATAATAATCAGCGAGTAAAGTGTCATTTAAGACAGAATAACATCTGTTTTTATAAACTGGTGCAACATTTTTATGACTTTTCCTTCTCAATACTACTAGAATTTTTGATTTACACTCTTTTAATATTAAAAATAATAATTTTTATGAGTGTTTTTGATCTGAAGAGTGTGAATATAAGTGTAAGGAACAGCTTGGCCATTTCAACATGGTGGATGTGTGTGTTGTTCCTGCTCGTCTTACCCTCAGTCTGCAGTATAAGACCGTGAGAACGATGCCGTAAAGGATGAGAATCCCGTCCAGGATGTAACATATGCTCATGTCTCCGATGGCCTCTGTACACAGGAAAAACACACCATCTTCATCATCACTCATCATCATCATCACACCTCTAAAACAACTGTTAAGATGAACAAGACGAAGAATGGAAACGCTCCATCCGCCCACTGCTAAGCTACGAAGTTTCCACGTTTAAAGCGTTTCAGAAATCTCCCCAGCAGAGTTTAAAGAAATGACATTTGTTTCTGATCCTCACCGGCGCAGGTGGGACTGATCATCAGAAGGGCAGCGAAGAGCAACGCTCGAAGCATCTTACCGAGCAGGCTGCGGAAAAGATGGAAGGTCTGCTTTGTTGCGTGTCGCCTGTTTGTTAGATCTCTCGAAAAAACCCTCTGAAGTTCGCTTTGTGAGCTGCCGCGATCAGGAAGTCCTGGGCTCTCTGTCCGGTTTTTGAAGTTGTGAAACCACATGCCTACCACAAGACCATCCTCCCTCAACAGCAGTTCCTCTAAAACTCTTGAGAAACATAATGTGTCTCTTCACTCAGTCCAGTTTCAACACAACTGATGAGAACAAAAGTATTTAAACAGAAAGCAGAAACCGCACAACAACGCAAAGACGTCATTTTCCTCAGAAGAAGAAAGATGAAAACTAAATCCATCCGTTCCCCGAGCTTTAAAAGAAGCGACAAAAAGAAGACGTAAGGAATAAATGGTTTTAATAATGGAAAAAATGCCTAACACACTATACAAGCTACAGTTACCAAAAGGAAGAAAATACAGGACAAATCTACAAATTTTTTTTACAAGCCACTTGTTTTTTTAAAAGTAAAAACATTCAGAAAAATTGCATCGTCATAACTTAGGCACCTTCAAATCATAGAAAACAAGTTATTATAAAAAAGTTTTTGGAGCCTGAAATAACTCTAGCATGCATTTCTTTTTTTAAAAAGAAAAAAACAGCTGCATTTTGATCACTCAGATGAAATGTTAAGCACATCAGACCTGATGTTTGGATTTTTTTTTTAAAAGTTTTAAAAGCAGTCAGTCGTGTTGTGGCTCAACATACTGCAGGTAGATACATCAGAGGGGCTAAAGTCTCAACGTCACGCGAGTTTCAGCGTTACAGTAACTTTTTTTTTTTTTAGGACCTGGAGTCAGTGTGAGGACAGATGTGCCCCATCGCTGGTCCTCCACATCTGGAGGGTAAGGCTGTCGGATGGAGGCAGCGTGTTTCAGCTGTGCTTGTTTCAGCTCGTGGCAACAAGGCGAGGCGGTGAGACGCTACTGCTGCAGAGGAGCTGCAGAGACGAGTTACAATCACACGTCTGGTTTGGGATTTCCATGAAATGCATTACAAAAAAAACAAAAATGAAAACCTAAAAACCAAAGAGGTCAGCTCATAGTTTGACTACAGCTGCATGTTCAGGACTGAATGTTAAGAGTTTGAAAAAGACCTCGAACCTCATTTTCACCTGATATTAACAAATAACCTGCAGCAGGATAATAATGTGATATTTGCATTTACAGCTGGCATTAACAGGTAGATGCTCCTCTTGTTTCAGTTCTGCATTGTGATTGGATATAAAAATGCAAACTGGAAAGGTGGAGCTCAGGACTTGTTAACAAATGTGACACTTTAAGGTCAAGGAAAATAATTCTCAACCCAACTTCAGGGCTTGTTGTTCCCGAAGCTTTCAACATCTCGTAACATGACAAAGACTTTTTCATTAATATTTGCATCTCAAACTGGTTTCACAACCATTTATTTTTATATTTTTGATTAATTCAATTCTGAAAAGTTCTTATTTTTCCAAAAATTTATGATTATCAGACTTTGAATGTCTGTCTGTGTCTATAAAAGTCAGTCAGGTATGTAAACAGCAAGTCTAAGACTTTGTTCTTAGCCAATCTGATATGTTGTATTATTATAAATACATTATATAACTGTTAACTGTTATTAATAAACAAGTTGTAAACTGAGTTGCTCAGTTGTCACAGAAATGAAAGTTAACATGAGATCTGAATGTGGTCACAGATGTGGAGACTGAAGCCCAAATGTCTATTTAAAAAATGGCCTCCAACCACTCCTCCACCGTAATCAGGTCAATAACAACAACTAAAACATCATACCGAGAAAATAGCAAACCGAGATGTGGTTGAAAGCTCCAGAAACAACAAGTTAAACTTTGGGTTGAGCACGATGTTTCCAAACCTTAAGTTGAGCCTCTCGATGAATCACATTTCATTAAAAACCCCCACAAACGGTCTAACTGATCCAGCAGCTCTGAATGAGGCTCGTTCTGGGTGCATTTAAATGCTGCATTTAAGGATTAGACCGGTAATATTCTATATTTTTCTTAATCACAATAAATCCCACAAATAAGCAATTAATTGATGCAGTACAAGTACTGTCCGTTCATGTAAAGCCTGATATTAAACCATTAAGAGCTCGTCACTGAGTCACGGTGTTGAAATGTTCCTGAATAACCACGAACACAGACTGAAGTTAATTTAAAATTATCACACAAACGCCTCCTGCTGCTGAAAATACTCACTGTGTGTTAGTCAGCTGCTTGAAATAGTGCTAAGAAACAACATTAGTTACCAATGTTGTAGCAGCATTTGCCAAAAAATCAGTGTCCAGCTGTTTTTATTTGATTACACCTTCAGAATGACTTGAAACTGCTGGTTTTCTGGTCTTCTGAGGGATTTGTGGGCAATACGAACAGCTGGCTTGTGCTTAAACATCTGGATCCAGATAAAATATGCAGGTGCAGATGTTGCATGTTAATAACAGGTGTAAATGGGGTCTTTGTCTGGTTTGTAAATCAACAGTAAATGATGCCAGTGTAGGATAAAAAAGCTGCATATTAAGGAAAACGTGAATAAAGAGAGTCTGGAGGAGCAACAACTTAGGAATGTACTTCCATTTTGTCTTTACAGTCAGATAAAAAGACGTTTTGGCCTCTTAGGGCCGCAGAAAAGCCACGTGTTAATTCAATGCACATGATGCTACATTCTGTAAGTTTAAAAAAAAAAGTCACACCCTCTCATATAAAAAACAGTCCTCATCATCTCAAACGAAATAACACACTGACAGGGAACCAGAAGGCAGTGGTACACCAGCGTTGCAGTCAGAGCCGAGCTCCGGTTGGTCCGGGTTTTTTTTTTTTGTTTGTTTGTTTTTTTTAAGACACAAGAAAGAGGAAGTGACAGATGTGATGTAATCCCCCCCTCCTCTGGAGTTCATGCATTGAGTCAGCACAGTAAGAAGTCCAGTGGTTACAGCAAAAGAGGAGGCAACGAGAGAAAAAGTCCCCTTTAACAAAAAAAAAAAAAAAAAAGTGTTGTGTGTTTTTACAGTGTGTTGGAAAGACAAAGACTTAAAAACACAGAAGAAGAAAAAGTCAAGGCATCTGTTTAATTTCCAGGTTTGGACAATCATCGAGCTGATCACAGTCTGATATCAGAGCATCTGTGGTGATCAATGAACAGGAGGGAGGATCCAGGACTCCTCCTCCTCCTCCTGTTGTCAAAGGTTTCTGTGTCACAGACAGGAGCAACGATTGGATGGGATCTGACCATGTGGTCTCCGAACGTCCCACCACACGGAGAGAGGACAGCGAAGGGAAAGGGCGCCGCGTTCACACCGAAGTCTCCGACTGCAGCCTCATGACGAACTTGTGGCTCTTCGGGTCGATGAACTCCTCCCCGAGCCGCAGGAAGGGGAGCGGCGTCACCGTGACCACCAGGGAGAAGTCCAGGCGGCGCAGGGAGAAGACGAGACCCTGACGCAGGGCCGACGTTACCGGCTCCTCGCTCACCAGAGTCCACTGGCGCCCCCTGCTGTTCTGCTGCTGGTACTGCATGGTGGGACCTGAAGAGAGGTAACGCTCCAGGAAAGCCTGACAGGAAGGATGGAGGAGGTTAAATTTAACGGAGACACTAGAAAACATGTTTAAAAAGAACAAAATGTGACATTTGAGCAGCAATTACAGGACAAGTCCTCAAAACTTTGACAAAGTGCTGCTAAAAATAGGTGATAAAGTCCTCTTTATGCCATTTGACCAAATTCTAACACAGTTTCATGTTTTTCAATTAACATTTATCACATTCTTGAACTTTAACAGCACATTTAAACTCGACATCAACTCTATAACAAGTACACAGGACAAGTTTGACCTCTGTGTGAGAACTGTAATGTAAATGGTGCTAAATGTAACACAGAGCATCTTTAATATTTAAGTATTTTTGCTGTGTTTAACTGTATTAATTGTTTATTCAATTTATTCAACAAAAAATGTTTCACCAGCTCTGCTTTCTGTTCCAAGGACTCATTTTTATTTACTGACACTGAACAAGTAAAAGAAAAGAGCTTTTCTTTTAAGTCTCATTAAACTTTTTGTCTTTAAACTATTAAACTATTATTTACTTTATTTATAACTTATATTTAAATGATTTTATAATATAATTTCTTACTGTTATTAGTGTTTACTTGGACTCCAGAAAAAGCCTTACTTAATATTAAATAATACTCATTAAATAACAGTAATCAAAAAGAGAAATACATTTTCTGAGTTGCTAGACAGGAATGAAAAATTTTATTAAACTTATTGAATAAATAATAATAACCTCTTCTGCCATCAAATGTGTTACTCGGTTAAATCAAAGTTAAGTAAGTTGAGGTTTCCTGCGTCCCTCAGTTGTTCACCTTGGGCGTCATGTTGTGTGTGATGCAGAACTGCAGGTGTGTGAGGATGCTCTCCATGCTGTGGAAGGCCTGCTGCCGGGTCGTTCTCAGGTATTTCTGCATGGCTCGAGCCATCGGGGCGAAGATGGCCTGAGCCGCCTCCCGAGGATCCATCACCTCCCTCGGGTGTTTTGGAGACGAGGCGAGCTCGTCTTCATGGAGACGTTTGATGTGTGTGAAGGCCTCTTCCACCGCCACGACCAACCTAACAGGGTTAACACCAAGAAATCAAGATTATTTATTCATCACTGTAGGCAAACAGTGAAATCATGCTGCAACTCCCAGAAACCAAGTGCAAAAGAAAGGAAAATTAATAAAACAACTTCCCCCTGACCACACAAACTCCTGAATTCCTGGGAATGTATTAAAAATAAGATCTCTCAGTGTCTCTTTAACACTTCCCACCTGTGAAGAAAGCTCAACAGAAGCTTTTCTTCTTAATTCATAAAGACTGAACTTCCCTCTCAGCTCATAGTAAATTTTTACAGAAGCAACAGAGAGAGTAATGTCAACTCCAGAGCTAAGATGTGGCATGTCAGCTGCAATAAGGAAAACTGAAAGGACACAGTTCAAGCTAGCTGAATACAAAAGAAAGCTAGTAACATCAGAAAGGACCGAACGGTCACAGTCTGTTTGTTTTCTTGCAAACAGAGAGGAGGTTTGGGCCCTAAAAGTCCAAACAAACAGACTGAAAAACAGTTTCTTCCTCAGAGCTTTAACCTCAAACCCTCTCGTAGCTGTTAAGGACTGAGGATTGAATTCATATCACATCTGTCGTATAAATTTCATAAGACAGGAGCGTCTATCTGACCTGGCTTTGCGTTTGCGGATCCTGCGGTCCATCTCGGCCTCCTCGTAGTAGTACTCGTTGTGGGAGTTGTCTCTCCTCCGTGCAGCGGCTGCTATCATGGCCCGAGACTGACCTGTGGAGTTGTTGGTGGTGTTTTCTGAAAGACAACACATGCAAAAGGGAGAAATCAGCAAACTTTCAGGTGTTCAGCTGGTGACAGGAAAAAGTAAGAGCATCACTTTTACATTTGAACCAATGGTTGACAGTCGTTTATATAAAGTTTCACACTGACGCAGAGCTGCTTCAGGTGTGTGAAAATAACTTCATGCAGGTCTGACTCCAGAAAAAGTTAATTCAGATGCTTTAAGGTTTGACTTCAGCGTCAAGTGTGTGAATTAATGTGATTTCTCGTTCTGACGTAAACCAGCAAACGATAATGACAACTGAGGAAAAAAAGATGGACTTGTGGACGAGAAAACAGGCGTCAGAGCCGTGATGGGACTGTATTTACCGTCCAGGGAGTAAACCTTGAAGCCGGTCATCTTCTTGGAGAGGATGGACTTGGGCAGGTTGAGCAGAGCAGGGTTGTAGACGGGGAAGTCGCTGTAATAACGGTCCAGCAGCCAGACAGCAGCTCGCTGGATACTAAAACACAGTGCGTCAACCGTCAGTGTCACAGTAAGTAGAGGTCTGACATGAGCTGCTGACTGCACAGAGGAGAGTCTGTGAACTTCATACAATCACATGATGACAGGCAGTTTGCAGTATTACACTCTAATTCAGGTTATTTCTGCATCTTAGACTGATTTGAAACAGTTATCTTCTCTTCACCCAGTTCACAGTCATGCATTTGACGCAGGCAGTTTTAAAACCAAACACAAACCTCAATCTATGATATTACATTCAAATGCTTATTTACTGTATCAGGGCCACTGTTCCGGGCCCTCAGGAGTCAGTGGGCCCCTGAAGCTGCAGGTTAACTGCTTTTTGTTATATGAGTTAAAATTTTAGGGGAATATGCATCACTGAGGGAAATAATCCACTCACATGATGAGGGCTTAAAGTAGAGCCTGGTTTATTATCTATCTGATCTTGAGGCAATGACTTGCAGAGGGTCACAATCTAGGCTCAACACCTTAAATGCCTTCAAGTTTTTACTTATATTTTGCATATTCTGATATTTCTGAGTTTATCCAAATTGCAAGGCAGCAAAACTGGGTCAGGTAGTTTTTCAGGATTAAAAAATTGCCTCTATTGCACCAAGAATCAGAGGGTGAACGAGGCCTCAAGAGCTCATTTTTCCTATTTTTGCCCAGTGGCTCCAGTTCTGGGATATTTGAGCCATGGTTGGATTAAATCCACATAGTGCACTTTTAGTAAATTTAAGTATAATTTACAGTTTGTTGTATACAAATTTTAATATAAACCACTGATGATTTTATAAATGGATGTTTGTCACCTCACTAACTTGTTTGATTGCGCAGAAGACCTGAAGGCTGAAAAATGGTCCATTTAGGAAATCACATAGAGACAGAACATTTGTGTTCTCTGTTTAGTTTTCTGACTGACCTGAGGTGGCCCACGTTGTAAAACTTGCTGGCCCCGTCGGTGCTGCGAACCACCTTGAGGCAAAAGGCTGGCTGCAGGTGTCGGACCTCCAGCAGCACCAGAGCCAGGTACTGTATGAAGAGCAGGGCGTCCACCAGCGAGGCAGCGTACTCCACAATCCCCCTGTAGTCCCTCTCCCTGGGCTCCAGCACCCGAACGCCGTAAAACAACCAGTACGACGCCACGAACAGGAACACCAGCACCATCAGCAGGCAGCGGAAGACGAAGAAGCGAGGGAGCGTGGCGCGAGGAGGCCGCAGGAACAGCGCCCAGGAGGAGATGAGCAGGACCAGGAGCTTGAAGGCGAGCGAGACGTAGAGGCCTTCGCATGGCGTGCCGCAGGGCTCGAGGGCGTCACGCCACAGGACCTGCGGGAGGATGAGGAAGGCCAGAGGCGTGACCAGGGCGAAGAAGCTCAGGCAGCCTCCCAGAGCCGGGCCGATGAAGCGCTTGCACTCCAACGGAGTCGACTCCTCCAAATCTTTGGTGACGCGGGTCAGGTCCTCGTTTGAGATGCTGTGCTCGGAGGTGCCGGTGACGACCGTGGTGGTTTCGCCCCAGTTATCATCCTGTCAGAGAGAGAAAGGTTCATATGAGTTTGAAGGGACAGAGATGTTTGTTCAGGAGGTGAGGAGAGTCTGAGCATAATTTCACACATCTAAAGTCCTTTTTTGTGAAAGAAAATTTGCTCCATAAACTTGTTTTTTATTTAAGAAAAGCTGAAATGTTCTCTAAAGTTATGGAAGGAATCAATCTCTTTGCCTCCTCTGCTTATCAACTATATAAAGAAAGACGCCTCTGCACTTCATCTAGGAACAAACATCCTCAGTATTCTTAATGAACACACACTTTTTATGTTGACATAACACCACTTAAATACTCCAAGCCTCTGTTATAAACATCCACAGTGTCTCATCTAAACTGACTGACAAGACAGACGATGACTGAAGTGACTGACAGCTCCTCGAAAACACTTGAAACATCACACAGCATTCTTTTAAAAGGGACCAAGATGTACCAGCAGAAACAGATTCACAGGGAATTGAACGTAAGAATGGCCTCAAAATGGGCAGACTTTGCACAGGAAGCAGTGTGACTGACCCTGTCGTCTCCTCGGGTCGACTCTGCGTCCAGCAGCGGCTCTCCAGGAGTCTGGATTGTGACCGATTTGTCTCCACGACTGCTGCTGTCTCGGCTCTTAGACCGATGACGATCCCTTCGATCCCTGGGAGGAAAACACAACACAGGTCACTGGATGAGCAGCAGCAGGCCTCATTTTGTTTGTTTTATGCCTCTTTTTTTACACAGAGATCATTGGGAAAAGTGTCAAACTATTAAGAAAAACCTGAGCTCCAGCGTCTTTCAGCTTATCTGACGACTGACTAAATTAGAAGATGTGTGGTTTCACCTAACTCACCTAAAGTTTACCAGCTAAAGAGTTTAAGTTCATGCTTGTTGGTTCTGGGCTAAACTGGCAGCTGAAACTGCTTTCCTTTGGTTGAGACTGAAGCTCCAAATCGATGGAACTAAACATTAAACACGGAAAAAGCTCGAATACATTCAGTGATGTTAAAATGACGTCATCTGCTCGACCTGCGTCATATCTACCTGTGCTTGCGGGAGCTTCTGGAGTGGGAGGACTTGTATGAGTGGCCCGAGTACTGCGACTCGTTGTCCATGTCTCGGGTCGGCGGTGAGCGGGCTTTACGAGCCCCGCCTCCTCCTCCTCCCCCCGTGCCGCGCTGCTCGCCGACTCCTCCCAGCTGGCTCTTGCGCTCGGAGATGGACTTGGTGGAGAGAGCGAGGGGCAGCTTGAGCAGGTCAACCTTACTCCTGAGGGAATCTATCTTGGAGGCCGATGAGGTGGGAGCAGGAGAAGGGAGGTGGGAGAGCGGGGGAGACTACAGAGAGGAGGCGAGGAGGGGCGGGGAGAGTCGCAGCAGGAGAGAGCTGAGGAGGCCGTGACCTGAAAGAGACAGAAAGTGACGGTTTCACATCAGCATCTGCAGTGACTCACATACAGATGTTCATAGTTTTGTCTGCTTTAGATTAATGAGCGAACATGTGACTCACTCTGAACACAGTTACAGTATCAGCTATAAACGCATGTGAACAGACACTAAAATTACTCTGCAGGGTTCATGTGCACGTTTTTAAGTCGTTCTTTTGCATCATGGGCTTTGTGTAATCTACTGCACAAGATATACATCATTTATAAACACTGCACTCATGTATTTGAGAGAAGAAATAACAAAATCATCCTCTTACAAGTGAAAACTTGAATTTCTAGGCAGTTAAACACACTTTTGTTCACTTCCAGCAAACTGAGAAGTTTTGCTGCAATACCTTCTCTGACCAGGATAGCTAATGTTAGCTAACTTTAGATTGTAAAGTGTAATGTTATGTTAGCACTTATGGATAATTAGCAAACATGCTTTTTTAAAGCAGACAGTACTAAAACAGTTCACTGATCATCTGTTGTATTTTAGCATTTACTTCAAATTCTTTCTATAATTTTCATTTCTAAAGGTTACACAGGCTCCTTTTTAGTATTTAAGGCTGTTTTTTTCTTTTACACCATTTAAGTCCTGAAGAGTTGGGGTTTTTTTGGTAAACACTGTACGTCAGTTGTTGGAGGTCACCTGTACATTAATGTGTTTTTTAAGCTGCCATTTTTTGACAGGAGTCTCTTGTTGAAGACATAACAAATCTCAAGAGACTTTCTGGTTAAGCATAAATTAAACTCATTAAAAAATATATTTAAAAAATAAAATATATAAAAACTCTTAACTTAAATTGTCAATGAAATTTCTTATTGAGTGTTGATTTTTAAAATTATGGTAAAAAGCCAAACATAACACTCAAAGTGACATCTTGATATTACTTGTTTTATCAGCGGCAAATCCTCACACAGGAAGAGCAGGGACAAGCAAGTTTTTGGTATTTTTACTTCAAAAATTAAAATTATCTGACAATCGCTTCAGCTCCTGTTTAAATAACAGTTTTGATGCAGTGAAAGAGTGGAGGAATCACTGAAAAAATAACCTTTCTAACCATATTTAGAAACATCAGCACAAAGAAAATAGTCCCTCGGCATAACATCAGGATCAGTATCAGCTTTCAGGAGGGCGTATCAGTGTTATTGTTCAGATAGGATGTAAAACGACCCTTTAAATTCCTTTAAGTCCATTTGTGTCGTTTTCGTGACCTCTGACTCAAAGTGCTTTCACACACTAACCCACTAAACCGAGTCTTTAGTCTCGGCTCTGTGCTCTCATATCTCGTCTTCCAGGTCTCAGCAGAGGTTAATCATCACACCACTGTATCTCCTCTCACCAAGAAGACAGCTTCAGCCGCCGTTAGCTCACACACAATGGCGGCCATATTGGATTACTGTGTTTTCACAAAACTTGTTTGCCCTCTCCCTCCCTCTCGCCGTCTCACATTCCCTCCCGCACTCCCCCCGTCCCCCGGGAGACAGGGCCTCACTGCTGCTATGGCGATGAAAGAGGGTGTTCAGCTGGAGGGGGATTGGAGGATGACAGTTGCCGTGGAAACCTGACCTCACGCCGCCCTCTGCCACTCTGTTCTCCATGCTGCCGAAAAATCGCCAAAATAAAAGTGCTGGCATGACGGATGTTGGACTGTCTTATGCTGGTTAATGGATAAAGGGCGGGTGAGGCTCGCCGGCTTTGATTGGTCCTCTGTGGGAAATGAAGTGGGACGTTCACTGTCTTACAGGGTCCTGATTTAACTCAATGTGGTTTTTTTTCCTGGTCCATCACTGCCTTTGTGTTAAAATCCACTTCCCTTCAAGCCGAACAAATAAACTGTCCGAGGGTTTTCTGTGAGTCTGTCCCTCCTCAAATTCCTCCTGCACGCCTTTTGTTTTACAATCACTCGTTTTTTATTTTGTCTTTGGAGGAGTCGTCCCTCATCCCGAAGCAATAAACATCTTCCCAAAGTAGGAAAGACTCTGGATCCCTGCAGGCATGTGCAAAACCTCAACATGCCTATTCAAAACCACAAAACTTAAATGACTAACAGCTTCTTCCTGGTGTGTCATCCTGAGCGTAAGCTTTTATCTTAAGTAATGGCAGAAGAATGAGCATCTCGTGTACAGAGCTGGCTCTGCTTTTAAGCCTATAAAGTGCAGATAATGGTCACGTTTAACGCTGACCACACGATACATCCAAATGTCTCGAAACCAAAGCAAACACTTATTTTAAACAAAACGTAGCGTTGCATTACATTGAGCTCCAAAAGCAAGTTAAAACCCAGACTGCAGAGCTGTGCTTTATCAGCCGCCTTAAGGCTTTTGAGAACTGATGACGGCAGATTTACATGGAGATTTAAGTAGAAGAAACCACATATTTTTAGACCAGCAATAAACTGAATCTAAACAGTGTTTTTAACTAATGACTGTGAAAGTTTAGCTGAAACTTGTCCTCCCAGACGGAGAAATGTTGGCCAAAATAACAATCTGAATTCATCACTAGCCTCACTGTTTAGCCCGCCACCTCTTAAAAATAACAATTACAGCAACGTTGTCCATATTTCATAGAAATTCCACTGCGAGATGAATCATTTGAAATGAAAAACAGCGCCCACTGATTCTGTAAACTCAAACTCAACAGCTGCTATGATCTCTGACGGTTACATGTGAAATAAGGTCAACATAGACAACACAGAAAATGTTTTTTGAAGTTTCCCGACTGAATGTGTAAAATGTATACCTCATTAGCTACAGCCACAGCCATGCAAAGCCCATATGTCTCAGAAGGCTTTACAGAGTGTTTAAAAAGGACCATAAATAGAAGTCCAATTCCCAGCCAGGGACTGCTAAAGGTGCAGTACAAACATGTTTGGCAGAGCAAACATCGTGGTGATGACTAAAGTTTATAATGAGGTCATTGCTAAAAGGAAAAGCCATTCAAAAACAAGACTGTTATCATGCAAGATAATGAAATGTTGTGTGCAAAGTTTACATTTCGCTCTGAGATTTTCGTCCAGGGAGTCTGCAGAGAGCTCAGTGATTTTCTCATATGAAACGAGACAATTTAGACAAATTGTGCCTCAGTATGAAACGTAAAGTCAGATCAAGATGTCACCAAAAACCAAGAAGTTTGTGTCCGTTTTAAGTGGCTAAAATATTCTTTGCTGCTGTCCACCTGTAGCAGCTCAGTGCTTAGCTTTTCCTGCACCAGTTCTCCCACTGCTTCTGCAAACTGGGAGATATTTCTTAAGTCTATAAGAAATCATGAACAGTTTTTTTCAATGATTCACAGGCTGCACAGTTAATGTGGAAAATATTTAGCAGATTAATTGATTATGAAAAAAAAATAGGTTAACTACAGCCCTCAGTCTCACACTAATTAGATAAGAAAATTGAAAGTTGCAATATCTTGCCATAATAATTTTGAATTATTACAATCTGATTATAAAGTGTTGTCATGATATCATGTAGAGATAACATCACAACTTCTACATTTTACCATTTTATTTAGCATAATGAGAAACATATGGTATTAAAAGCATGTGAAAAATGGTTTGGTCAGTTATTTAAAGCCAAGACAACATGAAACTCAATGGATTTCAAAAGAAACAAAAGCTTAGATAAAACAAAGAGCTATCTGTTTATGCTAACAGGCTGTAGTGTCATATTTATACTGAGCTAAGCTAACGGGCTGCTGGTTGTAGTTTCATATTTATGCTAAGCTAAGCTGATGGACTGCTGGCTGTAGCTTTATATAATGCTAGGCTAAGCTAATGGGCTGCTAGCCGTGGCTTTACACAATGCTAGGCTAAGCTAACGAGCTGAAGCTTCATACATATTACAAAGACATCAAATTCTTCACAAGATAGCAGACAAACATTAAAATATCGAACTCAAACTAACTATGTCTGTAGATGTCTTTACATTTGGTTAATTATGCGACCCTTTAGCCTGATCTATCTGAAATAAAACATGACTCATTTGTTAGCTTACCCTGACTCTCCAGCAGCACTGGGGAAAATACTTAAAATAAAACAACTAAAACTGCTCTCTGAGACGAGCCTGTCTGCAAACTTTGTGTCAGCCTGTTAGTGAGAAAACAACACAACACTTGATCTACAAAGGTGTGGTCCAGTGTTGAGATGGATAAGGTTTCCTATTCATCAGGCGTCTTATGGCCTATTTATTGAACTTCACCTGGACTCCTCTCATTGACTCCAAGTCTGTCTGAACACAAGTGAGAGCCACAAAACCTGACTTATGAGTTTCGATCACCTTCTTCCATGAACACACAAGTTCATTTCATCCCATCCCACTCAGTTTCCCTTCCTGGACAGCCATTGTTCACCAAACACTGGTGTGATTCTTCAAGTTATTTCAGATTTTTTTTAAGCACACAATATCCATTCATTTCTCACAACGCTGCATCAAAGTAAAAATCTGATGAAAATGACTTGTTCACTTCTCTCTGGGATAAAAAACCAACATCTGGCGAGTTCAGAAGTCTGTGTAGGTGTGTGGTCTGAGATTAAACAGCTATGATGTTGTACTGAAGGCAGCTTAAGCCATTTAATATCACTGACTGATAACAAGGGTATTTGTTTTATATACAAGCTGAGCTGCTCATTAAGCTGATGCTCCCTTATTTTTGACACAAAAGGCTACTTCAAAAATCTTTGACTAGCCACCTAACCCTGCAGAGAATTGTCAAAAAATATCAATTATAAATGTTTATTTTGTCTTCAGCAAATTCTCTCCGTCTGCATACATTATGATCTGGTGCAAGAGGTTTTTTGGTCAATTATTTTACATTTTAATCTATCAAAAAACTGTCAAATTCAGTCTACAGAACAGAATCCGCCTTAAACCCTTAATAATGTGTACAACAGTGGAACATGAACATCCTATCTTCACGTCATAAAATTCTCCATTTATATTATAAATACTTTTGTATCAACTGAGATGCCTCTCATATCTGTTTCCATATTGTTTTTCCTCCTCAATGTTTAATATCTGAACTTTGTCGATCAGCTGATACTGATGTGATATCTACTTGTGCAGCAAAGAATCTGTTAAGTTGCATTCAGGTGTATGGGACAATGCTGGGAAGTAGCAGTGTTCATAATTGTAAATTTCAAGGTTTTGGATCCGTGCAAAAATTCAATTACTCACAGATACCTAAACCAGCATTTAAGGCTAAATCAGAGTTATTATCAATACTTGTATCAATACCTGAACGACTCCAGTAACGAAAACTAAAGTTACTTTATCAGATTTTTAGTCTTGTTTACATTTAAACTGACGAGATGTTTCCTGATTAAAGTGCAAGTTTTAGTCTCTTTATTTGAGCTAAGTTCTTATTTAGCTGCTCAAGTTCAGACAAAACTGAACATTGATGCATATGAGAAGTTTGTTTTGTTTAATTTAACTAAAAGTTAAAGGTTATAATTCTCTCTTTTTATATTAAAAAAAGATTTTTGCACTGTCACCCGCACTGAGAAGTTACAAATTATTGCAAATCCATATTAACATTCACCCTTTTAACTAAATATTTACATGTATTACAAATATTTTAGATATCTCATTTAATTTTTAATAAGGTCTGCCCTTATTCTAACATATTGCCTCTTATGCATTATGCAAAGCAATCTGAATCACTTCTGTGTAAGAAATGTGCAATATTAATGAACCTAACTTGCTTGGAAAAAGTGAAGATTTTAATATTAAATCTAACAAGATCACAAACTTAATGTTGTTAAAATAATCATTTAAACCATAAACTCTAAAAAACTACAAACATTAACCGTGAGTTTTGCTGTAAACGTGCAGCTGGAGACACATTACTCTTAAAACAAGGCAACGTGGGATTTTACAGCCTGTGTTTTCCCAAAGGCAAAAAGAAATCAAGCTGTCATCAAACATTTCAGGCTGCTGGCGCTGAGACAGCAGCTGTCAGGGTGGAGAGGCAATCTGGGCCATCCTCCGCAATGACCAGCTCCATTCAACAGCCATTTGAGGCCTGATATACCAACTGTGAAAATAAGCGTGCACACACCCAGAGTCCAGCAGGGGAGGAGGCTCACCACTGTACCAGGGCCACACACACACACACACATACACAAACACACACAAACACAGGGCTGACCACCACCCACGGCTGCCTGCGACGACATTAGTAAAACCAGCAAAACAACAAGACAACTGCTTCTGTCAGCCTTTGTGCACACATGGCCAGCAAACCGGAGCAGGTGTGTGTGTGTGTGTGTGTGTGTTTATCTGTGTGTGTGTGTGTGTGTGTGCACAAATCTAACAGGATATGGTTGAATCAACAGGCCTGTCCTCTGCTCAGTGCTGTGATTCAAAGAGACCCCCGCATACAACCCGACTTCGTATCCAAACAAAGTATTAAGGAGACAGGAAGTGGCTCAGCGAGCTGAGATCAGATGGATGCGGTTCATGTGGTTCAGATGCAGGACTCCGGTCCATCAGACAGCGTGAGATGTCTGCATTTTTTTTTTTAAATCCAGCAAGAAAAACATGCTAAAAGGTCATTTAAACAATATTAACACATCAGTCATGCGGAAAATGCAGTTTTACAGCTGAAGACTTTCAACCTGAGAGCTTTAACAAAGCCGAGTGCAGAACAGGTTGTGGTTCTTAAAGCGTTTAAAAATGACATTTGGAAAACTCGATAATAGCGTTCCTGTCAGAGAACAAGTGTTCAGGTGATACCAGCTGATCTACAGACTGACAGACGACACATTTCTTTGGGAACTATTGTGTATTCACGGACTGTGGCATTTAAATCAGCTCTGGTGAAGAGAACAGAGATATCTCCATTTTTTGTTTCACCTTTTAATCCATCAAAGTTTTCAAAGCGAGCTGAAATAATCAGTCTGTTAATCAGTTTGTTGATTAGCTGAGTAGAAGAAGCTTAACGGGAACAGAAACTTTGATAACTGATTAATAATCTTTCATTAACTTTGGAAAATCAAATGTGATGATTCATGTTTCTCTGTTATTTCATTGGAAACTAAATGGCAGAATCTTGAACAGACATTTTCCAGTTTTCTTGACGTTTCATGACGCAGTTTGTCTAAGAAAAAATAAAATTGTTGGATTAAATGTTGGTCGTAAACTTAGTCACACCTTTACAGATGTGATTACAGATGTTTCTGGGAGATTGCCAACAAAATTACCTGCCTCCTGAGCTAAATCATTACATTGTTTATAGAGTTGTACAGCTTTTGGCTACGTTTTTGTATCATTTCTAGTGTTCAGACATTAAATTGTTGGTTTAATCTTAATAACATTGATAGTTCAGGACTTCATCTTTCTTTTACTTATCAATAAACTCAACCTAAACATGATGAGGCATACAGGAAGCAGGATCTGAAACTCTGCTGTCTGTGATTTGGGTGAAATGACCCTTTAAGCATGCAGACAGACAGGCAGACAGACAGGCAGACTGGTGCCATAACTAATTTATAAATTGTTTCCAGATCAACAGAAAGTCAATTTACAACTGTTCCAATAAC
>JAQMCX010000009.1:9723311-9759606 GCA_029814765.1 Acanthurus leucopareius | reverse complement strand
TTAAATTGTTGGTTTAAATCTTAATAACATTAATAGTTAAGGACTTCATATTTCTTTCATTTATCAATAAACTCAACCTAAACATGATGAGGCATACAGGAAGTAGGATCTGAAACTCTGCTGTCTGTGATTTGGGTGAAATGACCCTTTAAACATGCAGACAGACAGGCAGACAGACAGGCAGACTGGTGCCATAACTAATTGATAAATTGTTTCCAGATCAACAGAAAGTCAATTGACAACTGTTCCAATAACTGATTGACTGCTTATGAAGCAAAAATAAAGTCTTTTCATGGATCTAAAACGTGACAATCTGATGCTTTTCTCTATTTTAAATAACTGAAAATGGAAAACCTTTAAGTTTAAGTTTCCTGGTTGGATAAAAGAAACATTTTTTGCTAGTTGAGGCTGTGCTGGAGAGAATAATAAATCTTTAAATCCAAAATTAAACTCCTTAATGCTGTTTTAATGCATATGTGTCCAGAAAAACCTTTATAATAAACAATCTGTAGTTCTTTCTTGATCTTTTAAGTCTTTTCTGTGATGTTACACTTAAATTCCAGTTACAGTCCATTAACAGGATCCATCCGGTAATTTATGGTATTTCATGTCCCTTTGTATCACTAATATTTCCACGAGAAACAGATTACAGTTACACTCTGGTATTTTCCCTGTAATGAGTATTAAATGCATTTTATGTTTCTCTCACAAACTCTCATTTAAACTCCAAAATAAAAGCACTTCTGACCTCAGCAGGTAAATGAAGCACGGTGAGGAAATCCGGGCCTGTTGCTGCAGCAGCAACATTTTTCACTGTTTCACTTTGAATTTGAACATTTAAGCGGCGCAATAAAACTACGAGTCATTAAGACGGATTTTTTTTTTTTTTTAGCTCCACACTAACAGATCTGCAAACATGGATCAGGAGTCAAAAAACGCATCAATAACTCAACATTTTTTGCAAATGCACATAAGGCTGCTAAGAAGCTAACTTACTGTGAGGCAACCGGGAGCATTTAGGACGAATATAAAGAGTTGTGCGACCTACAAAATGAGAAAGGAGGGTGCTGTAGCAGGGCAGGACAATGGGAGACTCCCAGGCCCCACCGGTCGCGTCCTGATGCCAAATTATCCCCAATGCTCGTTCCCTTTCTTCCCCCTTTTTCCCCTTTTCCCAAGCAGGACGCATTCACGTACAGTAAATGAATGGACGCACTCAGATTCCCACCAGTCCTTCAGGCAGAGGGGAAAATTCAAACCCTTCGGCCTACAATCAAACTGGACGCGGTTGCTCCTTCCATGCGCATCTTTCTCCGGATCATTCAGATTCCTTAAGGAACGTCCTTAAACGCAACACTCGTCCCTCCACGTTTAAAATCGCCCCGCAGAGCTACGTGGCCTCCGCGAGAGCAACAATAGGGCCGATGAGGGTCCTAAACTTCCCTGCGGTTTCAAAAAAAACGGCGACCATCGCGTCCTGTCGACTATTGTTTGGGGGAAACCGGAGATCTCCGGCGCCCCAAAGCCTCCCGTGTCTCTGCGCGTTACGGCAGCGCACGAGCACCGATATCACCGGCGGCAGCAATTCAAGACATTTTCCACCGAAAAAAAAAAAAAAAAAAAATCTACTTACTTATTCCAGATTGTCCATTCAGGTATTTTCTCACTTTCCACTTTCTTTCCACTCAGCCGTAGCACCGTGCGCCCCGCCTCCGCTCCACTTTGGCCCCTCCTCTGTTACCCCCCTCCCTCCTTCTCCTCCTCCTCCTCCTCCTCCTCCTCCTCTCCCGTGGGGGGGAGGCCTGTGAAACGGTGCGGTTCAGCCACAGCGCGTTTATTACGGCTGTGATGTTTCTGTGCGGCCGCTCACGGAGAGAAAAGAGCCGGACGCGCGGCTGCAGCGCCGCGGAGCCGCAGAGTCTCCGCGATGGCTCATAAAAGAGATAAAACAGAGGGACAGTTTATGGAAACTGATGATGATGATGATGATGATGGTGATGATGTTGATGATGGGAAAATGTTTCAAAACCATCATCATCATCATCATGTTTTTCATCCAGTCTGACCTTTTTGTAGATAAGAAACTTTGATATTAATCATTTTTCCTGTAATACGCCTCCAACATTAAACCTGCTGGAAATTAAAAAAACTCCCACATTTAAAACATATGAACAAAAACAATCAGCTTTTCCTGTGTAACTCCCATTTAATGATGACATTTTTATTCTTTTTTTAAATTAATTTGAATCAAATTATTAAAGAGGAAGAAATATTTTACAGAAGTTTAGTTCTATGCAGTAATATGGGTGATCTTTTTTCAAAGGTTCAGGGAATAAATTGATAAATTTAGCTAATTATTAGCTGATTTAATTCAATAATGACTCAGAGTTTCATTAGGACCCACTGAAGATTCTGTCTTTACATGATCATGTTTAGCAACATGTAAAGATTAAGTTTTCACCTGAAATAAGTATGAAAAGTCTTTTTATGTTAACTGACAACATATACAATGAAAATCTTTGCTGAATACTGTTTGTCTCTACAATTTTACAAGTCTGTCTTAGTTTGTTTGTCTGTCAAAGCCAAAAAGACTTTTATGGATAAAAATTACTTAAATAGATAAGTATCAGATAGATTTTTCACTAACAAAACAATAAGATTTTAAACAAATGTCTGCCTGTTAAAAGGTTAACTCATGTATTTTTCTTTGCCATTTGTGAAAAACTGGATATTTCTACCTCATTAGACCTTTAAGAATAAAACATCTTTCTGATGAAACACACACAGCTAATTCACGTTATGTTTAAGAGTCTGAGCATGGCTGACTGAGATAAAATGACTATCCCTAGTATTTTAAACTCATTTTAGTGAACCGTTCTCAAACTGAGGTGAGGAAATCAAACATTTCTGTGTGACTGAGGAGCAAAAATGAAATAACAACTATGTCATAACTGTGATTGTCATTTAAACAACACAAAAATCCTGATATCTTGGCTTCAACTTAGCATCTTTTTTCTCCGTTTTCTTCTATTTTTCCTGGGAGAGACGCAGGTTAGTACCTCTGAAACACGAGCTGTGGCTCTTTTATTATCTCTGAAAGGAGGATGACATCACTCTGCTCTGATCGAGGCCGGTTTGCCAAAATGTGTCACCACAGAAATAAATTATAGTCATAAAGCTCCATTACATCAGTCCGTCCACCCTTCACTAATGACAATTTGATCTTCAGGACAAAACATCAATTACAAAAGAGAAAAACTGGAAAAGAAGCCATGTTTATTTCTTTTATCAAGGCATCACAATTGGTCATTTATTCCAGCCATTAAATGTACATCCATCAACAGAAAAAAAAAAAAAAAAATCAAAACCTTTTTGCATGTTGTTACAATTTTCAGAAGTTTACATCAAAAGAAACCTTGTGAAAAAGGTCCGAACCAAAAACGAGTGCACAAACAGAGTACCAGCTCATTTTCAGTGTCAAAACACAAGTTTTTCTCACTGGATTTGACGATTATTTTTGGCAGCTGATCGATATGAAGTAAAGTGTTTATCAGCAACGCCGGACTTCATGGGAAATTCTTCTTCTTCTTCTTCGCCACACAAATATCACAATATGTGAAACTGCAGTTGGTCTAATTACAACTACATAAATGTGTAGTTATATGTGTACTGGGACTGAACAATATAAATAATTAGGATTGTTGTCAACATCCCAGGACCTAGAAGTTATCAAAATATTTTAACACACATCCCCCGAGTTTGCAAAAACTTTAAATTTAGATTTAATTACTTGTTCATTGACTCAAAAAAAGTGGTTTCTTATCATTAGAACTGATTGATAAGTTAACTACGTCGACAGAGAAGACGGCTACAGTATTGCACATACCATCGCAATCCTCATACAAAGTCTAACCAGTCACACTCATTTGTTTTATTCACACACACACACGCTCAGCTGCTCACACACTCGCATCTCACATTTACATATTCACACACACACACACACACTCAAAATAATGCTCAATGTTTAGTGCCTATTTCATGACAGTAAACAAAACATTCTTTCACAATTAAAAAAACAAAACAAAACAAAAAAAAACAAAAAAAAAACCTAAAAGGAAAACAAATATAAACATCTTTTCCACTGTCAGGGCCCGCCGGTGCCTTGACCAGTGTTGTCTGACCCTGATGAGTCCAGATCCATCCAGGCCGATCCAGTCCGGTCCAGTTCTCATGTCACGCCTCACCTGAGTGAGTCCATAAACATGAAGTCGTCGTCTGAGACAGAAGCCCCTCTGCTGCCGTCGCTGCTGCTGCTGCTGCGTCTGCGTCTGATCTGTACCTACGTGTGTTGTGATTGGATGAAAAAAGAGGCTGTCCGTGTCTGTTTGGGGGTAGAAGTAGTAGTTGTAGTAGTAATCGTAGTAGTAGTAGTAGTAGAAGTAGTAGTAGTGGTCGTGGGCCTGTGTCGTCTCCGTGTGGATCAGTAGGTGGCGCTGGTCGGTTCTCTCCCCGAGCTGAAGAGCATGTCGGCCTTCGAGCTGATGATGTACGTCAGCAGCAGTGATGCAAGCAGCACGCCGACACCCACGCCAAGCGTCAACATCTGGGGGAGTCAGAGGACAGTTTTATATTACCTGTGTTGTTTCATTAGTGCAGATCAAAAACACATTAATGCAGAATAAATCTATTTAATTTGATCGTTTGTTGGCAGTTGAACGAAATGTAAATGCAAATTTGTATATTATCGCCTTATATTGTTGATTTTATACCATATGCAGCTTTAGCATTTATTTGGAGCCCTATTTTTATCCACATCAAGAGTTTCTGGGAAATATTTACCCCCTTTTTGCTCTGTTTTGGTCTCAACCAACCTCTGGGAGAAAAATCTGTCTAATAAGCTGCAACAGTAATAAGATTTCTCACAATACACACTGTTATTTGATACATTATCAGCATAAAAACATTAAATTACTGAAGCTTTTTAAAATTGCTTCATGTTAAATTTTAGCATATCCTGCTTTGGCACCGCCAAGTGGTGGTTCCAGTAATTACACAGTGGCACACTGCATAAAAAAATCTATTTAAATCATTAAAAGATAAAATAACCACATAATTCCTTCAAATTGTTGCTTTAAAAGCGTCCTGACAGAGAAAACTGAGGTGCAAAGTTTGGTTTTACTTCAGAATGATGTGAAAATGAACTTGTAGAAACTTGAACCATATCTGAGATCCATCACTGTCAATATTAAGCCCGCTGTATTTTTGTTGTTAGAGTTCCTTTACTGCTTCTGTTTATGAAAGTCTGCTTTTATGAAAAGCAATCACAAACAAAACGGTCGGAAAATCTGGATGGATCACATTTATCGAGCAGGTTTCGAGTCTGTGCAAGTTGCTTCTCAAATCCTGCTAAAACAAACAAAAAGCTTTAGACTCCAGGAGGGCAGAAACTCTCAAAAATGGTCAGCAGTCATGCAAAGTTTAAGCATGTTTGTGTGCTAAACATGCACAAATAATGTTTTTAAAATTAAAAATTGATCAAATTTAAATGCAGTTTACTTTCTTACAAACTAACAGTTGTCTGGTCAACAAACCTTCGTCTTTAAAACTCATTTGATGCATCAAACAGTAAAAAATGACATTGAGCTGAATCATGTTTGGTCTTTTAAATAAGTTTTCTTAATGTTTTTATGTTTCACACTTGATAACTAAATGCTGCTCTGTCCGTTTTCTGCACGTCAGCGCCCCACTTGTCCCACTGAATCTATAATTTCCTGCAGCTGTCAGAAACATTTAAAGCATCCACGTTCTGATGGCCTGCTCTGTGTTTCTTTGCCTCACCAAGATTATTGCTCTCTATAAAACCACACTACTTTGGTTTTAGTTCACTTTAAAATCCTGACTTCCTACAGTGTGTGAATAACCGACACACCGCTGCCCGAAGAAACCAAAGGAAATTCCCACCGCACGAGCGTGTGTGTCACATCTGCATAAACCTGCATCGCATGTGCTGCCTTCGACTCTGCAGCGGGAAGGATTTACCTCCAGGTCGTGACTCGCCACCAGGAATATGCGTCCTGTGATGCTCTTCCACCTGGACTCCGTCCACGTTGAGTAATCTTTGGAGGTGTACTCCCGCAGGTCGAAGGCCGGGGACAGCGCCTTCGAGAGGCGGACCGTGGAGCGCATGCAGAAACCCTCCCTCTCGGTGCTGTTGGGAGGCGCCGCGCCTTGGACCCACATGTAGGAGTACAACTGAGGGGGGAGAGAAGAGATTAATATTGATTTTTAAAACAAGTGGAACATGGCGGCAAAGGAGTGTAAAGGTTGCAGTTCCAACTCCATAGCAGCAAAGTGAGAAAACTCATAATGCTCCTTTATTTTATGTTCATCATGTGTTGTTTTGTTTAAAATACATTTTCAGGGCAAAACTTAAAATGTTGGCGTCACTTTCTCTTCATGTCTCATGTTGTTTACTCATGTTTTATGTTTCTAGTTTTGACTTTCACATGCAACATTTCACATAAATAGATCGATATTGATCGATCTGGAGAAAAACAATCAGCGACTACTTTTTCAATTAATTCCCATCATTATTTTAAACAAAATACCAAATATTTACTATGACTGGGACAAGAACAGGTTCCAAATGAGAAAACGCTCTTCTGCTCTTTGTTTTAAATGATGGTGAACTGAAGATCTTTAGATTTTGATATTTTCAGAGTTTGTATGTGAAAACAAAGAATTGTGGTGATGTTTATTTTCTCTGTTCTCTGACTTCTTATGGACTCACTGTTGTTCATTAAATCCAGAAAATAAGTCAACTGATAATGAATGAACATTTTTATTTGCAGCTGCAAATATATCTGTTTTTTTCTAAATGTATCTTTTTCATTTAATTTTTTTCAGTTTTATCATATAAAAACATGAAATAATAAAAATTTTAGATACATTTATGATCTTAAATTCTATAATTTTATCTTTATTTATCCTTGTGGTAACATCTAACTCAGAATATATGACCAAACAAAATCAACAGTAAATCGTGACAGGTCTTACATGTTTGCTGTCTTTGTCGTTCTCGTCCTCCCTCTGGTTCTGGCAGTTCTCCTGGGTGACGTTCACGGTGCTGCCGGTCAGGTTGGCCAGCAAGTGTTGAACCAGGAGGGTCGGTTCACTGGACTGCTGAGCGACGCCCACGTAGAAGTTGGTGGGTTTGTTGGCTGAAAGACAGACGACAAAAAATTCAGTTGTGTGGGAATAATGTCACCTCTGAACAAACATACGACTGCTGCTAGTCGAGGAGCCACCAGAGCAAATTTATTACAGTCTCCTTTGCTCTCTGTCCACATCTGAGGTCAATAATAAAGAAAAAGGTAGTTTATTGTCCATTCGCTCTTTTAAATTACTAAATATATCAAAGTATAGCAGTGACAGCTACTGTTTCTACAGCAGCTTTAAAAGAACAAATACTCATTTAAGCCGATACAGTCATTAGCCTTTTAAATAGTAAATTTTTTTCTGCCTCTTTTCTGTGTCTTTTAAAAAAGACGGAAAAAGCACCAGCTTGTTTCCTAACTTACTCAGATGGCTCGTGAAGTCAGAGGGGATTAGCTGCTGGAACCAGGAGTTATTCGACCGAACAAGGAAACCGTAAAGCATCCGGGTCACCTGACGGAGTGAAAGCAGACAGAGACGGTCACCTCTGATCAGTTTCAAAATAAAAGACACACTCATATGAGCGTAACATGGAGGAAATATGAAGAAACCTCAGTTTTTCTGTAAATACAAGAAACTTTCTGGAATAAATAAAATGGAAATATAATACCAGTGTAACAGAAAGAAAATTAAAGCGCCAAAACTACTTTTACTGTATTAAAAACACTTAGATATACAACATAACTCCTGACATTTTAAGACATTTTTAAAGTCTTACAAACATTTAACAAAGCTGACTGTTTGCAGGACAAAAGCTGAGAAAGACTGAAACGTTTTGATATCACTCATTTGAAAAAGTGGAGCTGAGGAGGGACAGATTTATCAGAATGGTGAACTTTTGGGTGAGATTAGTAGCTTGCAAACATATTTTGTCATTCCAGTAAATAAAATCTGACAGTCTTACTATTTGAGGGTCTGCGTTGATGTTGGTCAGCTGCGCTTCGGCTCCTCCTGCCTGCACATACAGAGCCCGAGCCACCACGGTGGCCACCTCAGTCAGAGCCTGAAAGACACATGAAGACAGACGCAGACAATCTTCAGCTGATGGTTCATGGGGCAAGAGACAGCTTAAGTGTTGCCAACCAAGTTTTAACTGTTTTTAGATCTTTGAGAATGTAGAACAACATAGCCTGCAGTGTTTGCACTTGGTTTCCTGCTCGGTTTCCTGGGGGCAAAGCCAGAGGAAACACAGAGCGTTTAAAGACAAATGTGTGTGTTCTTGGACTGAATTTCAGAAGAAATCATCTCTCTCCTTTAAGTTTCGTCTGTCTCAGCACAGTGAGTGCAGCAGAAGTTGTGTATCAGCTAATTTGAAGACACATGGATGTTGGTGAAAATTGATGAAGTTGCAGCTTTACCTTTGCAGCGTCAGTGACGAACTCCAGCTGCTCCTCTGGCGTCATGTTCGGTGGGTACGATACGTTCAGATACTCTGCGTTATCGTACATACTCTCATAGAACCTGCACACAAGACGGGAAGATAAATTAACAACACATGCAAAACAAAACACAACACAGGTCAGCTCCTTCACTTGAACGTGACAGTTTGTTTTGAAAGAAAAACCCTGACTCACATGTTGGTGAAAGCAGACTGGTGATCCTCAATGACGACGCCTGGGATTGGTCGAGATCGCAGGAAACGCTGGAAGGACGACGGCGGGAGCGGCTGAGAGAAACCGGGCTCTTCCACTGAGACGCCTGAGTCTTTTGCACCCAACTGCAAGTTTTCAATGAGCTTCTTCACCTGAAACAGAACATTGAGGGGAATTAAAGAAAGAAATATTAAACATTACACATAATTTATACAACACACACTGTGAGCTCAATGCTGCTCCTACACATCATCTTATAATATAATACTCAGTAATTTTTTAATTTGGCCTTAAAAATTCCAAAAATATCTTTAAAATTATAGATTTTATATTCCTGACATGTTAAATTCCACAATATTCAGCACATCTGTTCCTGATTCAGTCCTTTTATTATTTCAGATTTAAAAGGATTTTTGAAACAAAGGATTTTAATAAATACAATTTACATTTTGTATTAATTTGTTTCTACTCTGTTCCCCAGTTTTGGATCCAACCATGTACTCTTGTATTCAGTATTTCTGTATTGTTTTACTTTGATGGATATTATTGTATGCAGTTCATGCTCACAATGTTTATAATCTACTCCAGTTGTAATTAATCTCTCTTAACTGTTTGTACATCCTCTTTGCTGGTTTCAACAAAGTCAACACAGTTTATTTAATAAATCTTTCCACCTCACTTCTTTGAGGTTTATTTAGAAACATTAACTTTATTCGAGGACCGTTCTTCATGTCTCGAGGTGGAGGAGCAGCGTTGCATAAAAGAGGAATCTCTGAAACAGACGTAGATACAAACCTCGCTGTCGACGCTGCTGTTCCTCCTCGACACAGGATCAGAGTGGAGCCACAGTTTGGCGTCGGCGCGTTTTCCCACCTGCAGAGAACAAGCGAAACACACTGATACATCACACACAAATACACAACATAAAGCCTGTAACATCAGAGGCCGAGCACATGATGTTGTTAACAATGGTGATATAGAAGATTTAACTACAATTATTTTGGCATTAACATGTTTAACATCACTTTGACTTCACTTGAAGTTCTGGCCCAAAACTTACAGATTGTTTAAAACTTGGTTATAATAAAACACCAGGTTTTAATAGTTAATAATGGTTTCAAAAGTCATAATTCATTTGATTTTTTAAATTAGAAATACGTATCTGAGCTACATACTTTTGCTGGAGAAATTAAAATCGTGAATATTAAAAACTTTAAGTGCTAAAGTTGCTCAAGTTTACTCTTTTTTGTTCAGATAGACATTCAATTTTAAACCACAAATTCCAAACTTTACACTTTTTGATATCTTTATGAAATTAATGTGGTAGTATTGCTGCAAGTTTTCCAAAAAAATTCAGCCAATAAATTAATTTGCATTTATTTATTCATTCATTTAAAGTCTCTCTACCTATTTCCTGAAATCTGGAGGCCTGTACATGTTAAAGTCGACTTCACACACCTGTCCGATCTCCAGCACTGAGTGAACGTTGTCCAGATCCACAGCGAACTGATTGTTCTGCATATCGTACACCATCCTGGAGCTGCCAATGTAGTCAAAGGTTTCCTGGAGTCAAAGAGTCAAACATGAGGAGGGCTGGCAGAGCAGCTTAAAATCTGGCATGTTAGTGGATCACAGTGATGGAAACAGTCGGTGTGGAAACAACTGACCCCTTGGAAGAAGGCGTAGAGGATGGTGCGGTTGGGTTGAGCTTCCTGGGTGGCATTTCTCAGAGCGTGAGCGGCCGCGAGCAGAGAGACGAACCCAGAGACTCCGCTCTCTGCTCCTGGAGCGATGTCAAAGAAAAAAGACCTGCTGTCCAACTGAGGAGAGAAAAAGGAGAGAAGATCCATCAAAGCAGAGATCATATCTGGGTAAGTAGTTCAGTTCAGTTCAAACTTGCTGTGACCTATTTTTATCATAACATGAATCAAAATGTGGCCTCAAACTTGAAGAAAATATATTTTTGCACATCTTGTCTTCTGATTAAGCGACAGGAAAGTGTATTTCTGTTGATTAACTTCACTCAGTGAATCAAAGAAAGCTTTAAAAAGATGAACCGAGACTGTTTAGGTGAGTTTTATTCTGTTAATCTCACAAGTCTTTACTTTTGTGAATCCAGTTTTCCTTGTTACTTCAGTATTTATTTGTTATTCAACACTGTTCTCACAGTTTCATAATTGTTTCCAGTTTTTCCAGTTCTTTTTTTTCTGATTGTTCTTATTCAGTAAAATGAAGACAGAAAACTGCACAAGAAGCAAAGCTCAGGAAAACTTCCAGTAACACAGACTGTATCAGAGACTGTTAGGTCACATGACGTACATTACAAAGCAGGTCTTATCTCGGACTCGGCTTTGATGCTGGAAAGCTTTCAAAGTGAGTGAGATCACTGCAGAACCTGGCTGCAGGATGGCTTTCATGAACTCGCGCGGGTATGCCAATAAATAACAAACGCTGCGCTGTAGTAAAAAAATGTTGGCAGGGACCTTTTAAACCACTTTTAGTTACACTTAAAAAGAAGATGAACTCTCCCCTGTAACTCACCCTGGCTGCTGCTATGACCACACTCTCCCACATCTTGTGGCCCTTGGCTGTGTTGTTTATAGGCCTGGTGGAGGCCCAAACGTTATAGTCACCCAGAGGGTCGCAAACCATCTCTGAAGAGGTGAAAGACAGAATAAAAACCAATGTGGAGTTAGTTTAGAATTGTTCAAAAAGCAGTAAGACCAGCGAGTTTTTTCTTTTATAAGTAGATTTTCTTGTTGAATGGCCTTTAAACATAAAGCAGTTTTTTCTCTTTCAACCCATATCACATCTTAAATAGTAAACAAACAGTGAGCCTTCATTCCTGTTGTGTACATACCAGGGCTGATGCTGAAGTTGATGTCGTTCCTCCTCATGCAGGTGGCCGTGTCTGTGACGGCAGACATGTGGGAGTACAGCTGCATGGCACACAGAGGATACTGAGGGCTGCCGTTCACAGCACGGTTATGATCCAAGTAACACTGCGAACGCACGAGAAACACAGACATGCAAATGAAGTCTCTTTGTTTTTACATGAAGAGAATAAAACCACAATAATACTTAAGTATTTTTGAAGAATCTCAAATAGTTTTCGATCCTTAGAGCAAGTTAGATCGTATACGACGGGGTCTGGTGTTTTAGCTCAGGGGCACATTGGCAGGTGTGAGCACAGTGATGTCTGGGACTGAATTTATCACTTTGACACAGTTACTGAGCTGCAGATCAAACTTGAAACTGCTGTTTACCGAAAAGGTCTCTTTCGTTTCCACTGCCTTCTTATCTGAAACAGGCAGCAAAAGTTTTAAACTCATACAAATAAACTATAACATGAATTTAGCATCTGGACTGTGTTTAAAGAAAACAAGAAAGTAACCAACACAGTTATTTTAAGAGTTTTAAACAGGTAAGATTAACTGTTTTTTATCAGTGAGCTCAAACTGAAAGGAGACAAAACAGAAGCGAAAGTCACACGTTGACCACAGCGGCTCTTTTGTGAGGCAACATGAAGCCTGCAGAGGACAAAAACCATATGCACACTCTGACTGCAGAGGAGGAGAATAATAAAACCTATGAAATATGATCTGTCTGTTTTTCTCACATACGGAGCTGAAAAAGCACCTAATGATTTGTGGATCGTGACAAATCGTCAAGATAATGTGCCAAAACATGTTTGCTTTAGAAAGACGCTGAAACAGCTTTACTGCTATTGCTCCTAATCTCGACCATAACTGGAACAAATTCAGATCAGATTCAACCGTACTGTTGTGTGAAGGATTCTTTTCACACACACACACACACTTACACACACATACCAGAGAAATCACAGATATTTTGTGGTGTTTCAACAAAGCTGAACAATGCAGTTACTGTGAGCACAAAGAGGTAATAAATAACAATATGGCTGACGGACTAAATTATCAGCCTTTGCAACAGACTCCACCCAGCTGCTGTCACCTTACCTGCCGTATGACCTGAGTCTCATTGTCGTCCTTCAGAGAGAAGATGGGGAAGTCAAACGCCTCGTAGGACAAACCGTTTCCAAAAGGGTTCCACATGGTCTTGTTACAATGGGCGAAGGCTGGATCGTAGCTCTCCGTATACACACCTGAGGAAAACACACAAAAAACCTCAGCACGCACAAATGAGACGGACATTTTGTATAAGCAACAAGAGGCATTTAATCAATTTCTGACATAAATTTCAAATTATGACTGATTGGCATCTAAAGATTCTATGTTAGAGGACTTTTTTTCACATTTTATTCTTTTAGTATTGATATGATCAGTCAGTGTAATCAATTTCAACAAACTGATATGGCATGGTGCATTAAAACATAAAAAGAAAACTTTAAATTGGAATAAAAATAGAGGAAAAAAACATTTTTACATGTCATATCATTGTTCAATAACAAAACTTGAGTGATTTTTTTTAAGCACTGCACCATGACCTTTTGCATTGATTGCCAGAAGCTGTTAATGTCCATTTGAAAATAATAGCACATGCAGCTTTGAATTTATGGCACCTCAGTGGTATTTACACTAAATACTGAAGAAATGTAAGTGCTGAGATAGTAAATCTGAACTTTAGGATTAAAAATAATAACAGGGTGAAACTACAAGGCTGCAGAAACTGTTCACAGATCATAAATAAGTGAACCAGCTACAGCCTTGTTATTTCATGAGCTCTGCTCTCTGAGGATCATAAAACCACAATTAATTACTGTAGCTTGTGTAATACTGAGAGACAAGTCTGAGCAGGCAGACCCCCACCCACCTGTGTTCTCGTTGGGACAGGTGGTGTGTGGAGAAAAGTCCTCAGGCGGGTTCGTGTTCGGTGCCACGACGGCAACGCCAGCCACCCTCTTGGAGCCGTTCTTCAACTTCATCATGACGGAGCTAACCGGCAGACAGTTGGCATGGCGCAGCGGAAACAATACAAATACACGTCAGACGGGCATTTTAAAATGCGGTTCAGCTTTTTCCTTTGCATTAGACAGGTAGAATCTGCCAGGTATACTTAAGTGTGCTACATCTCTGTTACTGACAGCTTATGATTGATTACTCTTTAATGTTTTGATGTTGGTTTTCCCTCTCTGTCTGCTACAAGCAGAGAAAAATTTATGTAGCTAAAAGAGATTCCTAAGGGCCTGATGAACTTTTGATACTTATTTTTACTAATCGTTTGATTAATTGACTATTTTCTGTTGATCAAATACTTCAAAAATGATCAAAAATTACATCAAATGTCTAGTAAAACAAAGCAAGATTCAGTTTATGTGTAGATGAGAAGTCAGAGAGCAAAAGGCCCTTATTCTCATTAAAAGCTACAGTAGGTACTCCAACTTCTGCAGGGTGACACGTGAACTATACCTGTTAAAAAGGAAGGACTCCAGGATAACCATGTAAGGTGGGTTGGGACCAGTTTTCAGGACCCAGTCCAGGTTCTCCTCTGACTCCAGCACATGTAGCACACCCACATTACCCGCCAAAGCAGCTAAAATCCAAAACATAAAGATTAAATATCAGCACCTGTAATATGAGCAACAACTGCAGTACATACATGCATAGTACATTAAAATGTGTCTTAATCTCTATCAAAATGTGCCCAGCAGGCCTCTTCTCCATTACTAGAAAGGTTCTACTATGAAATTTATTTATGACCCTCAAAGCCCCAAAATTGATTTTTAAGTTTTAAACATTAAATGCCTAAAAAAACACAGAAAAATCCTCAAAAACACTGTTTAATAGATTGTAAATGTAAATCAAGTTAAAGAAAGACACTCAGAGGCCTTGAGGACACACTCTACGTTTCTGGTTTGCAAACTGTAACAGGTATTTTTACTTTTCTTAAGTGTCCCAGATACATCTTGGACTTTTGGGATAATCGCTTTACTCACACTGGCAGCCTATTTGATGTGTTGCATTGAGCAGTCGCACACACGGGACGGTGTAATTAAGATTCACATATATCTTCTTTTCAACTGAATTGCAGCTCACACCTGCAAAAGGAAAGAAAGCACTTGAACACCTGGAGGAGAGCTATATGACATTAGGAAACAGCTTTTACTAAGACTGCACAATACAGAAATATATACAGAAATACTGTTTTTAAGTGGTGTATAATTGTTCAGAAAACCTGTATTTTAATAATAAAAGTACTTTATTAATTAGAGTCTTGAGGCTAGTTGTTATAATAAGTTGTGACAGTTAAAACCTACACACAATTGTCAGTTTAATTAGTACATTTTGCCTATTTTAAACAAATATGAGGTTAAAAAACTTGGGCCATGCTGCAAAAGTGAGATCTTTCCTCAACATGTTTGTCATTGTCTTAAACATATTTTACTACACTAGATTACACTCTTTACCGACAGTTATAATTTTTATACAACCGGGCAATAAGCAAAGGTTTTTTGGCAGGAGATAGTTGTCCTGCTTGGGTCACCTGTTAGTCCACTAACTGTTACAGCTCTCAGAAAAATCGCAATAACGTGAAAGTGACATTAAAAAACATCTTAATTAAAAACGAAAGTGCTGTCTTGGTGGATCACCAGCATGACGAATTAATTAGGACACTGTAAAGACTTGAAAAGCGACACGATTTGTGCTCCCACTACTTTGTGTGTAGGGTGACAACCTAAACAATATTAAACGACAAAAAAATGAATTTAGTTTGGCGTGATGTTTCAGCATTTAATCCCCTCGAGCTCCGGGCAGCAGCAGCGGGGGAATCACGAGCAGTCACGCTGATGCTGTGCTGCTCTTATCAGGAGGGCAGACTCAATCTGAGACCGCCTTAAAGAAAAGTCGTCGAAAAGACTTGGATAAATGTATATTTCTGAACTTCTAGTTGATGTAAATTGGTCAAGAGTCCTCGCAAAGCTAAACCACACTGTGAAACTTTTATCAAATAATCGGACAACGGATATTTAAACATAAATGGGCAGTTTTGGCTAGCGCTAACTAGCCTAGCATCCGGCTAGCCCGAGCACAAAGAAGCCCACTAAGCTAGCCGCCTTCAAACAGAAAGACACTCCGCTCATTTAGAAACATGCAGACATACAAAGTGAACAGAGTTAGAAAACAACTCACCGGCGAATAAAAGACAAACTAACAAATCAACAATCCATTTGCTCGACAGCAAACCCATCTTCCTGGTTTGGAAAGCAGAAGTATACAACATCAAGGAGTTGACATGGAAAACGTCCGGGTTCCGCTGTTTGGTTCCGGTCTCCTGACAGGAATTTACCTCTTGTCAAAATGGCAGCTCTAAACTGTGCAAAGGGTGTTAAAAATATTCAAGTATTTTTTTTAAAAATTAGGTCGGGTCGGGTTAATCATTGGATAAATGTAAAAGGATATTTTTTCCTCTCCCAACACTTCCTTGTTTTCATTTAAAGGACCATTGCAATGCCAGCTACGGTCCTGACTCACCTCTGAAATCACTGTTCATTACTGATGACTCATTCCTCTATTGTACTTTGTCTCTTCCTTAACCACTTTTATACAAGAAACACATCAATTTTCACACATCGCCCACACATCTACACACACATGAAAAACACTCAGCATTTTTATTGATTAACAGGCATTTTTTATTTCTGTCCCCAGATACACAGAGCAGCGCTGCCAACTTAATTATTCATCTCATACAAGTGAGGAAAGAGACATCGGCGAGGTTTTTTACAGCTCTCATAAAGTCACAGCACAGAGATGAAGCAGCAGCACTTACAAGAAAAAGCTTTTAGCAGAACAGATGATACATTGAATAAGAGAGTTAAAAGGATGAAAGAGGTTTAACATCACTGTGAGCAAAACATAGATCTCTGCTTTAATTTCTCAATAACTGCGTTGTTTCTACAGAGTAAGTGTGGATGTGTTTGTCAGAACAGATTGTTCTTCTCTTCGTCTCGTCTTCTTCACCTCGTCTTAACGGAACTGAAGAGGACTCACACGCAGACCGATCACATCCTTACCGATCTCAGTCACCTGGAAAATAAGGTGAGATCAAAAGTTGAAGAGGTGAGAACAATGAAAAAGAGATGATTAAGGAACATCCTCTTTTCTAAATTTTGCCTTTTAGTGTATACTGACAGAAGACACAAACATAAACTCAACCACTTTTGATTTTTTAACTTTATTTGACTTCATTTTGTTACAGGCTGTGCTCCTATTTTCCTTTAACAATTTATTTATTCACTTGACTTTATCGATTCCTGTATGCAGGGACATTAATCTAAATATTAGTGATAAATTTTTATTCCAGGACCAACAAATAAAAACATGTCATATTATTAATGAGCAAATTATTCAGAAATGAGTCTTCTTTTTCCACTACCCTCAGAATTCCCCAGTGACATTAAGTTTTTTAAAATCCCTAAAATTTGTTTTTAAATTGTCCATTTTTACTACTATAAAGACTGATTTCCCTCCATATCTTTGTGACTCTTATGATGCAGAATGTTTGCCTTCACGATGTGTAATATAGTCAATTTATTAATCTTAAGAGCTTCTTAGGTTTCCTATAATTTTGCCTTGTATATTGATTAAGACCCACCTGTGTGACCCTGCATATCTGGCCTTTGTAGGTGGGACAGTAGCAGGCTCCAGACAGAGGGCACTTCTCAACAGGACGTCCGCGGTACAGAGGGACGAAGGAGGCGGCGCACAGGTCGAATGGGTTGTGGGGGTCGTAGTTCAACTGGTGGGCGTCTGTCGGGGTTTTCTCACAGGCTGCCAAAATCTTACGGGTCTAAAATGGAGCAGACAACATTTAACATGAGGTAAGAAATGAAAAAGTAATAAAGTAAAGACTAGTTAGTCAAAGAGGAACATTCAATGTGGACCAACCTGCTGTGCAACGTTTGGATTCGGCCCCAGCTCGAGCAGGCGACGAGCAAAGCCAGCGGCCGTCTTGAAGTTTCTCAGTTTGAAGAAGAGGTTCAGAGCCGTGCGCAGCACCAGCACCATGTGGACTGGCTGCAGGTTACAGTGGGTGAAATAAGCGGCCATCTGTAAGGAAAAAACACACACACATACACAAGAAAAATGAGTCAGTCCACAACGACAGTTTTGACATTAAATCAAGGTGCAAGCTGCAGAAACTCACCTCACACAGCCTCTTCTGCTCCTCCAACGTGTCTTTAGGCAACTTCTTTCTCTCTGTCTCCATGGTCAGACCCACTATGTACTCTCTGCAGATTGTGATCAGCTGCTGAGCCTGAAACACACAGGTGACCCAGACCCATTTAATGCTCAGATTGTGCAATAACTGCATTTCTTTATCTAAATGCACAATGAGCAGCCACACGTGCTTTTACAGGACACATGGTAATGATTCACGCTGTATTTGGAGCTCACCTCTGCGATCTCCTGCTTGTTATCGACCACCAGCAGAGGCACAGACAGCAGGATGGCTCTGAAGCGCTCGACAGCCTCCTCGAACCGCCCGGCCGTGGTCAGCTGGTAGCACTGCTGCAGGCGGGCGATGAGGTCGGAGAGGCGAAGGCCCACAGCAGGCATCCCCTGCTTTGCCCCACAGTCCTTAAATTTAAAAAGAAATCAAATACAAATTGATGTTTGTTGGTAAAGGAACAAACAATGATTCTTATCAAGAGATGACAGAAACTAACAGCTGTACCTTCCAGTTTCTCTGGGGGTGACCACGCAGGCAGGGCAGGGAGGGCAGCCCCAGGTAACAGGTGCGCCCCCTGGACAGAGTCTGCATGAACAGCGACTTGTAAGGGCCGAAGCTCACAACTCCAACCTGGTCGTGGAGCAGCTGTGGTGCAAAGGAGGGGGAAAGAGAATGTCAGCATGAATTTCCCACATCTGTCAGGAAAAACAGGCATGAAACCAACAGCAGATCGTGAAAGTATGAACATACTCTCATGGCAGTTTCGAAAGAGCCGGCCAGGATGTGATCCACCGGCAGCTGGGAGTTGTTGCACCACATCTGGGTAGGACTCATGCCCTTGGTTGGTGGGACGAAGAATCCGTCTTCTGCTCCTCCTCCTCCACCAGCCGGGATGTCCTGATGGTTGGGAGGACGAAATTGTAATAGGGAATCAGTTTAGGTGAAAGGATTTGAGAACTCGGTGGACTATTTTATTGTTTGAGGATGAGAATTGAGGAAAACAACAAAATCTGGGCTCGGATATCAGTGTTTTATTGATGGTGGGTTTTGTAATGATGTAACCCCTCTTACCAGCTCTGGAGGAAGGTCCAGGTCCTCCTCCACCTCCCAGCCTCCTCCCTCTTCCTTCCCCATTCCTTCATCTCCTAATCCTTCCTGAGCATCCATGAAGCCATCTGGGAGACAGAAAGTGATGGACGAGAATAAATATTACATCACACAACTCTGCAGTATTAATCATGTGATCCAGCCTGCTCACTGAATATTTTTTTATTTACCTTCATCCAGCTGCAGCTCGGCATCGTCTCCCCAACCCTCTCCTCCTGTAGCATCCATGTCCAGGTCGGCGGCCATCTGACCAGCTTTCCCTACAGAGCGCAAAAACAAAATGTCACAAGTTTCCACAACTTACACAAGTGATTTCATTATATCTTTTTTATTCAAACACTTGAAAAACACTTTTCACTTGTGCATAATAGCAAAACAGTTGACTAAAACTGTTGGCTGAGCCGTAATAGTGCAAATGTCTTTACTGAAAGCTGCATGGACACTATTTTATTAAATATGACATTTGTATATGTACATCTGTCCTTTGTCAAGACTGATAACTGACCCTTTGCTGCAATGGCTCCCTCGAAGAAGCCCTTTGATACAGTCAGCAGAGGCCAGTTGGTGTCCAGAGGGTTGATGGGTGGAGGAGGCTGCAGAAGCTGTGCATTGGGATCAACCTCTGGTACCTACAAGACACACGATCCACCATTATTTCATCCAAACTTTATATTTAACCACTCACATGAGATAATTTATAGTCATAACCTGCACCTGAAATGTAAAAAAAACCTAAAACACATGTAAAAATGTGCAGCTAAACTGAAACACAGACTGAATTTACTGCTTCTGTTTCTGACTGCACGTAACAGCTGATCATATTATCTGTATGAAAGTATGGGGAATGTTTTTCTGAACACACCGTCTCCTTTTCTGGGTCAAAGGTCTCCTTTAGTGCCTCAGCTTCTTCATCCAGCCCATGAGTGGCTGCAGTCAGATAAGCCAGAGACTCTGGAAACAGAAACACAAACAGTTAAACATTTGTTGTTTCATTCTTATTAATAAAAGTTTTTTTCTAAGTACATTCTGGTAAGTTGGGAATTAAAATGATTAAACTGGAATAATTCTAAAGAAGGTAAAATTGCAAATAATCCAGTTGTTAATCAAGTTGCATCATGCCAAACTCTTCAGCTTCCACGCAGGTTAGTGATTATTTAACAGTGTAATGACACCAGACTAATGCGTCAGTGACACTTGAACTCACTCTGTCCACAGTTCTTCAGGATGCGAACTCGCTCACTGACGTCTCCCAGATAAAGAGCCGCCTGGTAGTGACCACTCATGTCCTTCCTGATCTCAGCTACAAACAGAGAGTTCACAAATATTATTTCACTGAGACACAAACCTACAACAACATCACTACATCTGTGGCACAATAAATAATCCTTTTAATAAGCGTCTCTATCTCTTACCGATCTTCATCATCTTGCGCAGCTTTGCCAGGTTGCCAGTGATGAGGTAGAGGAAGGTGAGCTTGTCGAAGTTCTTGGTCCTCTGGTAGCACATTTCCACAACCTGGTGGTGCCCCTGCAGCAGTGCTGCTTCACCCAGACGCTCCCAGCAGCTGCGCTCGTCCAGGGCCTTGGCAGCCTCCAGAGCCACCTGGAGGCACAGAGGAAGAGAGGAGTTTTAAAATGTACGCTCGAGTCTCTTGCAAAAATTAACCAGAGAGCAGAGAGAGAGAATGCAAACATCTTGATAAGCTAAAACTGTGGTAGAGCAAATTCTGGCTCATTGTCAGCATCACTAATGTGTGTGCAAAGACAGAGACCATAAAAGGTGCATTAGATAAACCACAAGCAGCGTTTATTACAGTTTGTCGAGCAGAAACTCACCTCGATGTTTCCACATTCCAGAGCCAGACTGAAGCGCGTCTTCTCATCTTTGACGAAGTGCAGCGCCACCTCTGGGTAGCCCTTCTTCTGCAGGTAGGCAATGATGGACTGGCCCACCAGCTTGGCATTACGCACCATGTGGAGCACCTGAAGGGACGAGGATAAGTCAAAACCAGCACAAATGATTGTCTCTGTGAAGTTAAAGTTAAAACACCTCTGGAATTGACATCCACATTTATGTCTGACAATGTTGTACATTAAAAAGAATATTATAAAGAAGTAGAAACACGACGGATTCACCTCCTCGTATTTGCGGTTGACCAGGGCGAGTTTGAAGCGGTACTCTGTGGGGTCGATGGTGAGGACGCGTGGCCTGCACTCCCTGTCCAAACAGTAAACACTGTTTCCTCTCACACGGGTCACATAGATGGGCAGGTCCAGGGTCCTGATGATGCCGTGATCACTATAATGAAACACAATGAAAGTTTCATGTTAGACGTTTTAAGAAAACATCAAACACCAATGGATGAGTTTGCTTTTCTCACCATAAAACCTTTACAAGTGATGTTAGAAGTTTCTCTGTTTGAAGACGACACAACTGACAGAAAGCTTGATTTATTGTTTTCATTAATGTGAACAAATTGTATTTATTATTGTATCATAACAAATGTGATGTTTATGTCCTAAAGTCAAAGAAAAGCAGTGCAGCAGGATGAATTAAGTGTTTGTGATGAAAGAAACTTTTAACTTTCATTTTTAAGAACATGTACTGTGAAACTCTCTTGTGAATTTGCCATCTAACATTTGGTCTGACAGGCGCTCACAGCTGCTGTGCTGCTGGTTGCTTTGCACTACAAAAAGTGCTTTCATCTAACAAAATCAGGTCAATCAGACACGAAGTGGGAAATGTTTGCCCACCAACAGTCTGATGCATTTGTCTTCACTTCCAGTAATCAAAGTCTGTTCTACATTTCTGGTTTTCAAAGTAAAACTAAGAAAAAGTGCCAGGACCTGCTGCTGTGGTCTGTTCAGAGTCAGAGGCAGTTTGTCTGTCTGATTACGAACTCGTGTCAGCTGCTCAGGTAAACGAACTACAGCAGCACATACCCGGAGGTGAGGGCGTATTTGATGTGGTTGGAGGTGGTGTAGATGAAGACTCCACTCTCGTCCCAGGCTCCACTCTTCACCCTGATGTTCTCATGAATGTTGCACAGACTCTCCAGCTTGCGGTTGCAGATCATGATGGCTGATGGACAGAAAAGAGAGCAGAGAAGATTCAGACTCTGTGTTTATGCCGTTACTTTAGAAGAATCACTGGAGGTTAACATACAGACATTAGTGGTCTTGTTGTAAAACAATAACAGTGTCATTTTTCAAGCCAATTCACTTAGCTGTGCCATGACCTGCTTAATGATGCTCTTACAAACCGAATCCTTACAGAGCATCTTCTGCCTTCTGTGAACATCTTGGACCTTTAAGAGCTTTTTCCTCTGGAGTTGAAAAAGTATCTCCCATCATCATTATCCCAAGAAAATTATTTTAGCAGCCTCATATTGAGCGAGATGGAAATCAAATTAGTGCCTAATGCTGGTTAATCAGCTTATACAAATGCTGCCCAAACAAGGTTCATGTTTCAGAGCTTCAGTCTGAGCAGCACAAACATGTTTTGACAACAGAAGAAGATAAAGATGTTGTGAATCTGATAGGTTTGTTTGTCTGAACCCGATAGTTTTTATCTACCCACCGTGTTTAGCCAGCAGAGCCACGTGGCTGGTGTCGGCACTCCACACCACGTACTTGACTTTGGAAATCTTGACGGTGGCCAGAGAGCGTTTCTGCTGCACGTCGAACAGCGTGACGCCGTCGGCATCACGCAGCAGCAGCGAGCCCGTGCCAGCGTAGAAGATTTCCTCACAGCTGGGCACCTGAACCTTCTTCACAATTTCATTCTTCAGGTTCTTAATGAGCAGCTACAGAAGAAAAGACAGAATGATAACAAATACTTCTGTTATTATCTATAATTAATTGCAATGATGGTTTAAAATTATGAATTTTTTGGGGAGCAAAAAAAAGGTTAAATAAGTAAAACTGTGTCCTGAATCAATATTATACAGAAAAGGGAAAAATTACTTTGTAAACTTTCTTCCACTGATGAGCAGCGGCCTGTATGAGCCTCGTTTAATCCTGATCCTTATCAAGATCAGATTTTGTAGCTATAAAAACATTAACACACTCTCTAGACCTGCTAACAGACTTACAGAGTGCATACGATCCAGAACAGCGAATCTGTTCCTGGCCACCCAGACGGCAGTCAGACCAGAGGACCTCTTCCCTTCAGGCGCTGAGAAAAAGACATTTTCTGTGTTATTTTAATCATCAAACACAAGATATTTAAAGAGATTCAACCTGTTGCCGTCAAATCAGCAACTCACAGTGTCATAAAGATTCAGTAGAAGGCAAGAAAAGACATTTATCTGCACATATTTACCCTAAAGAGATATAATATATAAAGGATAAATAATCAACAGTTAATAAAACAAAGTGTGAAGAAAATAAACAACTTTAGTGTCATGTTTCTTTACCATCTGGGTTCTGAGAGTCACTTTCTTTGGGAATAGAGTACAGGTCATAGGTGCTGTTCTCCAGGTTGGTCGCCCTCTGCAGGAGATTAAGAGCATTACATTAAAAATACATTGCAAACAATTAAGTGTCTGCATCTATCTTTAAGATTTTAATATTAAGCTCATTTTCAGGTTCAAACTTAATTTTTATGAAATATTTTTCTCTCATACTGTCCAAACTGAAACACATATATATTTCTGATCTGTCTACATGCTCTGTTTTGGTGTCTGTCTCTTTAAAGCTCCCCTAAACAAAAAAGCTCAGTCACAGTGGTGGCAGCTTGTTTTGAAGTTTCTGCATTGCTAGCTTGCATTTCTCTGCGGATTTAGCATTTTTCATACTTCCACAGCACTGAAAGTATTCATAGTAAATAGTACCTAAATCCTTTTTTCATAATAAATCTAATTTCTTACAGTATGTAGCCTTTTAAGAATTGACATAAAAGATACTTACAGTGCAGAGCAGGACGGCGTTCTCAGCAGGGTTGTAAGACATGCTGAACACCGGGAACTTCGACCCACTGGAGCAAGATAATACATAAAAACAGCATGTTATGCTCACAGCATCAGAATACTCAAACAAAAGTCTTAAATCAGTGATATTGAGGGTGAGGTTGGTGCTCACTGCGTGTCACAAACGTTAGAGATGACCCACCTGCGCAGCTGCATGACAGCCGTGTCCTTGCTGCTGTTGAAGTCCAGCTGGCGGAGGAAACGGTCCTTGACGTAGTATAACATGTTGCCGTGCACAGCGTATGCAGGACGCTCACGCTCCAGCTTGAACACAATCATGCCGCTGTCATGACCTGAAGGAGACACAAAGGATCTTTTAATGTTATTTTTAATGTCATTCACCTAAATGTAAGACTAAGTTTAAATGTGAGACTCTTTCTGCTGTGGGAGGAGTAGAACATTTTTTATGCAAAAAAAAAAAAGTCTGAAATGTTCAAATCAAGTATTTTTAAACTTGCTCATCTGTAAAATGTTCATACCGCAACACCAAACTCATGAACGGGGTGTTGTGTACACAAAAAATGACTCCTGTCAACTCTGTTAAATGAGTACAGATGCAAACAAGCGTCGCCACCCACCGGCAGCAAACAGGTTGAGGTTTGGGTGAGCTCCCAGCACCCAGAAACGATCGTGGTCCCGGCGGAAGGTCTGCACTCCGGTCCTTTTGGACATGTCCCACACCCGGATGCTCTTGTCCTCGGAGTTGGACAGGATGAGCTCCTGACGCGGGTGGAAGACGGCGCAGGACACGTTGTTGTAGTGACCGCGGCACGTGTCCAGCTCCCAGGCTTTGGATTCTGGATCACAGAATAAACGATGAAGTGTAGAAACAGAAACAACAAACAAGCAAGTTTTTGGTGGAAAGCAAAATCAGTTTTCATTTACTTTGATAGTGGATACTTTGAAATCAGAAAAGTCAACAGGACTTCAGTTATAATGAACATTTGCATCAAAACTAGTGAGTCTCTTACCGTTCATTCTCCAGATCTTGACCTGCCTGTCGTCGGCCCCTGACACAATGAGAGGCATGCTGGGATGGAAGGCAGCCCAGTTGACCCCGCGGTCGTGACCCTGAACACAGATACATGGAGTCATTTCATGCAAACCCAACTAAAAATACATCAGATCTACTGAGCTGCTGGACTATAAGATCTCTGAACAGGAAACACTGACTGATGGTCTCTGAGAAAAATGTAGTTAAGCATCAAGTTACACCAAAATAAAACTAAACCACCATTCAAGAATTTTTTCAAAATTATGGAAAAAGCTTTGTTTTTAATAAAAAGACCAGACAGTTATTAAAATCATAATCCTCTTTTTCAGCTTCTGTACATCTCCAACAGAAGTGGAAAAACCCCGAAGATGAGGGTGTGACTGCGCCTGGTTATGTGGCGTCTTCCAGTGGATGACACACCACAGTTACAGATGTTACAGCCCAACCCAGGCAGTGGCATTTTATTTACAAGGATGGGACATTTCTGAACCTCCAGGAATAATAAATCAGAACTTGGAAATGCACAGAATAACATGATGTCATTTACAGAGCTGCCTGTTCCTGAAACACTGAGCCCAAAACCTCTTTTATTGGTATTTTCCATGAACGGGACTGAAACTTGGAATTGGTGACGATTTGGAAAGTCTCTTTACAAAGCACGCTTGTTTCTATTCAGCCCTTCAGAGGACACTGCTGCTTTTCACATCACAGTAGCATCACTGGAAAACTTTTAGTGCCATTGAAGGAATTCCTTAAAAATTGTCACTTTAAGCTGAAAGACTGTTTCAGATAAGACATGTTTTGATGCATTTGGGGGAGAGATCCCTGAACACTAAAAGAGTTTGATGAGGACAACACAGTATGAAGATGTTTACCAGTCATTCATCTGTCAAATTAAATGTTGATTCACTCAGAAAACAATATATAAGACTCTAAAAAAACTAAAAAAAGAAAAAAAAAATCTAAATTACAAAATGTAGAGTCACTGCTCACCTCGAGGACATGCTTGACAACAGCATCCGAGGCGCCGAACAAGTCAACACCAGAGATGCCGCGCACCTCCGTCTCCACGGCGCCAGGAGACAGGTTCTTCTTCCTCAGACCTGGAACCAACATTCACGGCATCGTGTGCAAGGAAGGAGCCATATTCATGTTACACAGGGTACAACCACAGTACAGGGGGAGGGAGAAAACATGTAAAACAAGACACAAGTTATTCAAATATTCAAATATGAAGCTTTATCATTGGAGAAGAGAGACGACAGAGGATAATTATAAAGGAGGGAGAACTGTTGGACCACTGAACACACACACAGGGTGAAAACACACAAACACAACCTCTGCTCTCTCATTCCACACTGACTTGAGTCTGGAAACAATCGTAGCTAAAACAGGGCAGTTGATTGGGTTAATAAATCACTTACATACAGATGAAAAAACACGATTAATCATGATTTGATTGGACAGCAGAGCAAGATACCGATTATCTCCCAGACTCAAATGAGATCAGGAAACCAAAAAAAATGATTGAGAAAGCACAGCTTGTATTAATGATTCCTGCCCGTTGAAACAATGTGGTGAACAGACAGTTCAACAGCATGAAGAGATGACAAAAGGGGGACAGAAATGGCACTAGGAACCCATGTGCAGGTGTGGATGTTTCCAGGGAGAGCATGGGGTAAGGAGGACGCAGGGAGCGCGTGGACTTGGCTGATGGGGTGGGGGGGTGCTTGGAGGTGTAATGACGTGCTCTGATTGGGCGTTGGATGTCAGAAATTTAGTATGAGGAGGGTTTTTTGTTGTTTTTTTAGAGGCTCATGCATGTCTTGGCACAGATGTTGAAGTTCCATGCAGAGTTAAAGACCGTAACATGTTAAAGTTTTGGTTAGAAATGAAGTTGATAAAAAATATGACAACTTTAGCTACAAGAAATACAAACAGTGGTGTAAATTTCAAGTTATATCTGGAGTAGCACAGCCAGGCGTGCAGATGTCATGCCAGGAGGAGTATAAAAACATTTTAAAAGTCGTGTTAAGGAAGTTTGACTTTGTTAAAGAGACACGTTGGAACAAACGATGAGTAACAGCTGTTTTTCTTGAGAAAATACAAAGATAACAACATGGGCTTCCTATAAGGAAAGTTTGAGAGCAAAGGGACCCTTCTTTCATGCCAAATGGATGCAATGCATGAAACATGGCGAGTTTAGCTTGAAAATTCAAAGCCCTGTGGTGACATTTTATGATTTAGGAGGTCATAAAAAATGTATGTGTAAATACTATCATGCTCAGTGTTAAACTATGCAGAAGCAGATTAATTTCCAGGGCTGAGGAGACAGAGACAGAGCGATCTTATGCAAGTTCACATGTAAGAAAGTGATAGCGGATGTGAGACAGTTCAGTTAGTGAGAAGACAAGAGACACAAAGCAAGACACACCATTAACAAACAAAGATCTTAAGAGCATGCAGAGGCACAGAAACACTTCATCCACTTTATATTTTGAATCTTTTTTAACCACATTGTACATTTCTCTAATCTGAAAACTTTTTCTTCATGAAGAACACTTATTTTAAGTATTTACAGGATAAATTAATTGGAGTGATTATCTGTTAATTTTTTTCTTTTTTTTAAGATAATCTGCTCCTTTCTGCTTTCACAAAGCTAATAAACAAAATAAATCAGCTGACTCAGTAGCAGGCAGCCTCTTCAGTTTATCTGTTGTGGAACAAAGTAGCTCCCCCTTGTGACTTAAGAAGGTGGTGATATATCAGCCTTTAGCTGCTCTGCTCTCGATATTTTGGCATCAGCCATTGAAAAAAACTGACTGACTACAAATTTACAGTCTAGTATTTCATACATAAATATAACATTATGAATTTGTTCTGACATAAATTTCCTTTGTAGCCTTTGAAAGGAGAAGTGTTTCTGCAAACAGCCCACAGAGATTTGTCCTCTACAAGTAGGAGAGGAAGAAGAGATGATGCAGAAATCGATATCGATCCTGTTTCTGCTTCTTCCTCATCCTTTATACCATTCTGCCCTCCCACCCCCTTCTCAACACAGCCCACCGTCCTCTGGTTCACCATCCTTAGACTCTCACCGGAAATATCCCACACTCGCACAGTCTGGTCCAGACTGGCTGACACCACCAGGTCTTCAGATGGATGAAACTGGGCACACATCACATAGTGATTATGTCCGGTCAGCACACTGTAGATGAGGAGGAGAGAGGGAATATATTCAGTGGTCTTGGCGTGTTGTGTGATAAGATTTATGTAAGATATGAGATCTAAGTAAATGCCCATTATTATTAGACTAAAAAAAAGCAGGGTAACTTACCAGACGCAGGTCCTGGACTGCCAGTTCCAGATGCGAATGGTCTGGTCATCTGAAGCACTCAGAATCCAGGGATACTCCTACAGAGAGGGAGAGGATTAAATTAATACACTCATTATTAATGTCCCTCTTTGTATGGACGACAAGATACCAAGTCCTTCTTGCTCTCTACTGTGAAATCAGTGATGAAATCGATAAGAAGCAAATGTATTTAAAGGTGGCAGAATAACTCACATGGTGGAAGAAGGTTGTTCTGATGTAGTCCAGATGTCCAAGGAGAGTGAAGAGGCAGCGCCTCAGCTTGTAGTTCCACACCTAGTTTGTACAACACATTGATGTAATTATATGAAATATTAAAGCAATGAATGTTGCAATCCAGATGACATAAAAATACCATAGTATTGACCATTAAGTATAACAATTCTTACATCTGAGGTAAATGTTTGGACCTCAAAGACTCTTGAATAGATATTTTGCCAGCATGTTGTATATGAACATCTCAGGGACAAATACTATTTTTGATGCAGAGCAGCATCGCTACTAAATGAAATGTTAAAATGGCCATATTTACTGACACCTGAATTGCTTCTTTGCAACATGTGGGTGCAAAAGCAGTCTCACCTTGATTTTGTAGTCATCTCCTCCAGACACAAACAGAGGCTGCTGTTTGTGGAAATCAATTCCTCTTACGGGGCCTGTGGGTGGACACACATCAGTTACACGTATAAAATCCATTTCACGTATTAATCAAGAACACTTTGTAAATGTTCAAATAATAATTTACTCCATCAGCAACATCACTGTCTTACCATCGTGCTCGTCAAACTTGTCAATCAGTGTGCACATCCGATAGTCCCACAGCTGGATGACTCCGTTGTGCAAACTTGCAAGAACCCATGGCCTCTTAGGATGGAAACTCAGCCCTAAAATATGACACAGTTGATAAGCTTTTTCAAGTAATCAGTGGAAAACGAGCTATTAGCTAGCCTAAATATCAGCAGATACATGAAAAGTGGTCAAGTTTAGCTAAAAAGTCTGACATTTATTCGTTACGCTAGCCAGATAGCTAAATAACTGTACAAGTAGTGTCGGTTCAACATCAGATGTGACATACATGATTTTAAGTTAAGAGTTTTAGATATATGAACCTCTAAAAACAAGCAACTGATTCATTTACAGACAAAACTTTAAAAAGATAACTAACAAACGTTAAGCCTGTTTAACGTCAGCTAGCTAACGTTAGCCACTATGCTAACTGCAGCTGGCAAAATCTTACCTTTAACACGGGCTGACTTCGTTTCAAATTTTGTTAACATCGTCGCTTAAGAGTAATGTAAGCAGTATATTTAATGCTGTAATCAACTGTAACTCCAAAATATGATGAAAATGCAGATAAAATATTCCAAATAGCTGAGCTCAGGCGGCCTGATCGCCTTCGCCCATTTAGCCGATTCTCCTTTTTCCTGACACGTAGCTTGTTCTGTCTTCCGGTTTGGTGCAATAAAGTTTTGTATTGAAAATTTGACGCAGAAAGCTCCACGGCGGCTGCAGCTAGAAATACAACATATAGAACTGAACTGACATGAACCATAACTATCATGTGGTAACATAACAAGTATAAAATCGTATTTCTACAGTATCTGCTGATGATATAGACCTACTTATGAAATGAAGTCTGTGCCACTGAGAAAATAGTGTCATCACAGGGTCTGTTTAGCAGCTGTTCTGGAGCTTTCAGTCATATATAATGATCTTCATCTGTACATGGAGTTTGCCTGGCCAATTTGGATAGCAGATGTTAAAGTATCCATTTTTTCTTAGCACATAAAGGAGTCTTTGGCCATATTGGCTTAAAAACTCCTCTTTGCAGGTCTTGTAGGGATTTCAATTTGTTCAAAACCCTAAAATTAACTATCTATGTTCTGTGAAACATAAAAAAATAAACATGTACAATTTTGACAACTTTGTAGATCCAGAGATTAGCAAAATATCCACAAGAATTTCTAACTGGACCTTGTGGTCAAGCTGTTTTTCCAATTTACAGTGGGTGATGTTGGGCATAAAAAGTTTGTTGCACACACAAAGAAGAAAACAATCTCAACTCAAATATTCATTTCCTGTCTACTTCAGCATTCATCTGCTTCACATGTTATTCATCAGTGGATGCATTTCTCTTGGTTGAGCAAACTGAAGTAAAAAAGTGAGCAAACTGTAAACAACAATGGGAAAAGTTAGCTGAAATCTTGTAAAAATCTTCAATGTGGACCTCAAGTTAAGATCCACTATTTGCACTTCTTTAAAGTAAGGATACAACGATGTGTAAGTGCTCCCTATGAAATGATAAAAAGTACAACAAAAGTGAATTGTAAGTATTTAAAGTCCTAGTAATTCTGCATTTTACATATTACTGATGCATTGCAGCATTTTAATGATGTGGCAGGTTGAGGTAAACCAGACTTGAACCACACTTATTCCAAACATATACCTTTTCATTTTACACCATTTTAATGGCTAATTTCAATGTCTATGTATATATAGTGCAGATTTATATGTAAATGGCTTTTGTTCATATATTTACTTTGCTTTATACATTTATTTAGAACGCATATTTGTCTTGTTGCACTTAATTTGATGCATACTTATTGTACATACTTACAATTTAGATATTTTATTTTTCATTCTGGATTATTTTAGGTTTATTTCATGTTTTGCCAGATTGATGTTCAGGTCTAAAATCAAACACTGATTTAACTGCCTCTTAGAGTTGAAATGTAAATTAGTTTGAAACTTTCTAAACATTTTGATAGTTTAATCTAGAGTAATGCATCATATTTATTAAGATGGTTAGGTCTTTTATATAAAAATTGCAGTCAGCAATGTAACCATATGTTGTAATCATCCAATAAATAGATAAAACAACATGAAAATGGAAATATTTCAGTATAAGTGACTAAAAGTTGCTCAGCGCCAAAACAAATGTATTTTAATTCAATCACTCTTCACAAGTCACGTTAAAAAAAAATCAACACAAACAACAAGAGTTGGCATTATATCATTACTTTATTTCATCTATATACAAAACAAAATAGTGTCAAAAAACATTTTGCACTTTTTTTTCTCATGGTGCTCTGGGCATGTTTGCATTGGCCCTGAGAGTTGAATAGATTGCACCCCCCCACCCCACCCCTCAGTGCACAGCTGACTGAATCCTTTCACAGTACCTTTCTATTATACAGTTATTGATGAGCTGATGATCGTGTGATTTCTAGACCTCTCTCCACTGTCACAGCGGAAAAAATTTTGTCCGCTGGCAATAGCAGCTTGGGCAACATGGCCGCTGGAGTAAACAAATCCATCCACCACAGCCGAAATGTGCTAACACCAGGCTGCTGTCAGTGCATTTGCATGATTTACCGTCGTTTCTCTTTTGTGTGACATGTGATATTTTCTCTGCCTGTCACCTTTTCTGGAAAGAACATGATGTACCTTTAACTGAGGGTACAGGATATTAGTACATGTTATCACTTGTGCAAGTGTCTTTTTTTATCTTAGCAGGGGGGAGAAACATTAAAAACACGGGGAATCACAAGGGGAAGCTCTTTGCACAGTAACTCTACACTATAATGATCACTGTAACCACAGCAAAGGCATCAAGGAATCAACATCTCAGTCACTTCAAATCCACACCTGTTAATGGGATAAAATACTCGGGGGAATTAGTCTTTTTAAATTAATAGGCTGACTCACAGTAGGTGCTGGGAACTTCTCCAGAGGCCTTCAATCCTCTATACTCTTTTACACTTCTTATATCACAAATGTACACTCATTTTTTTTTCCAGTTTCCTTAAATGTTAAAGGTAAATTAATTTGTTAATTTAAATGCTGTACAAGCTGTACAGTGACAGAGGTTTGTGTTTAATAATGCACAAAAAAAAAAATCATCACTAACTAGGAATGATGTTGCAAATTTACACCATTTTAAACCGATAATCTTAAGTGCTAAGCTGGTTGATATCACAATGTTCATGAGACCTAAAATAATAACTTAAAAGTCATTTTGCAAAGGCACTGTCTATACCCGTGAAGTGGTTTGATAGATTTTACCATGAGGCTAAACAGTATTGTAAAAACAACTCAGACAACGGCAGTGATATTTCTTTTTGAAGGAATGCTGTTAAAACTAAACCGTGAAGGCGGCAACCTATTACAAACTAATGCAGAGATGTTAAAATGTTCGTAGCTGTGCGTTTAGTTATTTTAGACAGAAGAGAGTGTGTTTGTGTCTGTGATTCCTGTTGGTTTTCGTGCCTCCTCCTGTTGTTGTTGTAACTGCACCCACACACCTTCTACTTGACAGAGAACAGCGTGCACCGCCTGGTCACACTCCTGTCTGAGCTTCACTTCACACTCCTTCACTCCCTGCCTATCGCTGATGCACACAGAGTGACCCCTCTGGCTCCAGTGCTTCTGATGGACCGCACTGCTGCCTCATCACATGACCGAGCACTGGTCTGCCGCTCCGGCCCCAGTCCCTCCTGGGAGACTGAGGGACTCTGGGTCAAAGTTAAAGCCCGGAGGCTGGAGTGGTAGAAGAAACAGGAAGAAAAGCTGTCAAGTCTAAGCCAGAAGTCAGGCGACATGGCAGCATACTGTATGCAAAAATGCTAAAAATATTTTTCATTTTGTCAGATTTTTTTCATTTTAATTATACAGTGTAGCCTTCACTATAATAACTCTGGGTGTATTGAGAACTCAAGAGCTGCGAAAAGCCAAAAAAGGAATATGAAAGTGTTGTGCAGAGTTAGATATGTTGAAAAAGTACATAAAATTGTCTTTTGTACCAAATTAAACTGAGAGAATTTAAAAAATTCTACATGATTACAAACAAATACACATCTGTATATTATTATTTCAATAAAGACAGCACTAAATATGGGTTAAACTTTGCATGGGGTGCTTTTTGTTAACAGAGCAGAAGAAAACTCACCGCATCACCTGCCAGCTCTTTGGGTGGTTGGCCAAGGTCTTGCAGCTGTTAATAAGAAGCATTATAACCTCAGATGAGTTTCATTCTTAACAAAACAAACTCATTAGACCATAAAATGAACAAACCTACAAACATATATTTTGATTTCATTTGCTCAACTTCATTCACACTTCTCTCATTCAACAATCAAGACATTAAACACAGGATTTGCCAACCTTTTGCATCAGGTCCATTATGCTCTCGAACGTGCTTTCTTTATCTTCTGCTCCCTGATCCTCCTTCTCAAACTGCTTACAGATCTCCCCCATGATTTTGGCCTGCTGCTCATAACGCTGGTGGTCCTCTGGGCTGAGGTTTGGCTTGTTGGCATCCAACCATTCTGGGTACTGTGAGGGACGGTGACATTTATTAGTGAAACCTGACAGATGAACTAGAGATTAAGTGATGCTCGTAAAACAGAAGCAAACCTTAGCTGTGATCTCTTTGAGAGATGGATAAAGCACTTCCTTAGAGAGAAGGTTCTGCATGATGGACTGCATGATTGGCAGGATGTTTCCGTCATCACCGCCTCCTTCGCCTCCCTCCTCCAATCCCAGGCCTTCCAGAGTCTTAACAAGGTCGTCTCCAGCTAGTCCTGTGGACTGTACCAGAACAGCACTGTTTTTGGGCTGCATGTTTGCATTCTGCTGAACTGACTCATAACACCCCATCAAGCCTGATTTCACGCACCTGCAAGTTATCTGCGTTTTTGGCCAGGCCACGGAGGGTTTCTTTAAGACAGGAAGTGAATTCTTGTTGGGACGCAGTGTCAGTGCCTGTAAAATAAACAGATCTGATTTAGGCTACAGGAGCAGGAAACTGAGAAATCTATCAAAACCTTAAATGGTAAAATTATGGGCCTCACCAACTTTGCCTGCAGCCTCTGACAGTTTTTGGAAGTGCTGCAGTAATTCTGGCTCCTCCTGAGCCAACTCAGTCATGGCCTTCTCCCACTCCTCCTTGGCATGAGCAGCCATGTCCCCCTCAAAGAGAGACTCGAAGAGTTTGCAGTCTTCAAGCAGGGCTGGCTATACAGACAAAGAACAACATGGGCCATGTTATCATCGGGGGAGGACAGTGAGCTGCTCATGTCCAGCCCGCTTTCACTGGCTGATTTTTTCTCAACTTAAAAGAATGTATTGATTGTAATCAACAGCCTCTGATAAGCAATTCTAGTTCCAGTTTTAGTTGCTTGGCCATAGTAACTCTCAAAAACAGTCCCTGTAACTGAGAAAGGAGTTTTTGGTGGGAGGTGAACTCTTGAACTTTGTGAGCTTTGTATGTTACACAATCAACAACCACCAGCAGCAGCAAAGGTAAACAAATTATAAAACTAGGATACAAAAGAAAAGGTCAAGAGCTACTAACATCAAACAAACATAAATATTTAGTATCTTTTAGAGTTGGAGACAGTGACTAAGCTAAAAAAAACTCTATTAAGAGTTGTGGTTTTATCTGTTTTCAACCAAACTAGGTGTTTACTTGCTTAGCTATTATAGGTGCTAGGAGACACGTAAACATGATCCCTCACAAACTAGAAACTAAAATCCCCACACATTTCTCTTTATAGTACTTGGTAGGAAAGTGAAGAAAAGCAAAGTTTATACGTGGTTACAAATTTCTTTCAGTTTCTCTTAGTCTTTGATCCTTGAAAAAATGCCTCATATTAAAATAATCCAACCAACATCACTTCACTGCGTGACTACTTTGGTTAGATTCATACAAAATTCTTGCATAAGCAGCAACCAGATGACAAGTGCAACTCAGTAAGAAGAGAATATACAGTCGACGAAAAGTGGAGACTGTGATTTAAAACTTATTGTGTACGATGGGGAAAAAAATAAGTTTGAATACTAAAAACCAGCATCATCTCTGCACAAACATTAGGAAACAAACCTTCTCTGCACCGCTGTCAGCTGAGGAGGAAGCAGCTGCAGGTTCAGGGGCAGGAGGTGCTGATGTCTTGTCAAAGTCATCCAGTGCACCTGAAAACAAGGGAAAAAATTAAAACCAGCAGACTTTTTAGGAGTTTTACAGGAGTAATTCAACAACACAAATGTTGGAATGTGGTCAGTATCCCCCTATTCATATACATGTAAGGTGAAGCAAATGAAAAAGGAAGAAAATGTGCATCAACTGTTTCCAAACAGCTCGCACAGCCCCCTCCAAACCGTTTCACTGTGTCAAAAAACTCAACAGTAACCCCTTTATAAAACTCGTGCAAAATGTCCTACACTTGCAAAGGTTTAACTGTGTTAAAATGAAGGTTTGATTAATCTTTTGGTCATTTTTGATGCTATTGCATGATCTATACTTTATTTTACTTAGTGTATTTTACCCTCACTTATATAAATGGGTTGGTCCTCTTCTCTTATAATGAAAGATTACAATTTAACAGCACCACAGACGAAAGACAAAACAAAAATGGGTTAAATCAGACCTTTTATTTAGTTTCAACATTTAAAAGTTAGCCCTTGAAAGAGTTATTGTGGAGCTTTTTAATGTGACTGCATTGGTTTTAGCTCGTTGTAACGTCACTTCACTAGCAGTTGTTGTGGTAGTAAATGCAGTTATTGTTGAGTAAAATCCAGTAAAATCCAACATTGACAGATTAGCAGCCTTAATGTTCAACATCAGCGTTTCTGTTGCTCATTTCTAAAGCTAACGCCAACTGTGTTTTGAAAAACATTTCAAGGGCAAAGACAAAATATGCAAAAGCAGCTCGGTTGATTACAGCTAAGTTAGCTAACATTAGCAACACAGCGTCTCTCATCACATAGCTAGCTACATGCAATGGCGACCTCAACTTTATCAATTTTGATGAATGATAACACGGTTAACGTCAGATTGTCAGCGACAACTTTGCTTAACTTAACTTTGTCGATAATTTGGACTAAAG
>JAQMCX010000009.1:9690846-9723211 GCA_029814765.1 Acanthurus leucopareius | reverse complement strand
TGGAATGTGGTCAGTATCCCCCTATTCATATACATGTAAGGTGAAGCAAATGAAAAAGGAAGAAAATGTGCATCAACCGTTTCCAAACAGCTCGCAGAGCCCCCTCCAAACTGTTTCACTGTGTCAAAAAACTCAACAGTAACCCCTTTATAAAACTCATGCAAAATGTCCTACACTTGCAAAGGTTTAACTGTGTTAAAATGAGGGTTTGATTAATCTTTTAGTCATTTTGATGCTATTGCATGATCTATACTTTCTTTTACTTTTTGTATTTTGATATAAATGGGTTGGTCCTCTTCTCTTATCATTAAGGATTAAAATTTATCAGCACCACAGATGAAAGACAAAACAAAAATGGGTTAAATCAAACCTTTTACTGAGTTTCAACATTTAAACTCATAGCCCTTGAAAGAGTTATAGTGGAGCTTTTTAATGTGACTGCATTGGTTTTAGCTCGTTGTAACGTCACTTAACTAGCAGTTGTTGTGGTAGTAAATGCAGTTATTGTTGAGTAAAATCCAGTAAAGTCCGATATTGACAGATTAGTAGCCTTGATGTTCAACATCAGCGTTTCAGTAGCTTTTTTCTAAAGCTAACGCGAACGGTATTTTGAAAAACATTTCAAGGGCAAAGACAAAATATGCAAAAACAGCTCGGTTGATTACAGCTAAGTTAGCTAACATTAGCAACACAACGTCTCTCATCACATAGCTAGCTACATGCAATGGCGACCTCAACTTTATCAATTTTGAGGAATGATAACACGGTTAACGTCAGATTGTCAGCGACAACTTTGCTTAACTTAACTTTGTCGATAATTTGGACTAAAGTCGAAGGTCCAACCGAGCACATAAGCTAGCTAACCGTTGACACACAGGTGTAAGTGGGGTCCCGGTTTTTAACACCGGAAGGCACCGTGCTCGGTAACGGGGGTTCGTTAATACGGACTTCATGACAATACTTACTGTCCAACAATTCGTCCAATTCTGCATCGTGTCCGGTGGATGACTCTCCTGCTCCCGACGCCATCATGTTACCTTCTTCTGCCTGACACCCACCGAGCAGGTCTCCCAAAATTGACGTTTCTGTTGTGAAAACGTCGCGGAAACTCATACGTCATAGCGACGTCGTGGATTTGGGATTAGCGCCCTCTGGTGGTAGGAGTGGATATCACAGATTTAATGTAAACCGACTGGTTTACAATTTCGACGCACTGAACTTGAGTATTTACATTTTATGCTACTTTAAACTTCTATTAAATTACGTCTCAGGGGAAAATACACATTTTTCTGTTAATTCTCGTAAATAACTACTTTGCAGATTCAAAATAATAGGCTTAATCCAGAATAAAATCAGCTAATAAATAATGATTCAGGCTATTGATAGGCCTGTAGACTACATTAGGCTACCTATTATGGGTTGAAATCGGCCCCACCTTTGTCAAAGTGGTGCTTACATATAATGTATCACTTTTAATAATTCAGTATTATAATAATATAGATCTAAACTATTTTTAATTTGCAATTCTGCACAATGACTACTTTTAATTTTGGTCCTTTAGGTGCATTTTGATGGTTATACCTTTTGTAGCCCACTTTTACATTAGGGACATTTTAAAGACAGAACTTTAACTTGTAATAAAGTACATTAAGTTTAAGATTTTTTAAATAACTTTTTTATAAGTAGTCTTACTGATGAATAGAATTGAATCAGACACAAACTGTGCCAGTCTACAACATTGTGATCTTCTTATATACTTTATCAGTAGAATGAAACGTAATCAAATTAAGATCAAATTAGGACCATCCAGTGAGAAATTTGCATGTGACCGCAGCTTTCCTCCTTTTCTTCTAACTTCTTTCAGGAAACGTGTCAGTTTCACATCTTTGTAAATACAAACTGGTTGCCAGGAGTTACAGCTGCGGTTGCTGAGCAACGCATGGACTACAAATAATGTCGGAGATGATTCAGACAATTAAAAAAAAACACATAAGGATAAATATTTAACATTATCTTGGCTGTGTCGATAGCAACGCTGATGGAGAAACAACAAAATTAAGATGACGACATTTTTTTATTATTAGTAATACTTGATGGATGTTCACACAAACTTGGAGTTATTTTTTGCTTTGAAAACAAACTCTTTTTCTATTTCAGCTTATGTTTAGCCTTTTTTTAATGAAGAAGTCTGTTTTCAAACAATTAACAGATTAACTGTCCAGTTCTTGAGACTTAATGAATTTCTAAATTGAAAATTCTTCACTTTTTTTCCCATGATAACAGAAAACAACCATCTTTACAGTAAACGTTTATAAAGGGCCCTTAAGAAAATCAATTTAGCTTCAGTTTTATTATGTTTTCCTGTTTTTTTTATGATGCTGCCATCCAACGAAAACGTAGAAAATAATCTAATTTTAATGTAATTTTAAAGGAAGCTGCTGCATCAGATTATACTGGGTGTGTTAAGCAGCAGTGGCCTGGTCTGCAGGAGGAGGAGGAGGAGAAGGAGGAAGAAGAGGAGGAGGAGGAGGAGGAGGAGGAGAAGGAGAGCTCAGACAGATGTGAATAACGGTGCAGACATTTGATATTTGATTTTGCTGGGCGGGGAGCTGCTCCTCTGAGCTGCTTGGTCGAAGTCTGGGTGCTGAGGAGTTGCAATCTGCGATCCTCCATCGCTGGATGAACCGAGTCCTTCTCAGCCAAAGATCAGAAAAGGTAAGATCTGCTTCATGTGGTGAAATTGTGGCGAGGAAAAGTTTTTTTTATGAGGTAACCACTGAACCTGCAGGAAAAGACTTCAGCCGCAACTTGTTGCATCTTCTCGCCTCATGGGGAAAATGTGGCAAAACGAGCGACGACTGTTTTTATTTTACGCATGTTTGAGACCATTTACAGAGTTTTAAAAAGAAATTGAGCTTTTATTTTGACACAGTTTGGTCCAAACTTGACATGAAGCTGAAAAAGAAGCAAAAAAGAGTTGAAAGTCACAGAGAAAAAAAAATATAAAGGACTATATTTATTTTTAAATGGCTTATTCTTGAGTTTATAGCGACTTTATTAACCCTTCTAACAAAACTTGTAAATTTTTTTCAATTTCAGACATTTCATGATGCTTTCAGAAACAGATATCCGTTCAGTTTCTCTGGGAAAAGAAATGTTTTGATGCATATTTCGGTGTTTTTGTGTGGAAGCTGTAGTGTGGTGCGTGTGGTGGGAGCAGGGTGCGGCAGGCGGCACACCCACCTTCCCCGTCAATGAATGAACCTCACACAGCTGTTATACTGACAAACACCGCTTCATGGGGACTTTTACTCTCTTTTTAAAGCTTAAAATTAGATTAAAATGTTGTTGAAAGGCGCTGATTTATAGTCTCACCGACAAATCCCTCGTTTTTTTCCACTTAAGCGCAGAATGCGTCCATGTGAACCACTTCTTTAAGTGTTTGTGGTCAGTCAGCCTTAAAAAAGGTGATGACTTTTGAAAAAAAATAATCATTTGAGTGATAAAACATCTTATGATCAATAACATGCTGATTCAAGTTGTTCCCCAGTCTGACCATGAGGAGGCAGTCTGGTGGAAAATGCTGAATATTTGGGATTTTGGATGTTTGTTTGAGAAAAAGATCAAGTGTAAAGGTACATTTTGTGTGTTTTTCGAAAGCAGTACATTCAGCTGTCTCACACACACTCACACACACACACACTCACACACACACACACAGCGTGGTTTGCCAACAGATCTCTTCTTGTGCTTTGACCCATGGACTCCCTGTTTAAGTGGATTATGGGTGAAATCAAGTTTAGAGATGTTGTGTCATGACAACCAAATAAGCAGCACACACAAACACTCTGTTTGAGACAAACACTTGTTTCCTCAACAACTGGGCTTAAGGTACATGTGTGTGTGCATGCACGTGCGTGTGTGTGTGTGTGTCCCTGCTGTTCATAGGTGACTGTGCACAGGAGCACGATGATGGAGTCACATCCTGTTTGCAAGCCTCATGCATGAGCCTATTTTCAGCACCTCTTCAGCTGGGGAAGTGCTCCCCTGTTTGTGCGATCCTGATCCTGCTCATGTTTTCCATGCTGCGCTCTGAAAAAGACACTTTTCCACACTGGGCTTGTTTCTTCTCTCCTTTTTTTTGTTTCATCCCTCTGCTGTTTTTACTCTCCCATTTCTGTCCCGACTTGATTCCATAAGCAGCAGAGTAATGGCAGCAGCAGGAATGGCGGGATTCGATTTTTCCATTACGACCCCTCCATATACGTTTATTTTGAGTGGTTTACATGAAGCGTAATTGGTACCCTGACTTTAAAGCTGGAGTGGGAGTATTGAGCTGGGAGGAGGAGGAGGTGGAGGAGGAGGAGGAGGACAACTGATGGAAAAGAGAGGGAGTAGCCGCCAAAAAAATGAGACTATGAGGAGAGGAGGAAGGAAAGAAAAAGCAGAGTAAAAAGGAAAAAAAAAACTGGCAAATATGACAAAGTTGCCAGTTGTTCGGCAGCAGCCAGACTGCAGCACATCTGGAACACATCAGTAAGTTGGAAAATCTTACAAGAAATAAGGGAAGGAGGTGGGGAGGGGGGGGGGGGGTTAGAAAGAAAGAGTGGTGAAAGAGAGGGGCCCCAGCTGTGACTCACTTCTCCGCTATTCCACTCCATCAGTGTTTAAACTATTTGTCCTTCTGCGGCCGAGGCACAGGGCTTCCCCCATGTTCCTCCCTTCCCTCCCCTCCACTCCCTCCTGGCTTCAAGTGAGTCATCCTGAGTTTTAGGGGTCTCTTTTTCCATTTCTCTCTCTTTTTTTTCCTTTTTTTGCTCTCCTTTTTCTATTCATACCTCCTCACCAGTTCAACAACCCAGCCCCGACTGTTATGTTTTAATGGCACTAATGTAAACAGATTCTTTCTCTTTATTTATAACCATCTGTCAGTGTAAACTGGAAAAAAAAAAAGGAGTGAAGCAATTGTGAAGCCAAGTGGACGACGGCCAGTGTGGTCCGAGGGTTTCTGCACTGCGAAAAAATGTCCACCTTATATCGTTAAATGTCTTTTTCGGGCTTGAAAGCCTGTTTTTTTTGAACGCAGATCAGCTGGTTTTTTGACAAGAAACAAAAAACAAGAATATAAGATGTGAGTTTGACATCAGAAAATGTTCAGCGACAAATCTGCTGTCATCTGCTGCCATCGCAATCTGTGTCTCTGGATCGAAGAGCAAGAGCTTCTTGCAGCAGCGTTTAATAAAAATGCATTACAGAGGAAGAGGAGGCTGATGACAGCAAACTTGATTATCTGGTTGTGATGCAGTTGCACATCGGGTTGTGGTTTGAGCAGCTTAAACTGACTGAAAAAAACCCTTCACTGCTTTGCAAAACGTAAAAACCGACTGCAAACACATCTCACACCGGATCTGATGCCTCTAGGGTTTGCTAAGAAATCATGACATCATCCCTTCATTATTTTTAGAAAAGGAATCATGAAGCCTGGAGTCAGACGGGCGCCATTTTATCAGATCTGAGAGCCTGAAAATATAAGTTTTAGAGTGAACGTGAAGGCAGCGACAAAAACAAAGCTGTGTGATTTATTCTGATTATAATCTATTAATTGAGCAAAACTAGAGCTGAAGAAATGGCAACTAATTAATCAGCAAAAATGTCAATTTTAACGGAATTAAAATGTAAAATGGTTGATTTTAGCTTCAGTTTAAGAGCTCAAAGCTTTGTTGATACTTTAATTGATTACATTCAATCTTTTAAAAAATAGCTGAAGACGTTTCATATAATCAAAACAGCTTTAACTTTGTCATAAATATTATTAGTGTTTATAAATAAGGTTTAATGGCTTTAAAAAAGGCATTTTTTCTGCAACAAAAGTTTACACAAAGTGACCCAGCAGCTGCAGATCCACGGCCTTGTTAGGACTTCACATGTATTTGCAGTGAAGATGGGGCTCGCTGGGAGTGGAGCAAATAAAGATGTCCATGTTTAGAGCATGATGACAGACAGTCTGGAGGGTCTCTGGAGGTTGTGGGGCCACACCCGACACCGAGGACATGAACGCCGAGGAATGTCCGAGGGAAACGGCCTGCAGGAATGCTGTTGAGAAAGCAGCGTCGGGTTTGTTAGTGTGAGTCAGAAACCAGCAGAGGAGAAGAGAGGAACATCTCACCAGATGATTTTTAACCAAGTGTAAACGTGATGTGAAACACAGTGGCGGTCATTATTTGTGGCGTCTGTTTTTCATGGTTCACTTGTTGTTTCAGCCATTCATGAAAAGACAATGACAGCATTGTGTCGCTTCAGAAAATGCGACGTAGGAGTGCGTGGCCCGTCTGAGCAGAGCTGAGAGTTGTGGCCCTCATGCGGTGGCATCTTGTTCTTCATCTCAAAGTCTCAAAAGAAAAAAAAATGACATAAATCTTGCATACTAATTCTTTTCCATATCTTCTTTCTCCTCATAGTTTTATCTGCCTCCTCTGAGAAAACTAAATCTGAGGGAGTGTCTGCAAAAAGAAGAGAGTGGCACCTTGCAGAACTTTTCTCAGCATCTGTAAACCACCTGCATCCTGCATCATGGCCATAGTCCTCCACTCCAGCCCCCTGCTGTGGACGCGGTTGGCAGCCCTGGTCTTCTCCTGCGTGGCCTTCTCCGTGGCCGTGCACGGTGGCAGACTCTACCACGGCACCGGAGACTGGTGCATCTTCTGCTGGGCCTTTAGCTTTGCCGGGACTCTGCTCGTCATCCTGGTGGAGCTGTTTGGCCTTCAGACCAGAGCCCCGGTTTCATGGAAGAACTTCCCCATCACCTTCGCCTGCTACGCCGCCCTGCTCTGCCTGTCCGCCTCCATCATCTTCCCACTCTATTTCCTCAAAGGCTCCATGGGCCCGAGCGAAGTCCGCGACTTCCGCATCGTGTCGACCGTCTTCTCCTGTCTGGCCACCATCGCCTACATGTGTGAGGTGAGCATCAGCAAGGCGCGTCCAGGTGAGGTGGCCGGCTACATGGCCACGGCCCCCGGCCTGCTCAAAGTCTGCGAGACCTTTGTGGCCTGCATCATCTTCGTCTTCGTCAGCGACCCCGTGCTGTACGACCGCCACGACGCCCTCAAGTACTGCATGTCCGTCTACTGCATCTGCTTCATCCTGTCTGCCGGCATCATCATGCTCTGCATCGGCGAGTGCACCGGCTGCCTCCCCTTCCCGTTCGCCCGGTTCCTGTCCGCCTACGCTCTGCTGGCCGTGGTCCTCTACCTGTCTGCGACCATCATCTGGCCCATCTTCAACTTTGACCCCAAGCATGGAGGAACGAAACAGAGGCCCTACAACTGCAGCAGCATGCACGGGCTGTGTGTGTGGGATAAGCTCATGGCCGTGGCCGTGCTCACTGCTGTCAACTTCATCCTCTACCTGGCCGACCTCATCTACTCCACCCGCCTGGTGTTTGTCAGCGCTTGAGGGGCAGATACAGGGGGGGTGTGAGGCCAGCAGTTTGCTTTAAGTGAAAAAAAAAATGAATTTGGCATTTTCTCAAAGACTTTCGAGCTTCTTTCAGGATGTAAATCTGACTTTTGTCCATTTGTTTAATGGTGTCTGCATCAGTTTGTGCCAAGATTTACTGTAAAGGTCATTTACAAATGGTGGAGTTTATTTAAACTCTGTAATCCAGTGTGACTTCACCTGCTGGTTTCATTCCCTGTAGTTCTGGTAGGAAAAAAAAACAGCAGGTGAAGTAGAAACATCCCAAAGTTATTGTGTAATTGTCTGGAGATAATGTAAGTGTGTGATGAAATGATTGTGGCTTTTTAAATAAAATGAAAAGTTCAGCTCATCAGCCTTTGTGATCAAACCACAACTAAGTGTTTTTTGGATCCAAACTCACAATTCTGCCTCTGTAAACCTGCCAAATTTTATTTTATTTAAAGTATACTGCTAGTATGAGGATTGTATTGAGAGTGAGGGGGGGTTAGAGGTCAATAACTATGTTTACATGTACAACAGTATTCCCTTTCTGTTCATACATTGGGGCAAGTAAATGTCAAACCCTGTTTCCAGCGTCCAGGAAAGACTCTTATTTTGATAAGAGAGACCTGAATGTGACGTCTGGGACATGCTGATATCACCTGAGACATTTAAAAAATAACTTTTTGCCTGTTAATATTCAAAAACACAGTGATGCTCATGATCTGGATACCAATAAGCAATCAAAGATACAACACCCAAGATAACATGTGCATGTAAACACAGTCTGTAAAGACCAAAAAAACCAAAGAAAATGGCGGCTTTTTGTTGTGTTTAATTTTTTTTTCTGTATGATGTATAATGTCAGTGCTCTCGCTGAAGTTTGTTGTCATTTTTAAAGTCAGGTATATAAAAAAACAAAAGGCTGCCAGGCAGTTATTTCTGTTTTGATAAAAAAAAAAGCTAAAGAAAAGTAATGAATGTTAGCTGGAAGGAGCCGAGATCAGATGAAGTGTTGGAGAGGACATTTGAATGCATCGCAATTGGAACCTGTGACTCTGAGTTAGTTAAAGTTAAATTTCTGTTCACTCTTTGGTGATTTCATTGAAAGAATTGACTGTTAGTGTGCAGAGCAGCTGTTCAGACTGTTTCATTCATCGTTTGTCATTTTTTTTAATATACGGCTCGAATGTTTCAAGACTTGAAGTCAGCGACACAGCATACTTGACGTTAAGATGAATGCTAAGCTAGCTTTATGCTCCTGTCTCTCTGTATCTGCAAGCTGCAATCAATGGCAAGAATATACATGTAGAAAAAAAATATGCAAGATTGTGGATTTTTTTAAAAAATAGCAAGAAAAGTATGTTAAAAGTGCACTTAATATTCTCAATGTGTGTTTAAATTTGTAGTATCTCCAAATATAAATGCATCTATTAACACCAAAACCCACAGCACTAAATTTATGTACATTGTCAATTGGTCTATTGTTTTTTTTTTTTTACTGCTGTAATCAATACTCAGAGAAAGAGACCAACAAAAAGATGTTTCTTTTCCTCTACATGTCGTTACTGTTATATTCTTCAACTTTTTTATATTCCACTGTTTGTGTTTTTTCTTTTGGTGCATAGCACATCAGCGTTGTATGAAAACGTAATCCAGTGTTTCAATAAAACCACGTGGTAAAAATGTGTGTGTTTGTGTTATTTTATGGTTTGGTTTGGTTAACGTTGCCATGTCACCCACTTTTATAAATATTTCTTTAAGCCATGCGAGCGAAGCAGCTCAGTTGCAAAGCATTCGTCATCCACTTTGGTGAAAACTGAAACATCTCAATATTTGTTAGATGGATCACCAGATTACACAGAGTCCATTACTAACCAGACACTAAAATCTGTCTGTCTGTCTATATGAATCTGTCTTTTTCATCCAAATACATGTCAAACTATCACTACTGATGTAAATGAATTCACTTAAAGAAACAAAGCAGTGCTGATTATTTAAAACAGAGAGTAAATTGATGTAAATCAGCTGTAGAACACTATTTATACTTCAGTGTTTACTCCCTTAGTTCCCCTCCTCCCTCCTCTCTGAAGACCCCAGAAAGACCTGCAGGGACTTGAATGTCTCACGGCCTCAAGAGCTGGATGGTTGACTGCTGGTGATCACGTAAACATTTCGGTCACCTATAAATCTACGAGCAGGAAAGGAGACGGCAGCGACGCCCAGTTCTGACACAATGACGAGCCCTTTAGTTTGTTTTGTTTGAGGAAGGGTTGAACCCTCTGGCATGAAAACATGGCCGCTACACCGACGGGTCCAAACACTGGCACATAAAGAGTTAGTGTACCTGCATCACGAGGCATGCGATGCATGATCACTGCGACTCCATTTTAATTACATTTACAGAGTGATTTTCAAGTTTGGATGCAAATATGAAGCGTTAAAATCAAAGAAGAAGAAGAAGAGGAAGAGATAAGAGATTAATCAAAATTATTAAATGCTTAAAAAAACATATAAGAGCAGTAAATATTTAATTTCTCAAAGTTATATCTGATATTTTTTGTTTTGATTCATGCGGTACATATATATGTTTGCTGTACTTTTGTTTCTCCCTTGCCTTTGTATGCAATTTAATTAGAAGAAGAAGAAGAAGAAGAAAAAGAAGAAGAATACAATGTCAAAAAATAAAAATAGAACATTCTCAACAAATTTACAAAGTTACAAAGTCTAATAAATCCAGACAAGGCAGATAAAAATAGAGAGAATGAGATCACTGTTTGATATTACTGATTTTTTAATGTGTCCATAAAAGCAACAAACACTGATGACATTGATGATTCTGCTGGGAAAACTTTGTTTATGAGCCGTGCAGTGTGATACTAATGCCCTCTTTGTGAAAGCAGATCATGGAGACATTTTTTTATGTTTCACAATCTGATATCGTCATATCACACACACACCCTGGGTGGCCTTCCTACTCTCCTTAAGTAACTACATTAATTCTTGGCCTTCCCACTCTGACCCAAAAAAGAACAAAGAGTGTAAGTCATCAGCAGAATAATAGCTCCACACAATCTCAATGAAAGACGCCATAGAAAAAAACTCTCAAAGTCTCAAATGCAGCCTCATGTTTGTGCTCTTTCAGAGGATTTGTTATTCTCCACGCAGCCAAGAGTCAAGTGTGTGTCCACAAACACATTCGGATGACAACACAAAAACCCTAACTGAAAACATGCGATTAATTAAAATAGACAGACGTGGTATGTTTAGTGGCTGCAAAGGCCTGACATTCATTCAGTCAGTGCTGAGGCTCGTGTGTCCTCTTCATCATCATCATCCCACAGATGCTGCCTGTAGCTTTCTGCTGACGTTTCAAACCTCTTCTCTCTTTCAAAAAGGTCTCATGAGCAAACAGCTGCGTGAGCTGTTTGTGAGGAACAGGTGATGTCATTTGTTGGGTAATTCCCCCAATACGCTCATAATATTTCAACACATTCGTCCCATCCGACTCCACGTCGAACCGAAACTGTGTGGTAATTTGTTGCTTCCAGTACAGAGTCTGCTGGTATCTGTGGGTTTAAAAGGGGAACTTTTACATATTAATATAGTCATGTGTTTGTAGGGGGGTTGGGGTCATTTACAGGACAATTTTTTGGCCATGTGCAGTCACTTCCTTTATGCTGGTTGCCTAGCAACTTCACTTCTGTGTAGGAAGGAAGTTATTGCTCCCAGCTCAGAGACAATCTCACACACAGCCCCCGTTAAAACCCCCTTTTTTCTCTTCAGTTTTTGTAAAGATTTCATAGATAAAATATGGTAATTATTGAGCTCTAAAGGTTCTGATAGACAGATAATGTTGCTGTAGGCCAGAACAAGAAGGCTAACTGTTTCCATAAGTTTCCAGTCTTTATGCTAAGCTAAGCTAACTAGCTGCTGGCTGCAGCTTTTAATCTACAGCACAGATGTCAAAGTGGTATCTTCTGATAAGCATATTTTCCAAAATGTCAAACTGTTCCTCTAAATTTGTGTCTTGTGATTCTGTCACATTTTATGGATGTTTAACAATAATTCCCGGGAATCCTGCTCCTTCTCCATTCAGACCATGAATGCTGCAGATTGTCTATCCCACAGGTCCAAACCAGGCAGTAAATTACTCTAATGTGATTTGTCTGTGCTGTGCATTAGGTTACTACTCCTGTTGTCTAACATATTTAGAGCATGACAGTCCTACACATATTTACAGCCAGTATTTCCTAATCACCTTTTTAAGATGAATTACGGTCATAAAATTAGACATGGGAAGTGAAAAAGTAGCATTTCAAAAGGTATTTGTCACACTGTGTAGCTACATACACAAATACTGGATGCAGTGGCTGTCAGAGTTTTAATATCACACTGGAATTGGGGTTTATATGCTATTAGCATTAGCTTTTTAGAGCATTAACTGTCTATGGGTCTTGTGTGTGCATGTCTGTATTTTCAGCCATGTTGGAAACTGTAATGGATTAAAAATAACACGTTTTGTCGTCAGGATTAAGGCATAAAGTAATGCTTCTGAAATTTTTATCTACTATCCAACACTTTGAAAGTGAATGTAATGTGTTTCGAATGTTAACATCCCGTATAATTTACTGAAAATTGGATTAACTGAATAAAATGTCCACATAAGAAATTGTTTTAAATAAAGTTAGGCATTAAGAATTAAACTACTCAGAGTAATTATCCCAAAAACACATACTTGGATATTTTACCAGGTAATCAATAGAGCTTGATGGCACTATTGTCCATCAGTCTACCACTTAAGTTCAAACTAAAATATCACAAAAACTACTCGTTTGCCCCAGAGGATGAATCTGAATTTGGCAAAACTTTGATTTATGACAATTTCTGCAAAACTAGCAACATTTTTTATCAGCTTGCCTACTTTGTGTTTAGTGCCAAATGTTAGCATGCTAAGAGACTTAAATAAGACGTTGAGCATTAAAAACATTTTACCTGCTTAACATTAACATGTTAGCATCTCCATTGTGAACACATTACTGTACTTGTGTTAACTTTTAGTACAAAACACTGTTGTGCATAGTTACAGCCTCATGTATCTGTTAGCATGGCCGAAGACTGAGGTAAACGTCACTTAGTGATGCTTTTAGCACCACATTAGATCAGAGGTATTAGTGTTAACAGAGTTGTTAGCATGAGTTTGTATATTAGTGTCACTATCAAGAATCAGTAGGCCTGTCAGTATCATTGGCGTAGCGTTAGTTGCATTATTACAGTATCAGTATCAGTATTAGCATGTATTATTATGGTAACACATTTGTACACAAGTGCCTGAAGTAACACTGACAGCAGGGAGCTTCGGTCTGACTGCTCCGTTTCACTCCCACATACCGCCGTGATCCTATAGTTAGTTTATCTTTCAGGACTTTGATGGAGGTCCAGTGATGGAGGCTAGATTTAGACATAATGGTCTTTCTGTTAACACTTGGGCTCTTTATGTGCAAAGGAGGCTTTTCCATTTAGGGTCCCGTTCCTGAACCTGTAGGTGTCAGTCAGGCCGACTCACAGATGTTGGATTATACCTCCCCCTGGTGACGCTAACAAGACATGTATCTTTATAATAAAACACCTCATTACACTTCTTTAGGGTAGAATAAAGCCTTTTTTCTTAAATAATTTAGTATCTAATTCTTGAATTAAGGTATAAAAATACATTACAGCAGTATTTCTCTATGACATAGTAACATGAAATATTTTAGTGGGTCATTCAGCAGCTTTGAGTCAGGGTGACCTAGCCTGTTTATTTATGGGCTGGGAAACTATCCAACATAGTCGATGACAAATAAGTGTTTCTCAACATGAACAAACAATGAATCTGCAAACAAAATCTGCTACATGGCTGCTAACTGTGAAAAAAATGAGAAAAATGTGTTTAAATCAAGCACCAACAGACAAATAGCGATGACCAAACACTATTGTATTTTGTCTTTTTGTTTTTCTTTTCAACATTTTTCTCTTTTTAAGTGTGAATTATTATGTTGGATGACTGTATCTAGATGAAGGAAAAGCTTGTATTTTCTGATGTTTTACATTTTCCAAATATTAAAGAGCACAAAATATGAGAAAAGTGAAGTGTGGAGAAAGTATTAATCATCTCGATAAGTGGTTTGTGCTTGGAGTTTCACCTTCCACTCTTTCTTTGCCACATTCACCTCCCACAAACTTTCCATGTGTAAAACTGAGCTGCAGCCAGAGAGAAAAGTAGGAGCTGGAACTACAATAGTCAATGTCATGAAGGAGTTATGGCTTCAAATTCCAGCAGCTAGTTCTTTTTAAAAAGATGTTCAAAGCTCTACACCAACCATATCTATCCCTTATCATTAAGGTTTTTTTGGTCTCACGCTCCAAACATGCCCATTTATGGTCTCACCAATCCATTTAGACCCATAAAACTGTCAAGAAAACATATACTGCTACTTAAGAGTCTTTTAGTTCGGTTGGTGGCTTTTTATTGCTTTAGTTGTTCTACAATAATTAAACACTTATGTCTAAGTTTGTTGTAGCCACACTCCTTTGAGTAGAGAAAGTGCACATAGTAGAAAATAACACCCGTGGAGTTTTCCAGCAGATTGAATGATAACTCAAACAGTTGCTGATTTAAGAGTGTTAAGGCGTCCTGGCCCTGACGTCCTCCAGGCGGCACTGTTCTTCAATAATGAACCCCCTCCACTTAAGAGGCTCCAGCAAACTATTTCTCATACAAACCTTTCAAACAACTTTTAACAGTCACAGCTGAGCCTCATCACCCTTCCATGGGTTCAAACTACCTTCTGTCTCAACACTTTAGCACTCAACACTTTGCTTTCACAACAGACTTAGACTCAACATCTGGGAGAGGATGAATCATAGACGCCGTCCAAGGCTGATTTGTGAACTAACTGATCGATAAAGTATTTGTAAATAATGTTATGCTCTCAATTAATAGATCACTTCATGTAACTACTGCACTTAAAGCTGGTTTTGCTGAAGTATGCAGAAATAATTGCCGCTTTTTGGCAACACAGGATCCAAAATCCTGTTGCTGTTAGTCAAAATTTCCATCCACAGATTGGATTAACTTCAGTCTTAAAATAAAGACACAGTCAGGTAAGTGAATTTAAATGGATCGCTTAAAACAAAGGAAAAATATATTTAAAGCTACGTCAGCTAATAGATGCCATGAAGGCCATGAGGTCTAGGTTTTTTCCTTTCAGTCCCTCTGTTCTGGATTTAGCTTGTGTGAGTGTTAGTTTTGCAAGAACAACATGAGACACACCAAACTCGAGCACTTTCTTGTATAATTTATATTGAAAACATGTTAAAAACATTAGTTTCCCTTTATAAAACAATAACAATTACCTGTGGTCATAATTACAACAGTGTCCTGGTGATCGAATTCCCCTGTCAATATCGCATGTAACTGCAGCGACGCATCTTAACAGCAAGTGCATAATGGAGTTAAAATTATGCTGAATATCAAACGGGGCTGAGCTGCTCTCAGCTCAGTTCGGCTGGTCGTCCATCTGTGAGCCTGACTGGTAGGACTGGATGTCCTCCCCGATGAACTCCGTCACTGAGGAGGAAGAGGAGAAGATCACGATCAGGTTCATCACTCCATCCTTTCATCCACCTCATGTAAGTGTCGTTGGTGCAGTTTGTTCAGCTAAAAATCTGAATGTATTAACTAATAAATGATAAATGCTATTAATTTGAACTTCAGCACCAAGATTTGTAAATAACTTGTCTCCTGCACAAATCTCTTAGCTATGATGACCTGATACAAAAATAGTGCAATAGTGCAGATTCGATGCAACTTTGGCCTTACTTTAATACTTTGTGGCTGAATTACTTTAATATTTTGTGGCTGAATAGTTTTGCAGTTTTTCATCCCTGGCTATTACAAAATCAGCTGATATATTGGCTGATTATTCTTCATCACCAATATTTAATCTTTATCTGTGTTTATACTAAGAAAATGCAGTAGAGATGTAAAACAGAAATGCCAACATTGTGTTTGAGGCAGTGTCTCTTTTACATAATTCATTTACGAAAAAACACATAGAGACAACTGCATTTTCCCAAGACATCCAGCACTTTGTGTTATAAGATGAGTCAAAAAGGATATTTAGCTTGAATGGGACGGGCTGTGGCTAGCTGGTTAGCTCGTAACTTCAGTAAATATCGTTGCAGCAAAATACACAGACGTCTCTGACACAAAACATGTCAAAACTGTTCACATTCTGTCGGTGAAGTTATTTTCATTTTTTAAATGTTTAAAAATAAATTCTGGCTTTATGTGACAAATTGCTTCTTTTAGAGGAGTTTGTTTTCAGGGCACATCTCCTTCAACCACTTGACTTCTCAGCTACGGTGGTGTATACACCCCCCCTCCATTCCCCCATCAAATTGTGTATTTTCTGGGGGAGAGTTTGACCCCAAATTACAGGACTGAACCTGACTGCTAACTTTGTGTTTGTTCTAACTTCAACCACAATGACAGAGCATCAAGTGTTTGTTTTGTGAAGCTGTTTTTTAGTTGAAACTATAATTTCTTTAATGTAATTAAGGTTGACAACACTGGACCACCAGGACAAGAACAGCATGTTCACACTGTATAATGTTTCTAAACAGAGAACGGAGAGCGTCTCCAACCATGTAACATGCACCATATAACAATACTTGCATTGTTACATTAATACCTGACATATCTTTTTCTAAACATGTCGTCTCTAGTCATCTTCGATTCGTAACATTCATTCTCAAAATAATCTCTACACACATGTTGTATATCATAACATTTTTACATACTTTTTGTATCATGCCTGGCTCATTTATAAGTCTGTTATATTGTCATTTAAATGAATCTTTCCACAAATACAGAAAAAAACAAGCTACTCACCTTCTTCAAATGTGATGTGGTGCATAGAGGCAGAGCTGGTAAACTCCAGGGGGCACTCCTGGATCTTGGCATTCCTCTCTCCCCCCTGCCCGGCCTCCAGCACCCTTCCCTGGGGGTCCCAGCCATCATAATGGGAGTAGGATGCTGGGCAGATGTCCTGATATGGGCTGGGATTGGATGGAGGGGAGGGACACACCTCCTGAGGATAAGCAGAGTACTGGGGGTAAGGGGAGGTGGGGATGGGAGGTAGAGGGGAGGTCGAGATGGGACTGCCGGCGGGAAACGGGCTGAGGGAGGAGGAGTGGGAGGGAGAGGGCGAGGAGGACAGGTAGGGCGAGTCCAGCCATGGGGAAGGGGAGGGGGAGGGAGGCTGGGGGCCGCGGGGGTACAGAGGGGGGAGGAGCTCAGTGAAGCCCAGCTCCAGGTTCTCAAAGCTGGGGTGTCGCTCGGTCAGGGCCGCCCTGGACCCGCCGGGCTCCTCCACCGCTGCGTCGGGTTTGGAGCAGTACTCCTCATGGTAGCCCATAGTGGGGCAGGGAGGGGAGTAGGTGGAGGGGTAGGGGGGCAGGTGGAAGCCCAGGCCTCGGTCCTCAGCCATGGGGTCGCCTCTCATGTGGAAGCCCCTGTCCATCCTGGGCTGAACCCCCACAGGACACCCAGGAGCCCCCTCCAGAGGCAGCACAGAGGGCCGGGACAGCAGCGGGTCCTCCTCTTTGAACATAACTGAGAGGAGATAACAGATTATTTTTATATTGTGGACTTTTCCCAGTGATTTAATCTGATAATTCACACACAAATAGAGCCTAGACAATTTTGTTTTTTTATCTTTTTATTGTTATTTCTATTCATTATATTCATTTAATGTATTATTTATTTTCATAATTTTTACTCATATATTTTTCTTGTTAACTGTATTTTATTCATTGCAATATGTTTTTTTTATTTTTTGGGGAAAACACAATTCAGGAAGTCCAAGCGTTAGAGGAAGAAACTTCTAAAGTCCTAAAGATAAATATATATGATGTGTTTACTTATGTGTATGGTAAATAAAGATATTTATAAGTGTTGCATTTATTTGTTTTGGATCATATTTGAAAAGAAAAGCTCCCCTTAATCTCATAAGTGATAATATTACCAGAAGAGAATCTCCAGATTTAAACACAGAAACTAAACAAAATAACAGAGAGAAACACATGCAGCTCTGGTAATATCTGGACACTCACTGGGGAGATACTTGAAGCAGTGGGTGCTGCTCCTTTTCCTCTTTCCGTTGGAGACGTAAAGACTCACCGACACCGGCCGACTGACGGACGGGTCGCTGTAGGCGGGAACCCTCACACACAACAAACACTATAACAAATAAAACATTTGGAGTCACAAAATTGCAGGTTAGAAGAGAATTATCTGATGCACTAGTTGTGTCTGCTGGATAACATTGCAACTTTACATCACAATTCATTGATAAAAAGTTCAAGTCCCACACATTACCTCATTGCTGTTGTCACGGTCGATATGAGCCTCCTCCTCCCACTGTAATTTACCATCTAATTGTAAGAACATAAGACAGAGAGAAGTTTAATGCTCATATAATAATTTCTGAAAAAAAATGTGAATGGAGTACAATATTTGCTTCCAAAATGTAACTGAGTAGAAATAAGAGTAGCCTGTGTCTTCTGTGAACTCTTACCTGTCCCTCTCTCCATGAAAAGAACTCTGGAGATCGGCAGGAAGTTGGAGCCGCTCAGCAGAAGCTCCTCCCCTCCCTCCACAGAGCAGGAAGTCAGACTGACAGACTCGATGACCGGCAGCTCCTGAGCCGAACGCTGGGCTGAGGCAGGGAGAGTCAGGCAAATTAAACACGTCCTTCACTGTCACTAAATCTGCTCATAGTATGAAGCGCGCATGTGCAAAAACATTTAAAATGTCTGACTTTGTAACAACACATTTTACACACTGTAACTTTAACAACCTCTCTTGGATAAACAGCATCTGAGCAGCTACTCACAACATTCGATGGGCAGGGAGGCAACCTGCAGAGCCAGCACTCGTCCAGGTGGGGCTACAGGGGGCGCTAGAGGGAGATGGGTCCTAAACACCAAACGGACTCGAGTGTTCTTCCGTCCAACGTCTGTTTCTCCTTTCCTCAGCTCGATGTCAGAGTTCCTCAGCTTCAGGATCCCAGCACAGTCGATGCTACAATGCCAAGATATTTTTTAGCATTATTAATATATCGAGGGAGAAGTTGATCACCTGATTGCACAACGTCACACTTCACCTTTTAATTGGAGTGAAATGTGAAATGCTTTGTGTTTTATCATGGGGGTTAAAGCCTTGCTCATTGGCACTCAGCAGTTGTTGTTCAGAAACATTCTTCAGCATTAAAACATTGGAGGACAAATAAAAACTCTCATACTGGAGAAGTTTCCTGCCTCTCTGCTACTCACAGTGCAGTCATGTTGTTCTCAGGGTTCAGGGGAATGTCCAGCAGTTTGGTCCCAACCTGGACGCTCTCATGACTGGCGGTACCCACCATCTTTCCTGTCACCCTGAGCAGGAAAAAAACAGCAGAAGTTTATTGGCCTCCATGTAGAGTTTTATGCTGAATCAAAGACTGCTGCTTTGTTGCAGGAGAACAACACCTCCTTTCACAAAGTGCATACAGAGACCCACAATCCTAAACAGAATAAACTATAACAGATTTGAAACAATATTGACAACTGATTCTTAATTTGAGCAATTTATCAAGCAAAAATGTCCAAAGTTTGTGGGCGAAAATAAGTCAAATGTTAAGATTTACGGATCTGTTTCCTGTTTTACAAAAGTGTAAATAATATGAAAAATAAATGTTCCAAGTCTGGGCAGAATAACAGCATAATGGAGGATAAACAGCAGTTACGTGTCTTTGTTCTTGATGCATTACTGTCTTCATCTGTCTGGACTTTGGACAAACATCTCATTTTTCTCTCTTATGCAGTTATATTTAAATATTTTACATGTTCTACATTAAGATGATGGTCTCATTCAGAGCAAGTAACACTAAGAAGAATAGGAGCAAGACATTTCCTGGACCACCAACACTAGAAGCAGCTGGTTGATAAGTTATGCAATGATTAAAGCCACAGCAGTCAGATAACAAATAAACTGTACGTTGTGTGGTCTTGATAGAGAGACAGTTTATAATAAACTGGATTTTAAGCAGAAATACAGTTTATTACCTGTGTATCTGATAAAAAGGATGAGGCCTGATTGATCGGTCGTCAGCTGTTCCAACGAAAACCTGAAGGGAGAGCGGCTTCCTCTCCGTGTATCCACACAGCTGTACAGAGGAACACAGTGTGAGGGACGAATCAAACTGTGACGAGGCCGACGGCAGACAGCCTCAACACGTGATCCTGACACTTTGTTCCAGTGTTGTGAAAACAACTTTTCTGTTTCAGCTTCAATAGAAAATACAGTTAACTTTAGGCATTAAAGGAGCAGTTCATCCCTTAATTAAAATCACATTTTTGCTTGCATTGTTGTTATTTCTCTCTCTTATATCTGCAGAGAACTGAATGGCTCTTAGCTTCTGGTGCTCAAAAAAGTACATTTGAAAAGCTAAACAGCAATTTCTCCTTCCAGAAATGATGTCTGGCTACTCAAGATAATCCACAGACCCTTGTTGTAATCAGCTTCATGTAGGTACTATTTGCTTTCCACTGAATTAAACTCACTCAGAAGGAAGCCTGCTAAACCCTTTATCATCGTTAGCATGCCATTTAGTTCAATTGTATTCAAAACAAAACAGGCATCTCTACAGCAGATAACTCCAAAACTCAACAACTCAACAACACCAAAACAATCCTGATCCTTTTCTAATTTAAGGTAAACTGTCTCTTTAACAGATTCTTATTATGAAAAGTATCTAGATTATCAGTTTGTGCAACATTCCTGCAGCTGCATTGACCTGCAGGTTTTTGGTTTCACCTTGACCACAGGATGTCCCGTTGGTGCAGCCTTCACGGCTCCTCTGCTCCCCTCCGTCTCATAGTGGGCTCTGTGGTGTGGACGGGGCTGCACCTCGATACGCAGCTCATACTGGTCAAACTGGGATGGCAGCGGCCAGTCGAGTGGAGGCAGGGCGTTTGACCTTCAAGTGTGTTAGATCAGTAAAACATTAGACAGTCTAAGTTGCATTTAACATAGATGGAGCAAACCAGATGCCAATAAATGTCTGTATCTATCTTTAGGGGCCAGTTAAAGGGATTTACATTTAATTTAAATATGCAAACATAACAGGTGCAAACCAGACCTGTGACACACTGTAATGAGGATTATTCAGATTTAGTTATCTAGAGGGATAAACTTTCTTGAAAATTGATCTTTTTAATTTGTTCCCAGTGCCCAATCAAGAGCATAAAAGGGTCCACATTTGCTGTAAAAAAAATTACACTTTTCTATGATATAAAGGCATTTTTTTTTAATGATTCAGTAAATGTAAATTGATAAAATAGCCTCTCTCTCACACTGCTGTAGCTAAGATCGCCTCTTTAGGTTCGGAGTTTCTGGTAGGAGGGGTCACTTCTGTAGTTTCTTTCCATTGCTCAGGATTCTTGTTTCTCTCAACAAATCTTGTAACAATGGTATTTGCTATCACCGATGTGGTGCCGTGTGTTCTTGCCTGAACAGAGGGCTGTGGGCGCTGGCCCGGGTCCGGCCCCAGGCTAGAGCAGGGGGCACAGAGAGGTAGTCCATGCCCTGGGATGGAGGCTCCCTCCTGGTCTGCTGGGTCTCTGGTAGCAGGCAGGTTGAGCTGTGGCCTGGAGCCTGCTCCTGGTCCACCTCCCTGGGAGACAACTGGGAAACAAAAAGCGTGGCTCATTACTTTATTTGGAAGAATTTTAATCAAGATTCAGATTGAGCCCATGTCTTTACCTGTTCTAACGATGTCTTCCTGGTTTTCTGTGGGATGCTGAGCTCACAGCTGCTGGGCGGAGCTTGAGAAAGAGTGATGGAGTCTCCACCCTCCAGGTTGCATCCCTGCAGGTCCTCAGAGTAACTGCCCCTTCTTGAGGTACAAGGAGAGGCAAGAGGGGAGTTTCTACGCTTTTTACCCCCAGGGGAGGTGGGCCTCGAGGACGGCGAGAGCCCAAAGTTGATCGTGGCCTCATTCAGCTCCTCCTCCTCCACCAGCAGGGAGTCACAGCTGGAGGCCGGGCTGAGCCAGCCACGGGAGGACGGGCTGGAGGCGGGGCTGGGGCTGAGGGAGCCGGGGCATCTGTCGCGGTAACTAAAGGGGTCCAGCAGGGGGAAGTAGAGGCGCTCACGGTCCCAACCGCCACCACCGCTCATGTCCCAGTAGTTTGAAATGGTGGGTGTCGGGTCGTCTTCAGGGGAAATGGTGGTTATCTGGATGCTGGGACACTCAACCACACGAGACTCTGAAACCTAGGGGGAAGATGTGAGCAAGCAAGAGATACCTTTAACCTCAGTATACAAACTCTCGGTTAGTTATAAAGAAAATGTGACAAAGAATGCTGAATAATCAATTAAACTCATTCGTCAAACAAATATTTGCTTGTTTCAGCTTCTCAATTGTACTTATTCGCTGCTTTACTCTGGTTTACATAATTGGAAATCAAATAACTTTTGGATTTGGAAAAAAAAAACCCTATCGAATGCATTTTATCAACATCTATGCTTGTCTTCCATGTTCAACCAAACCAACGACATCATTGCTTTTTTTAGCAAGGGGCTCTCAAATCTTTGATTTTCACATAGCATGCTAGATGCAGTCACAATAAGATATTGTCCTTGTTTTCTATTTAAAGAAAAACAAAACATATTTATATTCACTGTGACTTACTTGAGGCAAATTTCAAGACACTGGAAGTTGAAATGAAGTCTGAATGGTAAAAAAATCTACCAAAAACCTTAGTAGTGGAATTAATCCAGTTCTGAATTGAGCAAATGTGAGAGATGACTGTTAAATAATTGTTGGGTAGCTGTAATAATGTGTGTTGGTGATAAAACTTTGCAGCTGTAAGGAGAAACTCAGCACGTCATCGGTTAGTGAAAAACCCCACTGTCATTTGTGGTTAATGGGGTAAAAGCAGCGATTCAAAGAACCAGTCTCTCAAGTCATAAAGAGTCGGGAGCAGTAAAGAGATCATCTCACCTGTACAGAGCGCGCTGGCAGGCTCTCATAGGTCCCACTGAACTCTCTGCTGGGCGCCCGCCGTGGTGGCGGGGAATGCATCCCAGCTCGCTGATTGGCCGAGGGCGGCGGGCTGGGGATGTTGATTGAGTGTCCTGCATGACCAGCAGTCATGTGGTTATCTGTAACTGATTGACAGAACAATAAGACTTAATAAAAACATGATAAACACTCATGACAAAACATAATTTAGATAATTAAATGGAAATATATCAAAGGCTTAATACACTTATTCAACCAGAGCACCAACAGTAGGCTCTTGTTTACCGAAGTTGTTTTTTACTTGCTAAAAAATGTGGATAATAAAAAGTTAACAGTGTTTTCATTTTTCCTCATATACACCTTGATTTCCACATGGCAACAATTTACCTTTTGGCTTCTTTCTGGTATAAAAATGTTAAATTTTTTCTTTTTTTCAACACACTTTCTTTTTATATCCCATGTTTTGGGTTTCGGTGTCACATGACCTCCCATTAATCTTTTTTCACAACCGCAAACTGACAGTTAGCTCTTAAAACCTGCTGATTTTTACATCTGGAATGAGAAAGACTCATTAGATGTCAATCAAACTACTGTAAACACAATTTGTGGTTAAATAAAGATTCATTTTTTATCATCAACATGCCGACCTCATCCATTACGCATTCATTTTTTTTCTTCATTTAGGCCTACCGTCTGTTATTGTTCCCATATGGAAAAAGCATGCAACTGGAATTTTTCTCAGGAAGTGCAGGTCAATGTCTTTAAAGCAAATGCAGCCTTTTTTTTCAAAAGAAAGTAAAAATAAAGAACTAGAAGTCAACATTTAGGGAAATACAATTATTTGCTTCCCTGATGAGAGTTTGGTGAGGAGATTGATACCACTCTTACATCTGCATGGTTAATATAAAGCCAGAGCCAAGACTGAGTAAGCGTAGCTTAGCATAACGAACAGAGAGAAGGACAACACAGCCAGCCTTAATCAGTTGAAGTAAAACAAAACTTCTGCCAACAACTCTAAAGCTCATTAATTAACAAGTTATTTATTTTTTGTTAATCTGTTCACAAACCAAAGTAGAAAAACAACATGCTGTAATTTTAGAGGTTTTGTGTCACGCTAGCCATTTTCTCCTCAGGTGTTTAAGCTACGCTAAGCTAACTGGCTGCTAACAACAGAGAGAGGTTTCAGTCTGAACATCTAATACTCAGCGAGAGAGTTAATATGTATTTAAAAAATGTCAAACTTTTATCTAACAATAATACATTGATATTGAATTATATAAATGCTAACTTTGTTAATATTGTTATTATTTGGACTTAGTCTTTCAATTTGTATTTATTCCACTTCAAATGTAGAAATAAGTTGTTATTCTGAGGCAAAACACCACAGGACATTTTTGGACATTTAACTGTGGTAAATGATAAATTTCAAACATCTGCTAAGAAAAATGAAAAGTGCCTGTAGTTTATATCAGATAATTTTTTTAAAAAAAGCATTTACTTAAGCATTTTAGAACTATATGGCAATGTTGAACTTGCTTTTATATATAACATAATCTCATGCAGTCACATGGAAACAAAGCCCTACTGATAATTTACTCTACTTTGCCTGTTCACATCATTACCTTTACCATTTATTAAAGTCACAATTAGTAAAGAGTAAAGTGGGAACTGTCACCAAATGATAAGGTTTACTTTTGGCTTGCTGACACTGAACACTGCTAAGAAACCCAACCCTGCTGCTGATCATGATGATGATTTTCTACATGTTCTTTTTAGGAACTTTAGGACACAAAACATTATGAACTTCAAACAAAAACCCCTCAAGGCCAAAATCCTCAAATTTCCACGGCGTGGTGTGGTCGGCCTCCACGTTGAGCCAAACAGTAGTTACTCTGTAATGAACAAGGCTCCAACTGATCATGGCTGCGCTGCACTGACGGCACAAAGTCGTACACGCAATTTTTGGGCAAAGCGAGCATATAACGGCAACTGCCAACAAATTAAGACTTGGGGTTAAAAAATCTCTTCAAATGTTTCCTGGCAACAGAAATATTTCCAAGTGATTAAAGCTGCAGTGCTGAGGCAACTCTTCTGCTGGTGTTTTTTTTTTTTTTTTACATGAAGCAATGATTTTGATGTCTGTGAACGGACCAGCAGAGGAGTTTATTGGACATTAAAAATGTACCAAACACTTACTAAACACAATAAAGCTAATTTCAAGCATGCAGGATCTAATATACTGTGATATTTTACTCAGTGTCCTTGGTTGAACCTCTCACAAAGAGTGATGGTTACATCAGGTCTCCAACCTGTGGGTTGGATTAAATCACAAGACCAATAATGAGAAAATAAAGTGAAAAATGACATTCTTGCCATGCTAAACACTAATGTTTACTGTCGTTCTTCGGGCTTCCCTCCAGCTGTTGCCTTTTTTTTTTCTTTTAACCTCTTCAGGCCACTTAAAACTATTTAGGAAACAATAATGTGTTTGGGTCTCAACCAGCAGAAGAGTTTATTACTACCAAAAGTTACCTGACAGTTACTGTACACAATCACTTTTTCTTTTGGAAGCCTAAACTAAAGTCTAACAGATCTAAAATAATATTTATGTGCAAGCAGATCTGGGTTTCAACAGCTATTTGCAAACTCCTTTCTAAGTTTGTATGTGAGGTCTTGCTCAGGGTTTCTGTAGCTACTAGATATTTTCAAATGAGTGATTTACTCAAACTTAATGCATTTCTCATATTGAATAGTTTAGCATAATCAAATAAAAAAACAAACAAACATGTAAACAGGAAGTAACTGTATCTCATAACAAGCTATATCTGAGACACCATGGTACAGTATAGGAGAACAAAAGAGTAAAACATTGTCTTTTTGTCAGATTTTACTCGAGTTGTTACCTTTTCTTGTAAATAAATATTAAGTTTTACCTCTTCTACGCTCTGTTTGTGTTTACACCAGCAGAATTTTTCACAGCTACCAAGATTTACCAAGATTTAACAGTTTTGAAGCAAAATTATTTTGTCACTTTCTTTTAACAAGTTTTATCTTGACTGTAACATATTAAAATTTCTTCTTTTAAAGTAAGGAAAAATGCTCTGCTATGTTAATATTATCTGATATAAAATGTGTTTTTTAAAAAACAATTCAAAAGAGGCTGGAAGCACATCTTCTCTTCTTCCTAATTGATCAATTCTGGATCTATCAGTCAGAGATCCCGCTCACCACTGCTGCTTGTTAATTGGTTAAAGAGCATCAAGATAGCTAACAGTTAGCATCAGAGGAAATATTCCAAGCTCTGACTCTTTCTTCTGATAAGTCCGCTCTGTGTGAGAGGTTTCAGCTTTCTGTGCTTGCAACCTGCCTTTAAATTTATGACTTACTAAGTCCATGTCCGGGGTACGTTTGAATGTCAGACTTTAAATGTCAAATTTTAAAGGATTGCACAGACATCGCCCCCTTCAGTAGAGGACTGTAAAAACAACTGCTGACCACAAGTCAGTACAGTCAAGGTTTGACATTTTAAGGATCATAAGCATTAAAAAATGTACAGAGGGGAACTTTTATATTCTGTAATACTTCAGTGTCCTGAGTTGAACCTCTCATCAGAAGTGAAAATTACATCTTTCCAACCTTGGGGTCAGACGCCCCATATGTTGTCTCGAGAATTATCCGACTGAGGTGTGATGATGATTTAGTTGTTTAAGTGCAGACCAGCAGAAGAGCTACTACCACATTTTCCTCCATGTAGTCTCATCAATTCAAAAGAAATGTCTCTCTGATCTATTTCACTGCTCTACTTTGCTCTACTTAAAAAGTGATGTTAATGCAGAAAGGTCATATTTCTGCCACACAAAACTGTTTTGTCACACTTTTCATCAAACTGTTGCTTTTTCCTTGTAAATTAATGCTTAATGTGACTCTTCAGGCTCTCTGGAAACTATTTATAAAACAATTATTTAGTTGTTTTAGTCATTTATTCCGTTTCTTTTGGAAAATCTTATCTTAAATATCTAAATTAATACCTTATCCTGTGTTCCAAGTTGAAGTCTTTTTCAATCTGGTGTTTCAATTTGTGGTTCCCAACCTTTGGGTCAGAAACCCATCAAGGGGTCGCAAAACAAATCAGAGTGGTCATGTAATGATGAAAGCATTTCTGGTTTACAAAACGGTGTTTGTTTTATCAAACTTCTCTCCTAATAGTTGCTCTTATCAGTCGAATTACTGAATAACTTTACAAAGTCAATACTGACATCACAAAGCACATAAGCTGGTTGGGTAACGGACATGGCACAATATGACACAGTTGACAGGATTTTCATCCCTGACAATATAAAATCCAATGTTTTCTGTGCTGCTTTTTAGCACCATAACAATCTTTGGCCTTTCGATAATTACATCTAAATTGGGTAAAAAGTGCACATGTATTGAATCAGTTAAGCCTCTATAACCAGGACAAAATAACACTTATGCAAATCATGATATAACAATATCCAAAATCTAAGACAACATCTACTCTCATATTGCATGATATATATTTAATCTATACAATATGATATAACCTCACATATTGCCCCAACTTATTTGGACTGAATGTACCAGAAAAGTGTGGTGGCTCTTCAGGCATGTAAAAGACATCTAAATAAATAGAAACATATCACTGTTTGGTTGAACCGGCTACAACTGGTAGATAGATTGAACCAGTGACCAGGGCTGGCAAGTCTCCAGAGAGCTGAGGACATAAACACCAAGAGTAAAACTAGGATTGTTCACAAAACACTCTGAAAAGCTCTGAAACGTAAAACTGCATCACCTAGAGTAAGAAATTGCTCTCTTGTTTCTCCTGCAGTTTGCTTTCATGCCATGGGTGTGGTAATACAACTGTTGGCCAGTGTGGGCGGGAAACAAATGAGAGAGTGGATGTGAGAATATAAGGTGTGTGTGCGTGTGTGTGTGTGTGTGTGTGTGAGTGTGTGTGAGAAAGAGTCTGTGTCTATGTGTGTGTTGAGTGTAAAACGGAGGAGATGGAGGTTGAGTGAAACAGGGAGGGAGGTGTGTATGTGGTGTGTGTGTTCAGTACACAGAGGTTGAGGTTCCTTCCCAGATGGCAGCTGTTAACTCCACTCACACGCACAGCTGATTAGAAACACATTGAGTCTGGGGCTGCACGCACACATGCACAAACACACAAATGCACGCACGCAAACAGGATTACACTAACATGTACGCATATGTGCACACGGTACACAAAACAAACGCACAATAACAATATACTCATGCTCTCATGCTTACAGATGGAGGCACGCACGCACATCACATGCGAGATCAAACGCACACGCATTCACATAAGCACAGCGTGCAGATGAGGGCCTCATTGTGGCACATGCAACTGCAGCTACACACACACACACAAACACACGCGCACGCGCGCGCGAGCATAGACGTTCCCATAGATCCACACTGTCAGGCCGACCGGACCTCCTCTATCTGCTGTGTCCCCTCACTTCCACACATTCACGCATCCAATAAATGACTCTAACCCAGGCTGCTGCCGCTTCTGTTGGAGGGGTCAAGGTGCCGCAGGGCGCCCTCACTCTCCTCCCCGGGAACGGAGCTCTCCGGCTCGGCTGTGCGCACTGGGGACGGTCCCTGGCTCTGTCGCGGCGGCGGGTCCTCCTCAAACACCAACTTGAACTCGAACTCGCCCTCCTCCCAGCCCGAGCCCGGCGCGGCCCCCATCGCCCTCCGGCAGAAAGGACAGGATACAGACAGAGAGATACAATTCCTGCGTCGGACACTGTAAATTTAGCGTCCGACGATGCGCCTCGAAAGTTTCCCAGAGATATTCCCAAAAGTTTTATCCTCCTATGAGTGTGTCATTGCGCAAATATCCCTCCTCTCGGATGGTTTATATGTAACTTCAGTAACTTTCCCTCGCTGTTTCCACACGATGAGGACTGCCTCTTGCTCGGATATTTGCAACTTTTCCAGCCTTCATGCCTTGCGGTCCACATCAAATCTTCGCTCAGGATGTTTTTAAAGTCTTTTCCGAAAAATATCTCGCAGATGCGGTCTCTTCTTTCATTCTAGCTCTATCGCCATCCCCATGGCTTCTTCATCTTCCCCGGTCAAGACAGAGGGAGGGAAAAAAAAAGTTTATCAAATATTTTTGTCGTCCTTTACCCTTAATTGCCTTTGGGTGGGTTTCTCAGCTCCAGTTGGTCCGTTACTCATCCCCCATAGGACCTTGTGCCTGTCAGTCATGAATCCCCCCTGCCCAACCTCCAGCCTCCCTCTTCTCCCCCCCCCTCTCCTCACTCACTCTGGAGGTTTCTCTTTCAGTCACTTCGCATTTGCTTTAACACATATTTCAAACTCTTCACATATGGCTTGATTACAGCTTGCATCATATTTTAAATCACCCACACAGCATTTTTCCTGGTGTTTTTCCACTAGAATTAGGTTTTCATGCACATCACCCCCACTTATCAATAACTTTCTCCCCCATATTTAAACCCAAAAAAATATTATTATCATTCAAATCATGAGCAGGACTCATGGCAAGCGGCTCACTGTCTCCAAAACCTGCCATTGTCGGCCGGCTGCACCGCCACCAGAGCCGTGATGTTAGTGATGTCAGTTGGTGAACATAAGAAGGCCTATTTCCTGTGGCTATGAACACGACAGCCCCCCTTTTTTGGCTGTCACTCTTCCCTCTCCTCCCCCTTTCCTCTCCCTTTTTTTTTCCTTTTTTTTTTTTTACCCCACTCCTCCTTCCTCTTCTTCCCCACCAACTCCTCCTCGTCCCTCCTTCTCTTCGCTCTCCCCTCCCTCCCCCTTCCTCTCCACCAAGGATCTGTTTCTCATTATCCTCTGTAGTCTGCTCTCTGTCTGAGTCAGGAGACGAAAAACTTAAATAAACACACTCTCTCTGGCTCTCTCCTCCTCAGTCCTCAGTTCAGATCCTTATATCCCTCTCTCCTTTCTCTCTATCTGTCTGTCTCTTCTCTCTGTCCTCCTTCCTCGCCCTCCTCCGATTCTCACAATCATTAGGCTAATGTTATACTGGCGTGTAACTCGAGTTTGTTTCACTCTCCCCGTCATCCTCTTGGGGTTGTGTGGGCAGGCTTTGGGTCCTGGACTGATCTCAAGATGTTGCAGCTTGGTCTGCAAGAGGGAAAAGTGCTACCAACATGGCCATAGCAGGACTTTTTGGGGCCCAAAGCAGAGTCTGATAACCTATACCCCTATCAAACTCCCACTATTGGGCACGTCATCAAAAGTAACGAGGGTATACATTTTCTAGGCATTTGGGATAAAATCTGAATATAAACAGAGTTCAATTGGTCTCTTGATCAGTCAGTTTGTTTAGGGGGTCAATAGCAACTATTAATTTGGCTACTTGCTATGATTTATTAGTCTACAAGTCACAGTTTCGGCTATTTATCAAGACGGGGGAACAGCCTTGTCAACTAAAAATAATGCTGACAGAGTAAGTTTCTACAAACCATAAATAAGTAATACTTGTACATTTAATTGAACACCAGCAAATCAACATTAAATATCAACGTGACATGGTTAGATCAAATGTAGGCCTGTATCAGTCTGATTTTCACATCGGTGGTAGGAGGGGATGGCAAGATGGCAGCCAAAACAACCAACCAATATGAGGTTAAGACCACACAAAGGTCGACTGTTTCAACTGGTAATTTAAGCAACTCTCAGGACATTTTTCAGCCATTTCTTTTGAAACAAAACCGTGTTTTTTTAGCCAAACCATATTTTCATAATTGTAATCAAGTCATTTTTTTGTGCCTGCAGCTAAACAGACCCTACCCACAGAAATATAAAGTTTCAACATATCTGTGTTTTGCAGAAACATACAATGCCAACATTAATTCTGGAGATTTGGTTATGTGCTCAAGACCCAAAGCAGTACAAATGGAAAAGGCTTACGAGACAACAAATCACTGCACATGTGATGACTAAGTGAACAAACATGCACCTTAGCATTTAATACCTTTTTTAAAATGTTATCCCTGACAAAGATTTAATAAGGATGAGGGGAGTGACTCTTTGCTTTGTGAGGTGTCTCCTGAAAAGCTGTTCAACTTCTACAAAACAGCCTGACATTTAAAACCAAAAAAGATGAACTTGACCCACAAATTTTCACCACACATTTTTTTCACCTTTTTCTACTTTTGCATGGAAAGACACATTTGGATTTCTACACAAAAGACTAATATCAAGTTAATCTTTTCTTATTTTGTTCTTCAGTGCTGACATGATCAACAATTTATGTGTCTAAATCCTTAATATATTAGGTCAGTTACCAAACCTCAAATCTCAATCTAATGTTTAAACAGTGACACCTACAGGACAGGTAGGACGGGACAGTGCAGCCAGGCTGTATGAGGTGGTGATGGAGAGATGAGGATGACAGGCTCTTGCTCATCAATAGGCTATTCAACAGAATATGCACCTTATGTCATAACTCATTAGCATAACCATCTGCCATCATTGCCATCTATAGGCAGCGACTATGGTTGTTGGTTCTGCAGCACCTAAGTGCTTTACCAATTGCACAAAATATTCATAGACCACTGACATATCAACACAAATAATATGATTATGGTTTCTGTGTCAAGTCCTTTACACTTATCAATTCATTTGTACCTGCAGTGGTTCTGCAGCTCTTCTGCATGGTCTTACAGTATGTGCGCAAACTTTACTCTTACTTAATAAGGGAGAGGTTAGGATATGTGGGGACTCTTGAGCTGAAAGCTGCAGCATATTGCAGCACCTAACCCCACATTTCTGTAAGTTTGAGAGCCAGAAAACTGCCTGCTGCACGCACTCTGAGGTCAAGAGGATGGACAGAGCTTTGGTGACGCCAATAAACAGGGTAAAGATATTTTTTCCTAAAAAAGCCCAATTTTCAGGGGGCATTAAAGAAGCCAAAGAGTACAAAGTCAGAGTCAGTCAATCGATCAAAGGTGGAAAGCAGTAAAGTTATGGAGCAGCAGATTAATCTTTTACTTTGTTCCCTAAAACTGCAGCTTTCTTTTTTGAGATTAAATGTTGACAAAAGTCTCATAATCCAATCTGTGTTTACACATCACTGCTTTATTCATCACTTCATTACTTCTTTGTAAAGGATGTAGGGACTCCATATAACCACAAGGTGGAGCCAGTGTAAAATGAAAACTTCAGAGCTGTTGTCACACTGAATACTGAGGAGCAACACAAAAGGTACATACATTTTTTGCTATTGAAATAGTTTGACTTATGTTCCACACAAATAATCAGATATTCTCTTTTATACTAGACTACATTTTAATAGATAGACCCAAGTGGGATTTTAAAACTTGGCTAAATAGCGGGACCTAGAATAACAAAGTGCATCCTACTACAGCCGTGAGGTGGCATCAATTTATACAAGGTGAAGGATGTCAAATAGAAATCTGTACCAGATTCTTCTAATATATTTGTGGAGGCAAATTTCCTCTCTATTCTTGATTATGATGATAATATTTACAACATAAGCCTGCCCCAGCCTCCAAATGTAATTTATCACTCTGCAAATAGATTTATTATTGCATTTTTAACATGGATTTTGCTTATTTCTAAGTTTTTCCAATATTAATTTTGTTTTTAATCATCAAGTCTCGCCAGGACATCTGTATTATGTCAATTTGTACTTAAGCACACATAAATCAGAATCAGAATCAGCTTTATTGGCCAAGTACGTTTCACAACATACAAGGAATTTGGTTTCCAGTTACATCCCG
>JAQMCX010000009.1:9630279-9690746 GCA_029814765.1 Acanthurus leucopareius | reverse complement strand
AATAACTGAAAACTTACAATGATACTTTTGGTACGTCTCAGTCTTGGCACAACAATCTCATTCCCGGTTTCATTATCTGACACAATCTGTAAATGAAAGCAAAAGTGTGTACAAAATTTCACATCATATAAACATTTGGTAAAATACAGATCATTTGCAAAAGCATGAAAATCAATTAGATATTGTAATAATTTTTTTTTCCTTGCCAACCAATTTTTGTGAATTTAAACAACTATTGCAGGGACATTTCATTCATATTGTCAAAGATTCTTCTTCTTCTTCTTCTTCTTGAACAAGTTCGAGATTGATTTGTTGTCACACTTGATCGAAACCCCTTTTGTGGGGATATTTCACACACAATGTCAAAGTTCCTTGTGGGGACCAGTTTAGTCATTGTACGATACGTCCTCCTCCCCCAACAATTTTTATCCTCACACTAGTTGATCAAAACAGCTGTCAAGGGGACATTTCACACACAATGTCAAAGTACCTTGTGAGGACCAGTTTAGCCCAAGTTTTCTCACACTTCCTCCTGACTGATTAAAGGTGTGTTGTGGGGACATCGTAAGTGTCCAGAATAGACTGATAATTACCCAAGAAATAAATCTTTGAGGAGGATAAAATGTGCTGGGGAGCATCCCACCACCTTTGAGCTTTGATTTGTACTACATTGTTCATATATTTGACAAACTGAGTCACACCAAATTATCAAAACTATATACTTCCAGTACTGTTTGAATTCATGCTGTAGCAGAAATACAAAAACATCACAAATTCAGACTAGAGAGTCTAGTTTTAGTGCAGAGGATGCATGTACCTGTTGAGGAAATCTGTTAGGTCCTGTAGCATCATCCATCTGAGGGTGAAGATTGTTCATCATGGATGAAGCACTGGAGTCGTGGGTTGCCTGTAATCAAACGTTAAAACAACAGTGTGTCAGAACATGAAAACAGATGACACAGTTGCATTGATGTAAATATATAGCAACATGCAGTTAGACTGATCAGTTTCTGAAACCAAATCTCTGAGATGAAATTCAGGATACCACACATACATACATTTCCTTCTTCCCTACACTTGTGGTTTATCCTCACACTAGTTGATCAAAACCCCTTTTGTGGGGACATTTCAAACACTAGATCAAAGTTCCTTGTGGGGACCAGTTTAGTCATTGTATGATACGTCCTCCTCCCCCAACAATTTTTATTCGTCCTCACACTAGTTGATCAAAACAGCCGGCATGGGGACATTTCACACACAATGTCAAAGTTCCTTGTGAGGACCAGTTTAGCCCAAGTTTTCTCACACTTCCTCCTCACTGACTGAAGGTGTGTTGTGGGGACATCGTAAGTGTCCAGAATAGACTAAATATTACCCAAGAAATAAATCTATGAGGAGGATTAAAAGTGCTGGGACGCATCCCACCACCTCTGAGCTTTGATATGTACTACATTATTCGAAAATTTGACAAACTGAGTCACACCAAATTATCAAAACTATGTACTTCCAGTCCTGTTTGAATTCATACTGTAGCAGAAATACAAAAACAACACAAAGTCAGACTAGAGAGTCTAGTTTTAGTGAAGAGGATGCGTGTACCTGTTGAGGAAATCTTTTAGGTCCTGTAGCATCATCCATCTGAGGCTGAATATAGTTTGTCATGGATGAAAAACTGGAGTCGTGGGTCACCTGTAAGCAAATGTTAAATTGACAGTATGTTAAAACATGAAACATGACACATTGTAACTTCAATGTCAATTAATTTTGTTTAGGTATTTAAAAAATATCTTTCATCTATTTTCCGTGTTGTTTTTTTTATTTTAAATTAATGATATGAAATTGAATAAGAGCACATTTGATTCAAGTTTTTACCAATGAACCTGCTGTTTAATTTTCACACAGCGGCAAATCATGTTCACCTCGAAATAGAGAAGATGGCTTTAATTTTCTAAATCTTTAAGATTTTCTTTGGGCATATGCAATTTTTTCTTTACAATTAAATTTCAGATTTTTTTTATCATTTATTTTTTTTTAATTAGCTGCCATATGACATTGAATCACACATATTTTGTATTTATTACACTACTGAATTACCTAAACCTTCAATAGCCACCAATGGCCTCTACACAGAAATCATGGATAGCAGCCTTAAGTTGCTATAATTGTGAAGTTAGCCTGAAACCACTTGTTTGGTATTTTCTTTTTTCAAATTTGTTCAGTTTGGTCCATATGAATGGTAATTCTGAACTCAATAGATAGTTTCTAAATTAATCCAAATTTTAATATTTTCTGCAATTGTATGAGCCATTCTGCATACTTTGTACTGTATGACTTACTTCTGTTCTCCAAGGGCAGTCTTCACCCCCATAATCATAGGTAATTTCGTCTCCTTCTTTAATGTCGTTCAAGGCAAACAAACAAAGGTGTGGTTTTCCATTCACGTCAATTTTTTTCATCTTACAGTTTGGATGTCTATGGTCATCATTGACTAGCCGTCCAAATGATCCATCTTCTCTAGAGGCATCAATGCTAAAACAAAACAAAAAAAAAACAACAAAAAAACAGATGGAATCATATATCACCTCAAAACAGGATAAAAACTTGGTATGTTATGGTTAAATATGAGGATTATAGGTCCATAAACTAAAATAGAGTCTTACCACCATGTTTTCCCTTTCCACTTGAATGCAAACATGAAGGAGGTACAAGCTGAGTGGTAGAGTTTTCTTCTTCTTTGTGATTCTGCATCATCTATCATATCTCCCCGATATTCAACCACAAAGTCTCCCTTGCCGATTGACCTCTTTGCAAATAGTCCACGCCCTGTAAAACACAACAATAATTTTTTTCAACACAATAGGGAAAAAGTGTTCAGAATGTAGAATGTAGAATACAAAAGTCATAGTGGCCCGGAGAGCTGAATGCGCTGTGGCCAAAGAAATTACATGGAGAGACACAAACACATCAGGAATTCAGAATACAACTCCACCAATTTGACAACACTTGCAACAAGTGCAAAATGCTTAGAACACAATACTAGTGTTTGCAGGTACGCAAAAATATGTACCATATTTTATTCCATGTGTCTTGAATTTAGTAGTTATTAAGGCAGCTACCTTTTTATGATGTATGAGATTTTTTAATATGAAGTTTTGCATTCATTAGATAATAGCAATGTTAATGATTATTGTTGTTGTTGTTGTTGTTGTTGGTAATAATAATAATAATAATAATAATAATAATATAAGTACCATTAATAATGGTACTTATTCTCTGATGAATCATGTGGGACACAAACTTACCCTTCACTGCATTGATGAACTTCACCTCTAATTTGCATATATTGTCATTTTTTGAAATGACATGCTGAGTAGCATCCTTGAGGGGGCTGATCCTTGGTGCCATTTTAAACTGCAGGAAGAGTTTAAAAAAATAACATTTTCCTCTGTTAAAGTGTAAGGTGTTTAAAACGTTTAGCTCTCATGTCCAGATACTTTGTTGGCAATGTTTTAGTTAGCTCCTGCCATGTCCAATTTTGTGTAATAGATTTATGAAAGAGAGAATGTAGCAATTTTATATCTCATTTGTTTAAACAATGTGAAAAAATTATACTGATAAATAGCAAATGCATGAATCAATTGGGTTATTTTTGGTAAATAGAGGTAAAACGTCACCAGAGTTCTTATCTGAGATCAAATGTTGGGTATACTGCCTGGTTTGAAGTAACTAGTTGGAAAAAAAATAGTAAATTACTTCACAATCAGTCATTATCAAGCACAGTAAAATGTTTAAAGCCATAGTCAGCCTCTATAGAGCTAGCTTGATGCCCTTATTTTGCTAATTGATTAAAGCCAATTAACCCAGTTTTAAGACTTAACACTACTTTCCTACTTTGTCATGCAAACACATAAAATATGCTTACCTTGTATTTCACTCTTGTTGGCAGCAGCTCATGTCATCTTCAAACAGTCTGGCTCCTCGTAGGTGAAATAGACAGCTAACACGAACATCTATTAATACTGAAAATGCTGGAAATGGTTTGGCGCTAAAATCCTTCTTAATGGGGACCCGGAAGTGGGTGTTGCCCTACCATATTAGGAATGAGTGTGTGTGTGGAGCAGTGAGTGCACTACAGCCCCCTCACAGCAATGGGGCGCTAGTGAACACTTCATACACACACACACTGACTGAAAAACGTGAGTTCTGGGCCAAGGCTAAAAACTTCACAGGCACATTCAGAAAAGCTTTTGGAGTAATTTAAAAGTGTTTTCCTCATGGGGACCTCATTTTTCGTCCCCATACTGCAAGAGGTCCCCATGACGTGACTGTGTAAACAGTTTTATGTCCCCACACAGTGATGAATACCAGAATACACACACACATACACACACACACTCACACACACACAAACTCACACACACTCACACACACACACACACACACACTCACAGCCTGACTAATCCTCGTCCCTGTCCCTCCCAGCCCTCCTAAAGTACAGAAATAAAAAATTCAATTAAAATGCCAGGAGTGCCGAGCGGCGAGGAATCACACACATTCATTACTGCCACAATCTGCCAGGCAAGGACACGACGGCGGGGGAGGGGTCACAGCTCCCCTCCCCTCCCTCCATCTTTGTGTCCGTGTGTCTTTCCCACCACGGAGCTTCTCTCCAAGCCGATAACAGCTGAGAGAGGAAGAGAGAGAAGAATGAAGAGGCAGGAGTCACAACAGTGATAATGGAGCCTTTGATTGTGATGATAATTCAGTTCTAATTATGGGAGACAATGTGTGTGTGTCCACTGTGTGTGAGAGAGAGAGTGTGTGTGTGTTTGTGTGTGTGTGTGTGTGTGTGACTGTGTGTGTGTGTGTGTGTGTGTGTGTGAGACAGAAAGGAAAATTAAGAAGTAAGAATAAGAGTTTGAATGAAGAGAAAAGGGAGCAGCTGTTCACAATTAAAAGACAAATCTGTCTTCAAGTTACACGACACAGAACCTGAAACTGTTCACCTGAGCTCCACCTGCTCCACCTGTTCCACCTGAGCTTCACCAGAGCTCCACCTGAATTCCACCTGCTCCACCTGCTCCACCTTCTCCACCTGAGCTCCACCTGCTCCACCTGAGCTCCACCAGAGCTCCACCTGAATTCCACCTGAACTCTACCTGCTCCACCTGCGCCACTTGAGCTCCACCTGAGCTTCCCCTGCTCCACCTTAGCTCCACCTGAACTTCACAGGTGCAGACTGAGGTGTGTGGGTCTTTGGTTCTCTCTTGTGATCCCTGACCATCTCGTGTTGTGTTTCGGTTGAAAAGTGATTCTGAGCAGCAGATTTTTCTCCTGATGTGATTCACTGCTGTTTGTAATCTGACTGAAGATGCTGCTGTTGAAGAACGAGAGCAGCTCCACATTTCATGAGTTCAGCTCCAACAGTGTTTTAATACACGAATCAACTTCAATATTCGAGTGACAAATAAAGTTTTATAATTCACTCTGTGTCTGTGTATGAAAGGGAGATAACGAGTCAATGATTCAAACTCAACCGTCCAATGATCAGTTTCCTTCTGAACCAAACTGGATCCAAAATTATCCTTTCCAGGATTTTTTATAAACAAACCTCACACACTCATATTTGCTCTGCAGCCCTTTTCCAGCATCTTTTGATTCAGTGTTTAATTAGAGTTCATCTAAAGTCTGACGCTGTTTTGAAGTGAATATTCTTCCAAACAGCTGCAGACATGCTGATCACAGCACATACATTTATTTTTTGACTCATTACATGAGTTGAGTTTCAAAGCTGCAGCTTCTTGCCGTTCAGACATTTTAAAACCAGGCTGTAAAACTTTTACCTGAGATGGTTTTTTTTTAGGAAACTTCTCCAAATGTCACTTTTCTCTCTTTGTCTGTGTTATGTAACGACGGTGACACATTGACCTGATGTGGTTTTCTCCTCTCAGCTCAGCTGCTCCTCCTCTGACGTCGTCACATCACCTGGGTTCAGATGTTTCTGCTGACTCACACACCTGACTCCCCACACAGAGCCTCGTCTCTGCCGCCGCTGTCCTCGGTGACCGACCCCACAAGAAGTTTAATGAGACACTCGACTGTTTTTGTGTCACGAACATGGAGGCAGTCGCCTGAATGACTCATGGTTTGTGTGGAGTTCTGTCTCTTCTGATTCCTGACATCCATCACTTTTATCATCTTCCCCAAACTTCTCGATGTGTTTCTGGGAGAAAAGTGTTTTATTTGCTGCTATTTTTTGAAAATCTGTGGGTTTTATACACCTGAGAATCAGACTTCACCTCCAAATATTCAGCTCATTGAAAGCTGCACTGAGTCATTTAAAATACATGTTTTTCAGACATATTTATGTGTAATGTGAGGGGGGTCAGTGACTGGGACAAATCCGCAGAGAACACAACCATCTCCAACTTTTTGTGTCCTTCAGGTGAGTTTTCTCTCTTTCCTCCCGACCTTGAAAGCTTCCTGCACAGCTCCTGCCTTCACAGCTTCACCGCCACAACACCGATAACTCTGTCAGGCTTCAGAGGAGACCGATGGAGACGCTGAAATGATGCACAAAACACACGAAGGAGACAGAAACCAGTCGAACTGACAGGAGAGAAACATCTACAATGTGCAACATGTGAAATGTAAAAAGATTAACATAGAAGATAATAATATTCATAAGCTGATTAAAAAAAAGATAATGGTTAATAAAGTTTAACGTCAGAAGATTCTCAGGTTGTTTGTTGGCTGATGTGACCAGATTAAGAAAAAGTGGTTCAACTGAATCTTGTTTCAGTTAAATTGTGAAACTAAATTCTCATTTTGTTCCCACAGGAAAGTGAAAGTGGCCTTGAGCTGCTTTTTAATGGACTAACGTTTGAACCTGAAGAGAGACACAGAGACATTTTCCTCATCTGCTGACCAGTGAGAAGAGCCTGAACCTTCAGCTCGTGTCTGCATGAGGAAATGCATGATGATCCATAAAACACCAGTCTTTGTTTTTCACTCAGGATCAATGACAAGATCTTTAACATTTCCTCAACAAAAGGAGCTTCATCAAATAAACTCCAGATGGAAAATGAGTCCTGAAACCTTTTGGGCTGCAGCAGTTTTCTTCCACGATAAATCTAATCATCAGGCGCTCCTGAAACACCAGGAAGTGATATTAATTCTGTATTTCATTAAAAACCTGCACATATTGTTTGTCTCCATTGTTTTGGAGCTCAGAGAAGTAAAGGCTCGTCCTGAAGACGGCCTCTGAAACACTTCACCTCAGACTGAACGTGATAGTCAGAGTGATTTATCACAGCTCACTTGGCCTTTAAGAGTAATAAATCGCTCAAACTGCTTTCACTGAACTTTACGTTCCCGTGAACTGGAGTGCTTTCTTCATCAGCTGGAGGTGACTATTCATATTTCCAGCTGTCAGAAATTCACTTCATTAACTTGTCACAGTGGAAAAAGAGGAGCATTAAAGAAGATTGCACTCTGATTCCTGCACATCTCCACTTCCATCAGGGCTACATCTGCATCAATTTCCAAGCAGTTCTTTGGTGTCTGATGACAAGCTCTTAGAAACTGAGACACGTCCAAATCCTGTCAACTCCGAGTCCCGTCCAGCCTCTAAATCAGTCCGCTCACAGGCTGATGATCATCATCAACCAGCCACCAGATGGATGCAGCTTTTGAAATTCAAAGAACCAGTCTAAAAATACGTCCGCTTTGCATCCGTCTCTTGACTCTCTGGGGCCCTCACACTTCACAGGACTGCTGTGTGGAGAGACACTGCAAGAGGAGGGGGAGGGTGTAGTTTGTGTTTCCTGTGTTTGCCACCAACTCAGAATCACAGGATGTAAGGAAGGTTAGCAGCAAATCACTCGAATAGTGACAACAAAAGAGGAAAAGCTCAGGCGGAAACTGCAGCTCGTACACACTGAAAACTCTCTGATGTGTTCCTGCCGTCTGCTCTGCAAAGAAACTGGCAGCAGTGGATCAATTTTATTCTTCAATTCCAGTGAAATAAACAAAATACAACATAAAAAACAGGCTGAATTATAGTTTTCTTTCATGATGGTTATTCTAGTGATTAATTTGCATCCTATGATTCATTTCTTTATTTTAATTGAAAGAGCTGGGATTCTTCATCCCCCTCCAGAGAGAAACACCAGTTAAACATGAAACTGTGAACCACAGTTCCCATAATGCTTCTCCAGTATGCAGTGTTTTCAAACTGGTGACCAGCTTAAAGAGATAATTATTAGAAAAAGCTGTAAGCTGTAAACTGTCTTTTTTTATGATCGATGTGAAGATTTTGGGAAAGGCACATGAAGTAAATATGAGAAGCATCTCAGCTTTTTTCCTGCCTGTTATTTGTTCATTTATATTCCACATATGCTGCAGACATCCTTCCTGAGGTCCACACTCTGTCGTTTGTCTCTGTCGTTTGTCTCTGTCATGTCCGTCACCGTCTTCCTCTGTCTGTCTTGCCTGTAATCAGCCGCCTGTGAGTCTGCTTGTGCTCTTATAGACAGAAGCTGATGTAGGTATGCATCATCACGACCGCCTGTCATGTCACTGTTTGTCCACACGGCCTCGGTTTGCATCGGTTTGCATCACACTTGTCTCTAATCAATGAGCCAATGATGGTGGTGTGACCCTGAAGGACTGTGGGATGACAGAGAGGTGGAGGAAGGAAGGTTTGCTGTTGGATGGTCTCTCTGCACTGACAGGCTAACAAGGTCACTTATGAAACACTGGAATAAAAAAACAGGTGCATTGAGACATCAGTGTGCATAAATACAGCAAACACTCTCACAACACATTGAAACTGTGTGTTTACTGTGACAAAAGCAGCATGAAACAACATGAAACGTAACATCTATTAACCTGAAAACACACAGCATCTTTACAGTGAATCAGAGTGTCTATTCTCACAGTGTGGAAGGAAAATGTGTTCACTCACACACATGAACATGGAAACACAACAGCAGCTTTCCATGTTGCTCTCGTTGTCACAGTGTGAAGAGAAACCTCATGTGTCATGTCCTCTGTTTGACCCATCGCTGTGTTTAAAGGTGAATATTACATTTAAGTGAATGAAAACTCTTCCAAAGCTGCTCTTGATTACACATGTAGGATGCTGTGTGTTGGAGGTTCGGGTGTCGACGTCACGGACAGGATCAGTTCCTCTGAGGAGAAGCCAGACTGGACTTTCTTCTGGACCCGTTTGGAAACTCTGTGCAGCTTCAAACAGGAACAAAAGAGGCTCACTGATCAGGTCTGTTTGTGAAACCCATCCTGACTCCACCTGCTGACACCTGTGACGACAGGTGGAGTCACCAGCATGCAGTTTAATGAAAACATGACCTGAATCGTTCTGCAGAGTTCAGGCTGTATTTTAAGTTATCAGCAACATGAGGTCATATTTCACTAAGAGGCTACAATATTAATTATGTTGTATAAGAGTCTTTTTTGATCAGTGTTTTGGTGTCAGCAGAGGTGGAGGAGATGGAGACGCTGGACTTCACAACATTTACTTTACAGCTCATTAATGTAAACTTTGTGACACGTGGTTTGACATTTGATGCATCAGGACAGACGTTGGTTTGTGAATTTGGTTGTTTTTTCATCATTTACCAGTCAGAGAAAATAAACTTTGGAGCTGCTTTAAGGAGATTTATGGTATTTTGGACATTTCACTGTGTGTGTCTGCAGACGATGAGCTCAAGTTCGGCCTCTCATGATGGATCATCTGTTTTAAACCAATTCACTGTGCTAATGTGTCCGTCCTGAGGCTTCTGTCCTCCTTTTCTCTGACCCACATCGCTGCTCCGCCACCAGGATCCAAGAGGGACAGACGGAAAAAATGCAAACTAGATGTGATGGAGAAACTTTAACAGCAGAGGAAGAAACTGAAAGTGAGAGAAGAAACCAGAGCTTGTTGACACAAAAAGTTTCATTCAGACACACAGACGATCACCAGGAACGTTTTCTAACTGCAAGTAAACAGGTAAAATGATGACGGGACTGCTAATAATCCTACATTATCTATAAATGTTTAGTGAACAGGTAACATCCACCACTTTTGCAAACGGAAAATTAAGAAGAAGCCACACAGTATTTTTACAATGGGACACTAATTCTTTGGTTTAAGGACTGACTACTTCCTGCACCACTGCAAGACAGGATGTGAGGGTGGAAATGGTGAAGAGAAGTGAGAAAAGAAGTGCGACAGAGCAGGTTTGGAGAGGATGAAATCCTGCATTCAGAGGGAGGAAATGAAGAGCAGGAGGAGGAGGAGTGAGCTTTAAGAGCTGCTTCTATCAGCAGGGAGCGCTGCCCCCTGTGGCCAACATCATGCACATTCAGCAAAACATGCAGAGAATGAAAATCACATTTGTTTTCAGAAAAACAGGTTTGAACGAGGGACAGAAACAAGAGGAAGGCGTCTGAGGAACGAAGGAGTTACAAGGTGAATTCAAGAAAAGGAGCAGAGACGTGAAGAAGGAAACAGGAGAACAAACAGAGACACGTCAACATGTGGACAAGAGGAGGAAATCAAACCGCCGGACGTCTGAACACAACCACCTTCACACATGAAGGCAGACAGAAACAAACAGACTCCATCCTCTTTTTATTATTTCAGTGACAAGACTTTGAAAAGTCCTGAAAGTTTCTTTGTGTTTTGCAGCACTAATGATATCAGTTTTCAGCGCTAAAAGACAAAACACAGTATAATTCAAGGCTGAGTCGCTGCTCTTCAAAACAGCTTTAAATTATCGAGCAGCAGCAGCAGGAACCGGCAGCGACGAACCCTGCAGCAGCAGTCTGTGGTTCTTTCACACCAACATGTCTGCTGCACATAATGCAGTTTCTGTCACTACAGCTGAAAGTTAATGAATAAAATGCTGAAGGCTGAATGAAGGGATCCTGATCATGTTCTCAAGTTTAAAAATAGGATTTAATTCACCCCATAAACATCATCAAACAAGTGGGTGATACAACAAAAATCATCAGAGAATCTCATGTTAAGTCAAACTGTAACGCAGCGATGCAGAGGTTAAAAAAACATGTGTGTGTGTCGTTACAAGAGGCTGCCGTCATCGTGGCAGTCTGCTGACAAAGTTGTTACCTCGTTTTAAATGTGAAAAGTGCAACTTCTCCCCTGAAGTAAAGTGATGCGGAGTAACATGGAAATACTCCATAAAGTACAAGTAAGTGCAGTACTCGAGTTGCTGTACTCAGCCACATTCCAGCACCGACATCTTCACAAACCGGGACTCAGCCGCTCCCACAGATCGGCCTCTCGTCTGAAGGACCTGTGCAAATGCAGCTAAAGCTCATAATCCTGCCTCACAGCCACACTTCTGCTTTTTCAACCTCTGTCCCACCTTGCTGTTTGTGCCAGATGCTACAGGGGAACCTCCGAACAGCTGTGTGTGTGTGTGTGATGAGTTGGCACACCTCTCTCGAATGCAGCAACTGTTGCTATGCTACCACAGAAAACCAAATGAGAAGACGGAGCGCGGCGGGTTGAAGCCTTTACACACTAAAAATGCAACACTTTGCACTGAATCCCTGCGATCAGTGTGAAGAAAACGTGTGAAGCAGCAGCTTCTGAGCAGCTCTGCTCTCACAGGCTTCTGATGATGCTCCTGTTAAATGATGATGAAAATAAAAAGAAGCGATGTTGTGTTCTGCCACAGTGAGAAAGTCCAGCAGAGAGACAGACAGACTGTTGGGTTGTGTTTAAATAATGATCTAAACTCCAGTTTTCCCCTGCAGATGCTTAAATGAGGGCTAAGCTAAGGCCACATGCTCCAGCATGGAATGAATCAGAATCAACAGGAAGTCCAGCAGCAGCATGTTACTGGACCACGAAGTCAAGAAATTCCTGCACACGTGCCCTTAAAAGAGCAGTTTCCCACATTTGGACAAAAGCAGGCTGGTTGTTCATGTTTCCAGTCTTTGTCTCGAGCTAACTGGCTGCAGGCGGCAGATCCATCCAACACACATGATGAAAGCATCAGTCTGAACATTTAACTGAAGGAAGTTACAGCAAATTTCACAAAATATCGACTCCTTTCTTTGGAAACTGAGTTACATCTGATTCAAGACCAAACTTTGTACTCGGTTACAGTGACTTTGCTAAAATTCTCTGAGAACAACAAGATGTCAAAGTGCCTCCAGTTCTGTGTTTTGGAGTGAGTGTGTGAGCGACGAGTTAACGGAGGACTCGAGTCCTGTCGGGTCCAACCGGTGGAGTCCAGGCTGTCGTTGCATACAGATCCAATGGGAGCAGTTTGGTCCCATCCATCAAACTCTGCACTATCAGTGTGATCATTAGTGTTTGTGCTGAACCTCTGCAGCCTGAACCCAAATGAGACGTCTGCAGGCAGTGTGTGTGTGCTGCTCCCCACCAGCTGCTTCATCTGTGCCTTCATTTCCTGCTGATTTCAGCCTCACACAGCTCAGGACTGGTGGAACTGGTGGAACTGGGAACAGCGGCAGAGAAGAAGACACATGCTCATGAATCATATTGATCTTATTTAGTGACGAGCTGCTGTGAAACGAGGCGGTCAATATTTCACCTCAGATATTCTTTCCCTTTTCCAGCCTTGACTGGCTGTATTTTCCTGAAAACTGCACTTTTAAAAAAATCTCCATCATGAATCAGTAAGGTAAATAAATGTGACACACTGGACGAGTTCATGTACAAATACACAGAATTTACTTCCTGTTTTAAGACTCAAATGTCCTCACAAAGAAACAAACACAGCAGCTGAGAAGGAGGACGACAAAGCTGAACGAATAAAAGATGAAGAAAATACAGAAGCATTTCACATTCACATTATGTGGGAAAATGAGTGTGTGTGTGTGTGTGTGTGTGTGTCACTAATCTGTAAATCCCTTGTTTCTGGCCTCCTACATGCGACCTGCATCCACATTCATGATGTTCATGCCTCACAAACAGTCCATCCACTGTCTCTCTGAAGGTGTTCAGAGGTGCAGAGCATCAGTTTGAAGCTCTGCTATAAAAAAATAAAGAAATCATTTAATTTCCACATAAACAGAAGCTCCTCTTCACTGGATGGATGTGTGTTTTTTCTCAGATATTCAGCCTCCTGCAGACCTGAATGTGTCTCATCAGCACCGTGCATGTGTGTCATCAGCCTCCATGCACTCAGATCATGATTGGAAAGTCCCAGGAGCACAAACCATTTACAGTTTTCACATCGGTTTCCCTTCATTTTCTACTTTTTGGACACAAAATCACAATATTACTGAAGATCACAGCGTGTGATTTATTGGGAAATGTGACAGAAACTGACAGCTTTCATTCCGTTTGTTTTTTCTTGCATTCAAGCTGTTTTTCTTACATTTTCTTTTTCCTCTTTCGTCTCCTGGGTGCCGTTTCAATTCTCATAAAATCCAAAAGTACCTTTTTTTTAACATCATAAACCTTTCTGTGTTCTTCTTTTTTATGTCTAATTCACCTGATTGTGCCGCCCACTCGTCCTGAGCCGCACTGAGAGCTGCTCGGCTCTGATGTTTTTCCAGCTGCAGCAGCGACTGAAGCGTCAGCTGTCGAGTGTCGAGCAAACCTCCTCTTTCAGTTCACAGTTTCTAACCTGCTGTGAAGCCTTAATTACCCGTCCAGATGTTTCTCCTGCTTCTGAAATAAGATTCAGTACGGACACATACTGTTCTTACACTCACAGACCTCGCAGCCTCTCCTCAGGTTCTGTCTCTTTCATCCATCACCTCTCGTGTGGAAACGCAGATTCACTCGGCTGACGTGGGGACGTTTTTGTATCATTAAGAGAAAAATCTGACACATTTCCATCATGTTCTCCACGTGCTTTTCCACTGTTTAAGCTTTGACATGTCATCTTGTCAGGTCTTCTTCTGCAGTGGTTTAATGGCGCAGTGACTGAAGGATTAGCTCCCCCTGCTGGTTATGGACATCATGAACTCATTCAGAAGACTCCAGGTGAACAAGCATTCATTTGCATGTTTCTTGGACGTTTTTCATATATGATGACAGAGACGTGACACAGCTGGTTCTTAAGTCATACAAACCATTGAAAAGGTGCAGATCCTCATCTGATCCCATTCTTCTGGCTGCAGCAATGGACATAAAGCTGCTGCACAAGTGTGAAGATTTGCAGCAGCTGAGATGCAGAGCTCTTCAGTTTTGGGTTTGGGTTTGGGTTCACAGTCTCAGCACGACAGCAGAGAAACAGTTTCCACCAGAACTCCACCACGTCATCCTGTGCTGCTTGTTTGCATTAACCTCTTTTCTTTTTTCTCACAATTCTGCAGCATGTTTTCTGCAAAGAGAATAAAAACAGAAAAAAAAGAAAAACACATTTCAAGGTCAGGAAATGTTCAATTTAGCACGAGCAGAAGTTTTGGAGCAACTCTCAGAACAGTTAAGCTGCATGGAAGGTCAAAGAATGATATTTGAATAAAAACTAGTTATTGTGCTGCTTTTTAAAAGTGTTATTTGTTCTATAAACTGTGAAGTTTGGGTTCCTGTGAGAACTCTTATACAGAGAACATTCTGTTTGTTTCAGAAATATGATAAATGATCTTTAATGTTCAAGGTTAATGCTCTAATTTTTGATTTCCTTATATTGTTAAACTCTTTCATAGGGAAAACACACACACACACACAGATAGCAGCGCTGCATTCTTCCATCTGTTTGCTCGAGGTGTTTGCAGGAAGCTAAACATGAACTGTTAATCCTTTATGACAGAAATCCCTCCTTGTTCTCCTCAGATCTCGTCTCACTTCAGCTGAATCCACAGCTTCACCAAACCAACGCAGACGAGGGAATCTGCTGTCAGAGGAGCTGCAGGTGAGCCGAGTTTAAACACCCAGAGAGGTGATTTCACAGTGCAAGGAAGAGGCCAGCTGGATGCAGCTGCAGTGTGTGTGTGTGTGTGTGTGTGTGTGTGTGTAGACAGGACGGCTGCTCTCATGGACGATGCGCACAAATGAACAGGTGCAAGAAGACACAAAGAATTAAAGTGCCAACTGTTTGAGAGTAAAAACTCTTTGTTTTCTGCTCCTGATTTCCTCGGGGAGTTCCAGATTTTTTAAAACATGCAATTAAAAGAAAAGGTGGTGACATAAAACATTTATACGTTTGACTCGAGGGGGAAGGAAGAATAAAACTCATGAACTTCACACAGAAAGCAGAAGAACTCGGACTGAAAGCCAGAAAACGGCCTGAATTTCCCTGAAACTGGTTCACAGTCAGAAGTGAGGAAACGTTGAGCTGCATCTCTCAGCAGCTTGTTTCTGTCGGAGCAGAGAAATTAGACACATTAATGATGGACATGAAAAACAGCGGCAGAAGAGCTCTGAATCATTTCAGACTCTGAAACGTTTTCAGTAAACACTGAACTGCTGCATGATGGGAAACTCAGCTGGATGCTGTTTCCACTCGGCTTTATTACTGCAGAAAACAGCAGATGACAAAAAACATCCGAGCAGGGAATTATGGGTGATTTTTTTAGTGTTGAATATCTGAGGTGAAATAAAACAGACATCAAGCAGCCGTTAAATTAAAACACACACTTTCATAAACGAGTCGGTCAAAACGTTTCGTCGTGTTTTCGTTTGTGTTGGAAGTTCAGCTGCTTCCTTTAAAGCACCAACACTGAGTGTGTGTGTGTGTGTGTGTGTGTGTGTGTGTGTTTTATGTTGAAGAAGCTTCTCATCAGTCATTTTCTCACTGAGGACAACTTATTTATCATCATCCATCAGCCGAACAGACACTGATTTCTTTAACTGAGTCTTTACATATTTTATCATCCAAACTTAATGAAAAGTGTTTTTTTTCCTCAGTTTGCTTCGCAGCACCAATCAGCTGTCAGTTCAAAAGATTCAACTCGTTTCAATGTTTTTGGAGAAAAAACAGGAAGTTTTTCCACTTTAATGCTGTTTTGAGGAGCTTTTTTTCATCTCCTGTCCTTGTTTCCTTCTGAACACAAAGATGTGATGAACGAGACGGGATTCATGTGGAAGCGAACGTTCACAGTTCCAGCAGATTGAGACAGAAGCCATCAGTCATTCAGCCTCGGTTTCATGTGTTTGTGCTAATTACACCGAGGTATCACTCAGCATGACCATGATGAATTGATCATCAAAAAAGAAACATCAGCACATTAATATTCATTTCAGATCAATTAACTAAAAGGGTGATTTTGCAGCAGTTTTTTTGGGGTCAGCAGTCATGTGACCATCCGACACACACACACACACACACACACACACACGCTGCACGTTGGATTCGTACGAGGAGTTTTGTTTGCTGACGTCTTAAAGGGTTTTTTCTTCAACAGCTTAAAGGAAAAAAACTCTTTCAACTTTGCAAAAGTACAAAACTAACAGACTTTACGTGACAAACCTGCGTCACATCGTCATCACGTACAAGAGTTGTGTGTCTCTGTACTTTACTCTGATTGGTTTGTTGGCGTCTGACGTCGACGAGTGTTGAAAATGTCTTGTTTTGTAGTTTGATTGTAGATTCATGAGTTTTTTCTAGTTGATCGTTGTCGGTTCAAGGTTCAGCTGTTCAGTCCGGATCATGGACCAATGAGGTTTCACACCTGCTGTTTGAGTTCGGCTCAAACTGAAAAGACCAAACGAGGCAGGTGTGAAAGCTCCCAGAGTTAAAGTTTCAGTTGAAGAAGAAAGAAAAGCTCAGTGAAGATCCGACTGATGTGCTGCTGGATTCAAATGTTCTTCAGGATACTGGTTTCTTCAGATCTCATTCTATTTGTTTGCTGATTCCTCTAATGAACGTCATTTCCCATCAGGCTTAGTGTCACAGCTGGCAAGAGGACATTACTGTGATCACACACACACACACACACACACACACACACACACACAGAAGCTTTATTGTAACAGTCCATTCATAAGAAGCTGCCTTTGGCCTTGTTGCCTGATTTAATAACTCCGGCTCGTCATGTTCTCGCTGACAGGAGCGTCCGTCTCTTCGGAAACACAAACTGAACTTCTTCTGCCCCTGAAACACGTTTGAGATGCTTCTCATCAACATCCAGCAGGACGTTCAGATGTTCCTGCTGAACGAGAGAGAAAATGAGAGGGGATGAGAGCAGATAATGAGGAGAGAAAACGCTGCCACGCCCACCTGACGGCCCTGAGTGTGTGTGTGTGTGTGTGTGTGTGTGCAGATGCCTCGTATCGACTTGACTAATGTGTGTTTTATAGACGCCATCGCAGCAGCGTCGCAGCAGCTCCATTACAATCATGAAAAGTGATGCGAGTGACGAGGAAACCTAAACACATTTTTATGACGCTCGTACGTCTTCATGAAGCTCTTGACAGCTTATGAAGTCGTAAAAAAGAGACGCAGGAAAATAAACGACAAGCACGGAGCTTTTAAAGGTTTATTAAAATGAAAATGGAGCTGAGCTGCGATTAAATCGTGAGTCTTTGGGAGGAAGCGTGTCACGGCTGCACACACTCACACATGAAGCTCGTGGATCCACGGTGCAGAGTGACGCCCTGTTAGTGGGAATCCCATCATGCTTCAGGAGGCCTCACACACACACACACACACACATTGACCATGTGGATGTTCTCCTGTGTGTGTGTTTAATGTTTTTCTAATTGAAGCAAATGAGTTTTCTGACAGGTGAGACTGATGTTTGCATGTGTGTGGAGGAGAAAATTACACTTTTTCCAATCATCTCAACATTTATATAGATGTGTTTGTATCCCAGCAAAAACTCCCATAATTCTGTGCGTCAGTGAAAAGAGGCTGCAAACATGGCCGTTTGTTTGGATCCAACTGATGATTTTTACATCAAGGTTTTATTTTAACCAATAAAATGGTTTTACTGGGCCTTAAGTTGCTCTGTTTGAACCGGTTTGAGCTGTTAACCAGGTTAGTTTGCTAAATTAAACTTAGCAAACAGAATTCAAAGGAAGCAGTTCATCATAAACTAAAATAATCAGACAACTTCAACCTTAATGATGTTGAGTCCCTGACATCCTCGACTCCGAACCAGCAAAGCAGAGTGACAGAAAGTAATCTGATTTCCTGCAGCTAGTTAAGTAGGTTGGGAGCTCAGAGCTGGATGGATTCGTCCTCAGATGGAGAAGATGTGAGACAACTTCTCAGCATCATCCAGCAGTCTGAGTTCCATGTGATCATATTTGTACTTATGGGTCGATCTGTGCTGATGCTGCTGGGTTTTGTTGTTGTGTTCATACTCTGATCAAAGTCTTGCCAAGCATGTTTGATATTTCAGCTGTTTCTATCTGTTCCCAGTCTTTATGATTAGCTAAGCTAACGAGCTAACACACTGTAGCTCCATGTATCACCTGCACACATGAGAGCATCAGGCACATCGATCTTCACTGGAGTTTCAGCCGACGAGAGGAAAAATGAATTTAAACTGTTGCACTTTCACTTTTCACTCCTCCAGGATGAGATTGTGTCCTTTATCGAGACAGAAAAGAAAAGAAACACGTGTTAAAGTGAACAAGGCAGTGTGACGGTGTTGTGTAGGAGGCAGGGTCACATGTCATCCTTATTGTGATTGAATGAACTAAATGAAATCATTTAAACTGAGTGGTTCTGCCTGCTGATGCATTTCCTTTCTGCAGGTTAAAGCAGCTCTTTTATTCTGATTCACTTGTTACAGTTTAATTCACATTTACATTTCAGACGTTTAGCTGCAGCTTTTATGCTTTTTACCTTCACTTTGCAAACATTCAGCCCGAGCTCTTACTGTATGAACCTCAGCTTCAAAAAATGAGCACGTTAAGTGAATAAAAAGCTTTTTATTTGTAAATCAGCAGAGGTGGAGGGGAAGTTCAGGTGGCAGCAGCTGTTCCTGTGTCAGAGGTCACGAGGGGAAGACATGCAGAGGAAAGAAATAACCGCTGAGGAGTTCGTGAAGAGGTTTTGTTTTGCTGCTGGCGAGCCGTCAGAGTGGAGAGCGAATCGGATGAAGTGGAGAAGTGGTGATGTGAATTACTTCTTTTGGCAGCGGGTTAGCCTGTGGAGCTGGAGTTTTTCTCTGAAGGACGGTTTGATGGGACGGCGGCTGATGATGAATCACCTCCCTGTTCGTCCTCCGTTCTCTCTCTCAGCTCTCAAACTGGACCAATGAAACAAAAAGAAGAACATCGTCTGTTTCAGCTCAGCAGCAGCGTTAGCCACAGAAACACCACGGTCCTCACGTCTGTCCACCGTTTGGATCCAGACTGACAAACACTGGTCAGTGTAATGAGGCTGTGAGGCGTTCAAGGCCTCCACAGAACAACAACTGTATGTTTCTCTGAACACAAAACCTGGTCGACTCGGGTCTCTGTTGGGGAATACAACAAAAAACACTGATGGAGAAACGTGGCGACGTTTGAGCCAAATGAGCCTCTTTGGGTTCTGAAGAGTGTTTGTGAGAATGTGATTCCCCACCGTCACACACTCAGTTTGACCCAAACCAAAGCTGGGAGTCGTGGGGTGAGAAACCTGGTAAAAACAACAAAAAATCCTTCTATAGTAACTAATTTATGCCCTTTTATTGCTTATTTTATTGTGGTTTTTATTCCTTGTTCTGTTTATTGTCACTAATGCTCATTTCCTCGTGTTGGTCTGTAATTGTTCTGCTGCTGTAACGAAGGAATTTCCCCTCAGGGTTTAATAAAGTTCCTACCAACCTAAACAGTGTTAAACAGAGCACAGACACACAGAGAGAAACACACAGAGCCGAGTGAAGGTGGAGGAACTCCAGCCTCCTCTCACCGCTCCGTCAGGCTGATGGCCATCAGCTGAGGCTGAACTTCTCAGGTGCAGCCAGTCGCTCCTGATGACTGAAGGTGAGTGAAACCTTGAGTTCAGATTCCTCCTCCAACACTTTGCAGACCTTTGTGATCCTCTGACTTTTCCTCCAGCGTCACAAAAAGGATGGATTATTAAAAATATGAACCAGACAAAATGTAAAAGCTTTGATGACCCACCCACTTGTCATGTAGCGCCATCATCAGGTCATTTTAATGTGTCCAGTTATTCAGATTATGACCACGAACCTGCAGGACTGAAACCAGATCAGGACTTGACTTTAGCACCTGGAAGCTGAAGGTTGATGGTTCGGCTCGTCAGGTTCCTGAGTTTTATTTTGTCTGTAAAATCAGTGAACTCGTGTTGTTTCAGTCACATGATTGTGTACGAAGCAAAGTAACTGAATATTAACAACACACAGACTGGAAGTAGTGTGATTACAACCCTCGAGTGTTTTCAGTCAGCAAACATTTACAAACTAAGAAACTGTGCATTTCAAATGGAAACAGAGACCCATGGAAACACACAGCAGCCTCGAGGAAGCAAAGACTCGTTCTCTGCATATGTCACGGCTAACGTGTCCTCCGAAGCGCTCGCCTGATCCGCCAGAACAGCGACGCCACACCAGTCACATCTGATCTTTGTTAAAAACACATCAGTGCACTTTCTTCATGTTTGGATACATTTGCTGTTGTTTTGATGACGTTTCTCCTCTTGCTCCCTCCTCTGACCTTTGGCTATAATGAATAAAAAGAACAAGAAGAAGAAGAAGAAGAAGAAGAGGAGGGAGAGGAGGAGGAAGAGGAAGAGGAAGGGTTCAGCTGTTGTTGCTGCAAACATAAAACTGTGAATCAATAAAAGCCGGCATCGGTGTTTCATGGACATTCAGCAAATACAAAGTGCAGAGGTGCTTTGCGTCTCTGAGTGTGTGTCTGCTGAAAGGCGGCCAAGCCTCCTCATCATCACTAACAGCATGTCATCAACTTTAAGTGTGACATTAACATCTTTCCTCTCAGCTGAAGGAAGAGAGAGAGAAGAAAACAGAGATTCAGACTGGAAATAAACTTGAACTCACAGAAAGAAAGGGTCTATGTGACGTCGTTCTGACAGGAAAGAAAGGAAACGAGAAGAAAAAGAGATCCTCACTGGATAATGAAGAGGTTTGGATGTGAGACCTCAGTGTGAGCTGAAGGAGCACAGAGGAAAACTAATTCACCACAACTGATCTGAGAGCAGGAACAAGTGAGAGAGGGACAGGAAGTGTGCACTTCAGTGGAATAGAAAGGGAGGAGAGAGACAGTTAAACAGAGAAAGATGGATGGAGAGAGATGGAGGAGGGGGAGGATGAGGAGGAGGAGGAGGAGGAGGAGGCGGCTCTGGTGGAAACCTCGGAGGGTTTGAGGCCATTGAAATTCCTCAGCAGTCATTACACGCTCCTGTGGCTGAGGCCCAGAGCCCCGACCCCCCCTTCAACCAGAGCCCTGAGAGACAGACCATCAATCAGACTCTTCCTCTATCTGTATGTGTGTGTGTGTGTGAGAGTGTGTGTGTGTGTGTGTGTGTGTGTGTGTGTCAATTTCTCTCACTGCATGATGCCCTTTCTCACTAACACCCAGACTTTATCTGCCTATTTTCACTTATTTTCTCATTGTCACTTCTGCTGTTGCTGCTCTCACACAGCACACACACACACACACACACACACACACACACACACAAACACACACACAAATACACAAACACACACAAACACACACACCTTCTGCAGAAACTATTTTTGGCCTGGGAATCCTCAGTGAGGCTGGAGAAAAACTGGGCCAGTTTACATAACAGAAGGACTGAGAGCAAATCCACATCACGAATTCTGCTGTTAAACAAATCAAAAACCAAAATATTTATCATATTTCATATTTAATCAATTACAGAACTAAAGGAGCTGATAAAGATTCTCCTGTAAACATCAGCAGATTGATGCATCCTTGATGCAACTCTTTGTAAACTTAAATATGACATATTTTCTGAGTCTCTTCAGAGTTCAGTTCTGTGGAAAATGGCAGAAAAAAACAATCAGATGTCGTTACAAGCATCATTAAAACGTCATAAATCACCTTTTATTGCTCTCAGAGAGGCTCGGACAGGTGAGGCTTGGACAGGTGAGTATCTCAGTGACAGCATCATGATTTACAGACTGTGTTTCACCAGTTAAATGTGTAAACATTCAGCAGCAGCAGGAGGGATTGTTGGGTTAACATTAGCATTAGCATTAGCACTTACTCAAAGGTCGCCTGTGGAGTTTGATATCCTGATAAAGCAAAGGCAGCGATTATAAAAAATCTGTAATCTGGTGAAGACAGATGCAAATTATGCTGAAGTCAAATGACTTTAACAAACAGACTTTGCAGGAGAACTAACTGTTAGCAGCAGAGCTAACTGTTAGCAGTAAAGCTGGTTTCAATGAGGTTAAGATACAAACACTGAGTTTCATGTCATGTCGTTTCCTGTTGACCCCTCCTGTGTGTGAAGGTCATCTGAATCCAGTGTTCCCAGTTCATCACGATGACTCACACCTGACACTTCCTGTCACATGTTTTAGAATGAACTCCTGCTAAATCAGAGCTCAGAGACAAGAGTTCGAGTCACAGAACGAGATCGTCACTCTTGATTTAGACATGAAATAATCCTTTTTTTTTTTTAAAGACCTACAGCTGTCAATCCAAAAGTCTTTGAGTCTTAACAAAGTTTGTGTTCAGGGATGTGCTTCTTTTTTTTCAAGAGGAAGAAGAAATCAAGCAAAGAGCGATTTCATCTCTGTGTGACTGTTTACCTCGCTGTGTTCACAACAACAAACGCACAGAGATGAGTGAAGCTGCTCATCCCAAACCCGTCTCCCCTTGTCTTCCCTGAAGTTGTGGTGGGAAGTTGGTAAGGCACAGATTCGTGTCTTCTGCCAGCAGTATACCTCCCATTCTTCGGCTGGAATAAAAACAGCAATTAGAGACCTCAAGTTAAGTATTAAAAACATTGAAGAGGGTTTGAGCAGGAGCTCAGACACCACCACTGGCCCCCTGCTGCAGGAGAAAAGGATGGAGCTGAGCTCACTCCTGCATGAGAGGGTCAAAGGAGCTCTTGTCAGAATTCGCTTCCTGCAACTCAAAGACAGGGATGCCCCGAGCACTTTCTTCTTCAACCTGGAGAGATTGGTAGCAGAAAGGAAACTGATGGCTAGTTCGATGCTACCAGGGGGGAGAATAACCGCCCATCCAGCAGAGATGAGGACCCATGCAGTGGATTTTTATCAGAATCAGAATCAGAATCAGAATCAGCTTTATTGGCCAAGTACGTTTCACAACATACAAGGAATTTGGTTTCCAGTTACATCCCGTCCAAGAAACATAAAAAGACCAAACAGTGACACATAACAGGGGGAGAATAGGAGCAGGAGAACTGGGGGTCACCACAGAACGGCGCCCCGTTTACTTAGATGAGAAAAAGGAGAACAGGAGGGAGGAAGAGGGAAAAAAAGGCAACTCCAAACTAGGCTCCTGTAGGGGCACAGTGTGGGATTAGAAAAAAACACCTCAGCAATGTGTGTGGCATTTAACGACCCTGAAAATAAAACAATTTTTCTACTAATAAAGAGTCATATTGAAAAATCACATGTACAACTCTTAATTTTTATTAATAGAATTTTAAATTAATTGAAATGTTTAAATATTTTATGTATTTTCTTTTTTATTATTATTATTTAGAGGATGGGGGAACCCCGGAGCTCCCGGAGTAAACCCTCAATGACACAGAGAGAATCATTGAGCAAGTGTTGCCCAATATTTTGATTTCTCTGCTGTCTGCAACTAATCACTTTCATACTTTCCAAGTCCTTTAACAGTGGCTTATAAACAGTGGAAGGTCTGTAAACAGCCACTATTCCAGCCATGGAGTCCAAGCTGCAAAGTTTGTGGTAACCCTCTCTAACAAAGTTTCAATCCTCATTCTTGCTCTGAAAAAAACTGATGCAATTCTTGATCGGGCTCTAAAAAATGTAGGTGCCAGCCTTTTTCGTTTCCTGGAAAAAACAGCCGCAATGTACTTGTAGAGGTTTTGAGAAGTTGTATGAACTGAATAAACCCAACGTTGATATGGATTTTGCTCTGGTTGTGGATTGAAGTACCAGAACAAATCTTCTTCTTCGTCTTCTTCATCTTCCCTTTTATCTTCTTCAGTTCTTGTATCACCAACAATTGCTGCTTGAGCCATTGAAAATAAAGATGAAATGATTCCAATGGGCCAGGAAAAAGCTTCGACAACTGTTATTGTTGTACGATACACAACAGCAGTGATCAGTGCAATAGGTCCTTTAAAAAACACCAGCATTTGCCTTGATTGTGTAAAAACCAGCAATACACTTGTTTGTTGTGGAAAATCCACTTTGATATCAGACCCTAAAAACAACAACTTTTGTCCTTGTCCTGGTCCAAGTAAGACCAATTCAATGTTTTCAACAAAATCCTCCAAATCCAGCCATACATGTTTATTTGACGTCACGAAAACCAGCAGAAATTTTCGACTCACTGACGGAATATGTATTTGTAATACTTTCTCTTCTGTTGCACAAAGCAAATAGTCTTCTTCTAATTCTGGAAAACCTATCACAAATACATAGTCTCCCAAGAAAGAGAAAACAGCTGAAAGCTTTGCTATAATCCTGGAAAAAACATGTGCAATTCTTATTCTGATCGAAGAAAGCACTGCAACAAATTTTGCTTGGGCAGCAGAAATTAATGTTACAATTCCTTCTGTAATGTAACTCCGTGTGCCAGCAGGCTGAGGTGCCTCTGGGTCAAATGCTGCCATACTTTCCCTGTCTATCGCACTTTCTGGGATCGTGAAATCGTCGCAGAAAAATAGAGACATGTAAAGAGACCAAGGACAAAGGTTAAGCTTCTCACTGCCAGGCTGACTTCTGTGAACCACAGGCTTGATTGATGCAGTGGTGCTAATCTGCTCTCGTTTCGTTTGCTGTGTTTCACTATTTAGCCAATTCAAGCCAGTAGAGAGGCTGCCATACAGCACCCACCTTTTACCACAACATCTGTTTTTAAGGTCTGTCAGGACAAGTGGTGGATTATAGGAGAAAGAAGGGGCAGGAACCTTAATCATTTCCCTACCAGGATAACACCTATGAATCACAGGGTCAGTGCACACAGATGTGTCTTCCTGCTTGTTGTCATTATTCAGACAGTCCAATCCTGTAGAGTGGCCGCCATGCAGCACCCTCAGTTTACTCTGACATTTGTTACGAAAGTCCATCTGAGCAGGTGGTGGTACGTCTGTGATAAATGGTTCATGGAGCACAGCTTCTTCTGGTTTAACACTACATGAACTTGGTAGATGAAGTCCCATTGCAGATTTGATGAGGTCACCAGCCGCTCTGGTGGCCCAAGGAAAACGAGTTTGACCCAAAAATAAATTCGTCATGTCAGCAGATAGTCAGAGTTAAATGTAGATATACAGTATGAGTACTTCTGCTGATATCCAGGAAAATTATTTTCACAAGATTTCACATAGGTAGGAGATAGATTAATCGTCTTTTGACTGGAAGCCTTTCCTTTCAATACTAACTCACACCTGAGCGGCTGTTCTGGCGCTGGAGAGCAAACATGAAAGGACGGTTGATCTATGACGTCATCACCATGTAACAAAGCGTCCGCCATCTTGTATTGTTGTTTTGCAATGGCCACCAACAGAAAACAACACTGATCATACAAAAAAAAAAACCCAAAAAGTGAGATTCACTATCCTCACGATGATTAAAAGTAGTTTAGTTGTTGAGAATATGTTTTTTTAAAATAAGTCAACTAAAACTAACACTACATGTAAATTACTAAACTGGCTGTTTGCTAACTTTAGCTTTACAGAAACAGACAGGCTGAAGTGTAAGGTAATTTTAGTGTTCAAAAAAGCTAAAAGATGTTAATAATTTTATGGTTAGCACAGCATTGATGAGAGCCAACATGTTGTCGGATGACCAGAAGACATTTAATGATAACATGTTCACTTCATTGCCATAAATGAGCATAACTAAATAAGCGATGGGGCATAGTCTTTGCTGTCAGCTTACCTCTTGCTTCTCAAGGGATGTCCTTCAAAGCAAATAAAACATAATCCACATGTTTGCCAGTCGAAGTAATCCAGTTGCAGAAAAGAGACTTTGATGAATCAATCAATTCACCAATTTTGAAAAACTCCCGCGTGTTTTATGTATTATCATCACAGTTAGCCATCAGGCGTCTATCAGGCGTCCTGCTGAAGGAAATGCGGCACACAGTTAGCCTCTCTAAACCAAACTTGTTAAATATCAACAAGTAAACCCCTAATTTACACATAGTAACGCTAAATATGGACCGTTGAGCCAAAATGTAGATTTGTGTGTGTCGCGAGCGCTGCCTCCCTGTCTTGTATTAAATGTTGCATTCAGGACAGTTTTTAAAAATCTGACAATATTGCCTTGAGCTGTAAAATGCGATGTTGTAAAATGCGGGAAAAAGACTGTCAGCTGCCAACAACAGTCCGTCAAACTCGATCAAATAAAGCATTTGTCAGTAACTTTATCAATTTTATATTATGATTTTTTAAAAGGCTGAATGTATTTCTTATGAGAACTGATACTAGCTGCCAGATAATGTATCTGCCTTACTTTTTAGCACCTAATATCAACATTTTGAGCCAAAAATTTCACATAAATATTAATTGATAAAACAGTTTGATTAATTTATCTTTCCATATCCAGTCATACCCCTTACTTTCTCAGACCAAGTGCACAAACTTTTATCACTTATAAATTAGGATTCTAAAATTGTGTTAAAATTTCTTAAAATAAAATTTGTACACATCAAAGTCTCTGTGTTATGCTGATAAATATTATATGGTTTAATGAATCTTTTGCCTCTAGGGGGAGCTGCCTGAGATCAGATAATTATGTCACGTGATATTACCGGATGTCACTTGAGTCAGTAGCAGTTTGGCTTGATGACATACAATTTAAAAAATTAAAAAAGATTATGGATAAGAACCTCAGACTAAGTAGCTATTGGACCCTGAACCCCAGGTCAACCAAGAGCTGCGATGGAGAAAATAAATATTGTCCCATTTTGATGATTAATATGTGATTTTCTCTGTTTGTCATTTCCCTCATGCCTTGACATTGTATTGTTTATCTTTCACTGTAAATATTTATTCCTGACTCTAAATAGCGCATCATGTATAGGATAAATAGAGACACTTTTTTTAATATGTTTTAGCCCAGAAGCCAGTTGGTTGCTATGAAACCATATTGAGTGTGTTGCTTTATATATTCTAGTATAAATGTTGTACTTGTTTTAAGTTACTTGTTTTGGTAATATTGGTTTTCTTATCCTTTTTTTTGCCCCTGTGCATTAGTTCTTAAATGAATTGAGGACTGTTTGTAATATGTACACTCGAGAATAAATTTGTGGACCTATTAGGTTAAATCTATATTTTGAACTATATAATTACATTAGAAAATGGTGTTTAGATAACTGGTCACATGACTGTTTTAACATACATACATATGATGTCATTTGCTCAGCAGATAACAAATAACTCACAGGTGAAGTTTTCTGTTCATCTCCACCGTTTAGGCGTAAAATGCATGAATGTGAGCCATGATGTCACTGCTTGCAAAGTCACCAAAACTTTCCTCAGTGAATTAAAAAAAAAAAGAAGTAAAAACAAATCAGAGTTTAAGCTCTGACTTAGGTTTTTTCCTCTTTTTTTTTTTTTTTTTTAACTTCCTCCAGCATTCCTGTCAGTGTCAGAGGCTTGTACCAACTAGTGAGTGTGCATTTTCTATGTGTGTGCGTTTCTGTGTGTTTCCTCTCTGCACGCATGTTCGTGCTTGTGTGTTCAGCATCTATGACACAAGGAGCTTGTGCAAGCATCTGAATCACCTACACGCCTCTGTTCCTCAGATTATGCAACAGTTAGCTGACAGAAGAGTGCCTCAGGACACAGAAATTATATTTTGGTATGTGACCATGGGACATTACGAGAGAATGCATGTTTGTTTATTGAAAAAATATGCCTTTAGATAAACAGAGTCATAGCATAAATACTGGAGATACATTCCACAGGATAATATAATATACAGAGATGATAAGAGGGAGAGTGAGAGTTTTTAAGGAAGGACACACCTCCTCACCTCTCTCTCTCTCTCTCTCTTACTACAGCATGTTGCAGCCTGTGGGGTGGGATATAATTCAGTTTATATGAACTGAGCTAACAGACACTGACTCACAAGGGACACTGTAACAGCTGGATAGAGAGTGAAGAGCAGAAATCTGACAACTGAATCTGAAACACATCACACAGAGACTTCAGGTTTTGGAAAGGTTAGTCGCTCTTGAACACTTACCAGAAAACATTGAAATTACTTTGACTACTTATTAAGATTTTCCATCGATCTCTCCGACTGAGACAGTTTCCACTTTGGTATTCTTTCTTCCATCTTTAAATAATTGTTTACTTTTCTTGACTAGATTATTTTTTTGTAGTATATTTATTAGTAATGCATGACTCATTTTTTCAAAACTTTGGTTTACAAGCTAATCCATTGTTATGACTCTGATGGCAAACAGAGTTTCTAACAGATATAAAGTCATTTGCAGTGTTGTGGTAATTTTTTTTTTTTAAATGTTTTTCACATTTTGGTATGTTTTATTTGTACCCAAATAATTGTTGGTAATTGTCAAAAAAACCCCATCAAATTTGCTTTATTTTTCCCATTTGATATTTTCTCCTGCATAAATTACATCAGATTTTTTTGACAGTACACTTTTTCCATAACAACAGCTTATATAGGTCATATATCCATTGCAGCAGTGGGTCATAATTTGTGTATTTCTGCATTTTTGTTGGGTAGAAACAGCTTTTAACTACCGGGTTTTATAGACAGTTTTCTCGTAAAACCTCTGAGAAACAATGCTTTTAACCAACAACATCAATGTGCTGCTAGGGTTTTGTATTCTGTTGCTTTTTTTACAAATGATCTACTTCTGACTTTGGTTCATTTTGTTTACTTTTTCATTCTGGAATAAAGTCTTCAGGGGAATATAAAAATTTTTCCTTACTGGGACCAGAGCGGAGCAAGAAAATAAGGATTTAATCAGGAAAATAAGGATTTTATGTCTTGTTTGCATGAAGCAGAATGTGGTTTTCAGAGGGATCATGTCGACTGTAAAACAATTACACTCTCAAATTCTTCTATCCAGCATATGCAAGTCAGGGTTGGTCAGGGATGTATAAGATCCTGAACTGTGTTGATCCCTAAAAGATCAAGGCTTTATGATCTTTAAACTGTATGGCACTAGACACCCTGTACTTAGTAAGAAAGACTCCAAAACGAAAAAACAAAGTGAATCAAAGACTGTGTCGAAATACTGATTTTCATTGACGTAACTGCCAATGTTTGGCATGTTTTAGCACGCTGCTTCTGAGTTTTAAGCTAAACTGTTGGCTACAAGGTTTGATGTGAATATTTTAGAGGCTGCGTCAGGATGGCAGTCATCCTCTAGTTCTGAGAAACAGCTTGTGTGCCCTTGTGAACAATAGTTTTAATGTTTATCTTTGGCTCCTTTCGTGCTATTTTCTTTAGACCAAGCCCCAAAATTTGTCTATTATCTGAATAAAGCGTTAAGTGGAAGGATTCAACTACCAGAGCATCATTTCATTATTGTGTTTTCTATAATTGTTTCCCTTTCCTTACTACCTCTTTTTATCAATTTACAGTTAGCAACCATTTCCTTAATGAGGAAATCGTTTTTTGTTTTTTTTTTTACTGTCAGTTCCTGTTAACATAAAAGAAGAGTATTGCAATGGCAGTCCACAAGTCCACAAACAAGCACGCAGACATATCGGAGATATAGGAAGACAGTTTTATCAAAAGTTACTGAGGCAGATTTGATGACAGCAGAGACAGAGATCCTGAGCAAACACTTTCCGGAAGCTCTAAAAAAGACGAGGCAGCTATGTCTGACATCAGATTTCAGTGTCAAACTGGCATTTTTGGGACCATCAGGAGATTAAAGTTCATGAAAACATAAGCTGACTGCCATGATTAAGTTTTCTGTGGCATATTTTAGCATTGATTGAATGATCACTGAAAGTAGGTGTGCACCTGCCACCATGGACAGAAAAAATAAACCCACAGCGATGACGAGATAAAATCCTGTATCTTTGTGAGAGAGCTAATAAATCACAGTGGGTACCAGCAAATGTAATCAGCAGTGATAAACAGATTGTTCACAGCATTAAATCTTATTTCATGCACAGATGTACTCACAAATCCACCATGTTCTCTTATTTTTAACTCCATATTATGTCAAAATATTGAAAAGGAGATGTTACGCCGTTCTTTTAAAAAACTAAGAAGAAAGGCATCTACACATTTGTCATTACAGTACTTGTCATGGACCACGGACTAATACTGCTGCAACACAGGGTCAAAAAATAACAAATTCACTTACAGACGTTAACATACATACAGATTTTACACAGTACTTCTAGTCCCGTGCAACACAAATACTTTCACTTAGACCCTTGATACTGGATGTATTTTGATTGTAATCTGGTCTGGTCTTTGCCCTCAGAATCAAACCTCCTTCTATCATGAACAACTCCAACTCCACGCTTAACAAAGACTCAAATCCTGAGCATGACAGCGTTGTGAGCAACGACTTCTCCACCGCCTTGGGTGCCCTCATTCTCAGCTTGGTCTTCCTCCTGGGAGTCCCTGGCAACCTCTTCATCGTCTGGAGCATCCTGGCTCGCCTCCGACGACGCTCGGTCACCACCCTCCTCATCCTAAACCTGGCGTGTGCCGATGGCTTTCTCATGGCCCTCACCATCTTCTTCATCATCTACCTGGCCAAGCAGACGTGGATCTTTGGTGACGCCTTGTGTAAAGGCCTGTTCTACCTGTGCAACGTCAACATGTACGCGTCCATCTTTCTGATCACACTGATGAGCTTGCACAGGCTGGTGGCCGTGGTGTTTCCGAGGAAAGTGTCCACTCTGGCCAGCAGGAAGATTGTGAAGAGGGTGATCATTGGCATGTGGGTGGCTGTCACGCTGTTTGCCATCCCCTCGATTGTGTTTCGGGATGTGAGAGAGGACAAAGATGAGAGAAATAAATTGAGATTAGTGTGTGCACCCAATCACACCCTGCCGCGACATGTAAGTAGACTAGGGCTGCAATTATTTCCTTTTTCTGATTATTTTCTTGACTAAGCGATTAATTGTTTGCTCAGAAGCCTATCACAATTTCCTGTTTTATTAGGACCAAAAGTATGAAAGATCTAAACCTCTGCAGTCTTTTAAAGACAGCATGGACAAGAAGTTCTTAAGTAAACTCATCTGAACTCCTTATCTGACCTCCAACTACTTGAAGCACGTTCATCTGCTGATTTTTGGGTTTTTGTTGGCCACCTTGGGAATCTTAAACAAGTTGTAAACGTAACAGTGATTTATCACTCTTGAAGTTGACATGGCAACTTCTTTGTAGCTAATATGGAGCAGCATTAGGAATCATTTTTAAGGTCATGATTTCATCCACCTGATGAATTTAAGTCCAATATCTGCCCCTTTTTTTAGCCCTGTTCTTGGTTTCTATTGGATATGTCTGTCTTCATATTGGTGCTTTGGAGGTAAACTTGAACTGCTAATGACAATAATATCATGCAATTAAAAGCTCCAAAATGACTCTTGAATAGTTACTCTACATGTGGAGAATGAACAGGGGGCAGTGGTTATAGCAAGCAAAACCTTTTTTCAGCATTAATACAGGCACCTGACTATTGTTTTGTTTTGAGACAGACTTGTAAAATTGTGAACTTATCCTTTAATAACTATCTTTACTATTTACCTCAAAAACTTGTGGCCTAAGAATGAATGAGCAGATACTATTATTACCTTTGCTATTATTCTCAATATTTGCTTTTCTCTTGTACGTTCACTTTTGTTTGATGAGTGAACACATTTAAATATTTCTTGCACTTAACTTGTGCCGCCTTATTTTGACAAATCCATTCATGTCTATAAACCGAAGCGATTATTACAGTGAGCACATCTGTTTTCTACCTTTCTGTGTGCAGGTGAGGTTTCAGTATGCCTTTGAGACAGTGTCGGGATTCATTCTTCCGTATACAGTCATCATAATCAGCTATGTGCTCATCCTGAGACGCCTGAGGCAGACCAAGTTCCGCAGAAAGGTCCGCAGCGAGAACCTCATCTTGGCTATCGTGGTGATGTTCGGTTTGTTCTGGCTGCCGTACCATGTTATCAACATGATACAGGTGTGTGAGTTTAAGTTCACGGCACTAAAAAAATCACATTAAAAATAACACATTTCTGCTTTTTGATCAATGATCTGATCTTCTGAATTAACACTGAGTATGTTTTGGTCAAGGTGGCAGCTGAATGGTACCCAGACGGATCAAAAGAAAAAGATATGTAAGTTGGTTTTTTTTTTTTACTATTTTAATCCACCCTTCTGAATGAAATTGATTTTTTTTTCATTTATATGGTTTTTGTGTCTCTTTGCAGTAATTTTCTGTGCCTAGTGTCTCCTAATAGTTTTTGTATCTCCTAGTCGTTATCTTGTGTCTCTTTGTAGTTGTTCTGTGTCTCTTTGTAGTAATTTTGTGACTTAGTGGCCATTTTGTGTCTTTTTGTAGTCACATTGTTTCCATTTGTAGTCATGATCTGTCTTCCTGTAGCCCCTCTGTGTCTCTCATGGCCGATCATAATCATGTCGTGTCTCTTTTGTAGGCATTGATTATCTTTGTTGCTAGTTTGTGTCTCTTTGTAGCGGTGTTGTCTCTCCTCATAGAAATATTGCATCTCTCTCTGTGGTTACTTTGTGTCAGTTTCAGTGATATTTTGAGTTTGAGAGCAAGTTTCTGTCAAAAACATACAGTGTAAACACATTTAAGTTGTAGTTGTGCCTAAATAATCTGTCTATTTGCAGATTGGATCATATCTCCAAGTCCAGTCGTGCAGTGACATCAGCTTTGGCCTTCATCAGCAGCTGTGCCAATCCGGTCCTCTACACCTTCGCTGGAAAGTCTTACATCAGGGAGAATGGCTTCGCCTTCATGGCTCGGCTCTTTGAGGGCACATCTTTGGACCAAACAGGGACTAAAAAGAGCCGGTTCATGAGTAAAAGCAATACGGGAGCTACTGCTGTTGACCTCTCAGACAGCAATGAAAAGTCTGATTCACAAAATTTGGGATGAGCGTTGAATGAACTCTGTGCGTAAACTGGACAAATTTGTAAAACTACATGTGTATATTTTGAATAAAACAAAATTTGAGCTTGAATTTGCTGTACTAAAAAAAAAAATATGGACAAAACCAAAGTGTCAGCTCAGAGTTGAGCAACTAGTATTTTGTTTTGTAGACAGACTGTATTTGAAAAAATGTTTGACTAGAAATCAGTGCTGCTGGCACAAGATTTTTTTTTTTGGCATATCTGACCTGTATATGTAGCTGTAAATATTCTTTTTAAAATATTTTTTATCATATTACATTTTATATGAATTATACAGTGTAGCGCCTAAAAAGGCAAAGCAATATATTAATAAATGATAATATAATTGCAAAACATACAGTACTGCTTTTTCTTCTCTAAGGGAATGTTTACAGTGAGACAAAAGCTCACTTTCCTTTCTTAAACTTACTTTGTCATCCTCTTTACACTTATAAAAAATTAACGATAAATCTCACAATTTAATGTAGTTTGATGCAGACATGATATTTTAAGTATTCAGTAATCTACAGCATTTGTTAGAACGTATAATAGCAATTAATGTATATTTTATAGTACAGGTGTTTTTATTGCTTATACAGCAACTTCCTCTTTATGGATGCTGACAAATATGTTAATATGAGCTTATATCTGCATACAACTATATTTAATATTATAAACTCTTTAATGTTTACATACTGCTCATAAATGAGCCTCATTTCAGGACAAAGTGAATTGAACAAGTCTTTTTTTTGAGAATCAATAATTACTCTGTTCATTTAGGTGCTGTATCACGATAACAGATTATATTAATCTACACAGTCTGGTGAGTTATACATTTTGTGATGGAAAACTCAAATCCATTCCTGGAATACCTCGAGGATCGCTGTCTTATATCCTCTGTTTGAGATGTCTGGGACCAGACCGGACTCCGACAACCTCCGGTCATCTGCAGCGTCTGACAGAAACCTTCACACGGACACGGAAACTTCGTATCAACTTTTTCCACTGTCCGCACCTGGTTTACTACTTTGACTGTCCGTTATGAAAACTTGATACAGACTCTGTTCTTTTTATTATGCATTTTTTATTTTGTAAATTAGATCTGTACGTTTTATTGTTTCTCAATAGGATGAGTTATGAATTTTTATTTAACAGGGATTTTAACTTCAGTCTTTGAGGTTTTTTTTTTTGTTTAAGAGGTGATGCACTGATGTACTGAATTAAAAAGAAAATAATTCCCTGCAGTTCGACATGCAATTTTATTTTTGAATAATGCAGAAATTTACCGGTGTTGATGTATGTACAGAAAAGTCACTTAGCTTCAACAACAACCACCTCTGATTACAAGCGTTAGCTGTGTTTTTATTCAAGATGTGCCAACAGGCAGATATTTCACCACTGTCAAAGTTTTAACACACTAGTAACAGATGTTAAGCCACAGATTGACTTCATGCACACTATTCCAACTGTACAGCCTTCAAATAATTTACATAATCTGTAAATTCAAAAGACAATACACAGTTTAATACTAAATAACACTTTATTTGCAAGTAAATTCAAATTTTACAGTTCATGTCGTTAGACTGACAGGATTCTGAGCTTTTACATGTGCATAGATTATAGAGACATTTAATGTTTTCTGAAGCAAATTGTGGGTCTTTAAAGTTGCCCCTTTAACTTTTAACAGTGTAAAACATTAAAATTTGGTCCTTTTTGACTGCATAATTCTCACTTAGATGGATCCAGTGATGGGCTCAGGTCATGTAGTGCTCCGCTTACCTGTATAAGCAAAATAAGGTTAATCATAAATAAGATTCATGAAATTTAGACAGAAAAATGTTTTCAGTGTTCATTCAAACTGATGTTCACACTCGAGGCTGCAAATTAGTGGTGCTGTTTAACTTCCTTTATAATTACAAGGATGAACCGAATATCAAACCTCAGTGTGATGCAGTGCAGTTAAAACAGCTCCACAAATTACAGCCTCCATAACTGAAGCATTTCATAAAAAAAACACTAAAATAAAATATATTCACGAGGGTAAGAGTAAATGCAGTACTGCAGCAATGGACTGCATGACTTTTTACCAACAGAAAAACTTGTAAGTTTAGTATAACAAGTTTTGTATTATGAACAGTTCAACAAAGCAGTGCTTACCTTATCAAAATATCTTGCCCAGTCTTCAATCCTAAACATAAAAAACATAAGCATCAGTCTCAACTCATTACAACAAGCATCCTCACTAGTCTCTGTACTGTCAAACCCATCAGTGCAGTGAAATAATAATCATGAGGTTCAGGTGAAACACGGACTCACATGCAACTCATCATCAAGGTTTGACTGTAACTAACAGCACCAGAGCTGTAATCAATTTATGTTATCAAGTGTGAGATTTTTCAAAGCTGGTTCTGCATCTGCTTTAGATGCAGATGGAAAAAAAACCCTATTAACCTGGTAAATGATGCCTGACTATTACGACACACATTACACTCAGCTGCCAGTTTATTAGGCAAGTCTGACTCAAACTAATTCAGTGCAACACAACTGCAATAAATTTTACCTGGAGGTTGTAATGTTCAGTTTGTGTTGAAACTTTTTGTTGATTCAATTGCATAACCACGAACTAAACCACTTTTTTACAGAGAGGGGCTTCTCTTTTTAGGTCAACCCTCCTGCATGGTGCACAGATTAAACACTTGTTAATAGATAACCACTACCACCAAAGCAAAAAAGGGTGGTAAAACCTCTTTTTCACCAAAAAGTGGTTGTAACCTTTTATGCGTTTTATTTATTGTACTATTGATGCAACAGGATGCACTAGTTTAAGCTAGCTGTACCCAATAAAATGGCAAGTGGGTGCATGTTGATCATCCTAACCTCTGGTTAAATTTGAGGCCATTCAGCTGCATATTTTGAATAATAACCTTTATTACTAACAATTCATGCTTGAATGCAACACCACGTGCTTTTCACAAAGGTGAAAGACTTAAAAACAATTCCTGGAAGTGAATCATGCTGCTACATAGATTGACTAATCTTGGTTAAGAGACAACGTTTACTCGGATTTAATCTTTCAATGTGAGATATAATTTGTCGAAAAAGGCCCAAATCGGCTCATTGCAGACCATGAGGTCGGTTTGGCGCTACTGAAGTAGCTGGTTACGATGATAATTTACGCGGAAATAACCGCAACAAACAACCACACGCAGATACAAACATCAGCTGCGACATAAATAAATGTAACATGATACAAAATGTGAAATAATACCTGAGGTTTCAAATATGTTGGTGGTACTTTCGCTGTTTCCACACGTCCGACCCCCATCAACGCAACAAGGAAGAGAGGTTGTTAATGAGGCTGCGGCTCAATTTATCTCTTTATCAAAACCACGTGTTTTCTGTCCCCGCTGAAGCTTCCGGGTCCAAAGTAGAAGGTTAGTAAAAAGGCATTATTTAAAAAAAAAAAGTTTCAAAATCAAATATTATATGTTCAAAACGTTTTTAATAAGTGAATAGTGCTTATTGTTATCACAATTTAATATATTTCTGTTAAAATTTGTCAACAAACGTAGCCTATTTAATGCATTCTTATATATATTATTTTAAAATATAACATATAAATATATCACAAAACATAACTTTTGACAGTGATAAGAAAAAAATCAAACAAAATTTAGAGTAAAACAACAACAACAACAACAAAAGAATAATATGACCTTTCAGTTGTCTCACCAAACAATTTCTCATAATACCGTAATATTATCAAACCTCTTTTGTTTTGTTGTTCCTTGTATAATACAAACTATATGTTTTTGTCTGTTTATTCTGTGTTTTGTTCGACCTTTTATTAGCAGCTAAATTTGATATGAATCCATCTTGTTCCTGTATTTTTATATAGGCTACAGGAACACCCAGGCTAATTTATAATAGGAATAATCTCACTATTTTGGCCCTTGGCAAATGGTATTTGACCATAAAATTATTGCCTATATTTTCTACATGAGTTGAAGTCAACAACTAAGCTTATTGTTGTTATTAGGGTTTCATCTGAAGCCCCTGATATAAATTTAAAAAAAGAAAATCACTCTTGTTATTATTCAGAGATAATCGGACAGATATCTGGATCTTGTTAAATAAGACCGTGATTGAATGCCACCTGCTCTTTTTAAACACATTCCCACATACAGCTTGTAAACTACAAATTGACGTCATCGCACAGCTACGGAAGTCCTACTTGTCCAAGAAAAAGCGAGAAACGACTCACTGAAATTACTCAGAGTTGGTTTACATTGATAACAAGGACACGTTGTTCTTGCTGCTGCGTTCAGGTCATTGAACATTGACCGGCAATTTCGTGACCATGAGAGTTTTAATAGGTATGTACGTTTTTTAAAGAATTACGGATATTTTGGTCGTACGGAGAGGTCATTGTGACATAACCCTTGCAATTAGCTGTTAGCTAATGTTAGCATTGCAGGTATAAGTCATTATATGTATCAGTAAGTAACTCTTGCGTTTTTATTGCCAGGAGAATTTAAGTAAAAGAGAAAAGAAACGTGCCAGCTGTGTGATTAAAACCAGAAACTGTCGCATTTTTTAAATTATTATCTGAAGCTAAGTTTTGAAATGTTTTTGATACAGAGTCCTGTTTTGTAAGCATGTGTCGTACGCATGCGCACCATTCTGAGTCTCATGTGCTTTTTATGATGCCAGCGATAAAATCCATTGATTACATTTACAACAATACGTTTGCATACATCATAATGTAGCTCAGTCTATATTACATCGCTGTAAATTTTAAGTTATTGTTACCGAGACTGTCTATTCTCTCATCCATCTTTACTGTGATTGGTAACAGACACATCCTGTGTGGACTCACTGTCTTTAAATGGTCTTTTCTGCAGGAGGGGGATCTGGATTTGTGGGTCGTGAACTGACTCGTCTTCTCAGAGATAAAGGTCATGATGTCACAGTAATTTCAAGACAGCCTGGTCCAGGGAAAATAACATGGGTATGATCTCAAGTTAATTCAGAGCTATTGTCTAGTAGGCGGGACCAAGGTCATTTCTAAAACTTCAGGAATTCCTGATTCACCATAATTTTTCTTTTTTTAAATCTCAAATGTCTGTTGAATCTTTTTAATTACGACTTGTCTTCAAATCAAAGTAATTTCTAAAATCCTGTATTTTTTTTTTTCCTCTTGGGCTTCTGCAGGGTGAGTTGGAGTCTCGTGGTCTTCCACCATGTGATGGCGCTGTCAACTTGGCTGGAGAGAATCTAATGAACCCACTGAGATGGTAAATAATAAACAGAGTTTGAGTTACTACCACAGACAGCTACCCTCTTCTGTCCAGCAGATAATAGAATAATCAAAAAACTTCTGTTCTGTGGTCTGAGGCTGAAGTTTTTCATGTTTATCAACCCCGTCAAACCTTTTGGATGCCTTGTAATATTTACACCAAGCCAGGCAGCAGCTGCATTTTACCCTTTGTTTAAATCAATTAAAAATAATTGCAACAGGCACTTAATTATACATCCCCACATGATTTGTTTTTATATGTGGTATCAGGTGGAATGAAAGCTACAAAAAGGATTTGTTCTCCAGTCGTATCGACACCACAAAAGCTCTGGCTCAAGCCATTGCTTCCTCTCCAAGTCCTCCTCACTCCTGGGTCCTGGTATCAGGTGTAGGTAAGTCTCTGCCTGATAATAAAGCTTGCTATTGTGATTTTACTGGCAGTGGCAAGTCAGACCAGATGAACTCAAAGACAGTGACATCAATCCTCGTGTACTTCTTGCTTTCCTTTTCGACCCACAGCCTGCTACAAGCCCAGTCTGACAGCTGAGTATACAGAGGACAGTGAATGGACACCATTTGACTTCCTCTCTAAACTTGTGAAAGAATGGGAGGCGTCTGCACATCTTCCTGAGAATGTGGCAAAGTCCACCAAACAAGTCGTCATCAGGCCTGGTAATACAAAAGTGCTTTTTACATTTTGAGATAAAGCAGAAAATCCAGCAGCTAACTTTGGATTGCAGCCTCAAAAAGTTTGACACAAAACACTTTTGTCTTGACAAATATGTTGATGCTCTTAACAAAAGGTTGATAAAAATTAGAAATGCGAAAAATTAAAATATTTGCAAGTTCATTTATCTCTGGGTGAAGGACTTGCTCACTGCAATTTCAAAGCAGTTGAGGCATGTTTTTAAATTTTAAGCTATTGCCACTGATGTTCCTTTCTTCAACAAACAAAACATGTTCAGGCATATATGTACATGTAAACCTCAAATCCTCCCTCTGTCCACCAGGGGCAGTATTGGGCCGTGATGGTGGTGCCATGAAGCAAATGCTGCTCCCCTTCTGGCTCGGCCTCGGGGGCACCCTCGGGTCAGGGAGTCAGCCGTTTCCTTGGATCCACGTCTCGGACCTGGCGGGAATCATTGCTCACGCCCTGGAGCCCCCCGGTGACACCCTGTCCCCTTCACCGCAAGTGCTCAACGGAGTCGCACCTGCACTGAACACCAACTATGAATTCACCAAAGAACTTGGCCGGATCCTGAGGAGGCCCACCATTTTCCCTGTGCCTGGATTCGTTATGAACACCCTGCTGGGCTCTGAGAGGGCCGTGGTCCTCACGCAGGGCCAGAGAGTCATCCCAAAGAGGACTCAAGAGGCCGGCTTTCAGTACAAGTACCCGGACTTGACCTCAGCTCTGAAACAGATCGTTGGGAGTTAACTGATGTTTCAATGATGTGTGTTGACTTTTCCGTAACTGTATGTTCAGATTTCAGATTTGCTGTAGTACAAGGAGACAAACAAATAAGACGGCTCAAATCAAAACTCCCAACAAGAACTCAAGATGCAGAGTGACATTTCATATTCTGCAAATCTCATTTTTCAGATTTGAGGAGTGTTTTTCATTGCATATTAGAGGAGTTTATGAATCAGGTTTCAAAACCTGCAGTTTTCCGAGAATTTGTTCATACTTGGTAGTAAAATAGATCTGATACATTATAAACAAATAGAGGTGTGACAGCCGCCCTGCACTGGCTCTGGATCCGAATGTTCAAGCTGGTTTGCTCAGCATCGAGAGTTGGTTGGGAGACACTGAAGGACTGCTAAGTGTGAGGAAGTTGCTCCTGCAAAGAAAGTATTTAAGTTTGTAAGACAATAGTACAGTTCTCTACTTCTCATGCTGGAAACCACAGACTTTTTCATATTCAGCAGGATTTGCTCTTTTCTTTAAAATAAAGCACTCTGATGTGTAAACTGCAATCTGAATAATCTGGACAGCAGGGTAATCAATCCCTGATAATCACTTTGATTTAAGGTTTAAGCTGAAGAAAATAACAATTAAGGTCAGTGGTGATGTGGACTTTGGGATTCCTACAGTGTTGGGATGATTCTTGGCAGTAAAATTAAATCAGAAGTGCTAAAGGATGAAGGAGGAAATGTCTTAATTTCCACTTTAAATATAACTTTACTGTTCACATTGCAGCACACTTGTTAAAAGAAATTGACCATTTGTTGAAATGCACAATGCACAATAAAGCTTGGTGAAGTAAAGTCAGACTTGGTTATGACTTTTTATTTAAATAATCAGAAGTTAAATGTCAGAATTAACAATAACAGGAAGGAAACAAAAATGTTGTTAAGCTACAAGCTGATGAGTCCGTGGACGGCTGCCTTATCTCAGTTTCCTCTTCTTCTTTAAATTATCACTCTGAATCACTCTGGTTGTTATCATCGACTTTCTGAATGATTGGCAGCTGATCTCCCCAGTCACTGCTCCGAGCACAGCGATAAACATCTCTGAATGAAGAAAACAAAACATAGCATGTAGTCAAATTAATGGATATCCATGACCATGAGAGCTGGATATCGACACTTTTTTGCTGTGCAGTCAGATATGAGAACAAAAACAACGCTAAATACCAAAAGCTGGCATTTAATGTCGGCTTACTTATTACTTATAAAAGTTAGCCAATTTTAGACTGACATTTCACATTTGAAAAGTTTGGCCTCTTGTTAAATTACAAATGAATTAGAATTTTTGTTCCAGCGATCCTGGATTTTGTATTGGTTCACCAAAAAAACCAAACATGCAAAAAAAAGCCTTCTGATTAGCACTAGCATAAGGAGCGTTTTTAAACTAATGATGCTGCCGTTGGGGTTCAACACTGTGTGTGACGCTGGACCTTTACCTGCTGTGTTTTCTCGCTGTCACCACCAGGTGTTGCAGCTGTCCATCGGGGCAGCACATGCGACAGTGGACGTGTCTCGTCCTGGCCTGCACAGGTGCGATCAGCCTGGCCCAGTCCACCCCTTCTGTTCTGTCTGCCACTTCCTTCCGAGTCAGAATCAAGTAGCTGAACTTCTCCGTCTGCCGCTCATTGTGCTGAAAGAAAAGATAATTATACATTAAAAGCATGCTTAATTAGCTATGAGCAGTTTCTGTTTGCAGTGTACCCATGCACGTGTAGACAATTTCCAGTGATTCCTTTGATATCGAAGAAAACTTAAAATATGATGATTCTCGGGCAAGTTCTGCTGAGGTTTTTTAAGTGCTGTAATTTCATCCACAAAATGTGTGTCAAAGGTCTCGCTGCAGCTCCAGTTGCTGCCCATGTTGCTAAGTGGACCAAACCACAAAAACTGACTTCCTGTTGTTTTCAGCTCATGTGTCTCTTTCACCTGATGCAGTATCTCGACTTCATCTTCTGCTCTGTGCCCCTCGGGGGGTTCAAAGGGAAAAGCTCTGCTTGTTATTTTTTAGAAGCTTATCGTGTTTCAAGTTCCATAAAAAAAAACTCAAGCAGACTTTGAGCTATAAATTTGTTGTTAAACCTTTACTTTACAGGTTAAAAATGAGCTGTCTTTAGACATTAATGAAGAAATTAGAGTCTTGTAATCCAGAGTTGAATCTCACCCCAGGCAGAGGCAGAGGTTGGTACAGCTGCTGGAAGTTGCAGGGTGTGATGGGCTCAACAGCCAGTTTAGGACACATCTGTTCATGAGGACACTGAGAAAAACCAAAAACAGAGAAAAAATACAAAAAGATTGTGACACTGATGGTAAAAGACTTGGCATGATGTTTCAAACCTGCTGGGATTTTAACATACCGGAGCAAACACAGACGCTGGTCTGGGGTCATGGACAGTCTTCTCCTGTTTCTGGAGATTAAAAAAACTGGTAGTCATCAGTCTGTTTCTAATAATTTTGTCAAATAAGTTACACAGCAGCAACTATAACATATTCCACATGTAGATTTTCAAGTGCTATCTAATCTACTGTATTTGAGTACCTTTAATAAAGTATCTCTGGCCTCCATTAGTATCTGATGACCCTCTTTGGTTCCATTTTCAACCAGCACCTTCAACAGGCAACACAGAAAATAATATTAAATTAATCAAATCACGATACCAGAATAGTTCTAAGGACAAACAGCCTCACATCTAGCGTGTATTCACTTACGATCAAAGGGACACGTTAATAGACACAAAAAATGGAAAAGCAAACATCATTTATAGGTGAAGTTAAGTCATTATTTCAACCGACCAGGTACGAGTTTGTCTTTCTCCACAGCGTGAGCACGGCCTCTTCTCTCTCCTTCACACTGGGAAGCTCTGACAGGGTGAAGGCAGCTGCCACCAAATCAAACTGCACCTGGAAGGAAAAACACAGGACGTTCAGGTCTCCAAGTGAGATGTGAATAAATATACACATACTAACTGTTAGTTAGTTGATTAAGGATGCTAATGCTCTATCGAAAATAGACAGTAGCAGAATAGTGAAACACTTCCATTGCTTTCAACACACAGTTTGCTATCAACTCCAGCTGTTAGGATGTGTTTACTGTTGCTGAAAAAAAAAACTGTGAATTTTTTACCTTTGGAGAGACAGGGAGGAACTGTCTGAAGTAGACGTGTTTGATGTGAGGCTCAGCTCTTTCATCATCACCTGCCAATTAAAAAAAATGGAAAAAACAATTGGACAATTGACAAGTATTTGAGATAAACCCCAACAAAACTGCTGCAAATAAAAACCAGATTGAAGTGTTTTTGTGTGCACCTTTGAGAAGTCGCTCTGCCAGGATGTTCATCTGTCCTGAACTGTCCACACACACCATCTCCTTCAAAGTGTCACCCCAACACGAGTGTGATGCCCTGCAGGAGAAAAACTCTATTCATAAAACCCTGTTATTGAGATTAAAATTCTCTTTTTGCCACAACAGTGTTTTAAACTCACCAGGCAACTGTCCCCAGCCCTGAGCCAAAATCCAGGAGAGACTGTGGGGCAAAAGAGGAATCCCTCTTCTTTATCTGAAATGATTAAAAAAAACTGAAAAGGCAGAAATATGGTCATGATATAAGTAAAAAAGAACATTTGTCTTATAACATTCTTTGCTTTACCACTTGTTCATTACCTCATTTAAAGCTCTCCTCACTGCGGCGTAGCCCCCAGCCAGCCGAGCCGCCATGTACACCACACCTAACTCTTCATCATACCTGAAACAGTGAGACAGAGTTGTACATAAACCTCAACAAGATCTCAAGATCAAGCTGGAGAAATCATCAGTTAAAAATCAGAAAATATAACTGCAGAGAAAAAAATCCTGTGGCCCCACTACAGGCCTGACTCACTGAAATAATCTCAAACTGCAATTGAGAGCCTAAACTTTATATAAATGTAGTTTCAATATGACAGCTAAAATGCCAATGTTCCTCAAGTCTAATAATGGTATAAAATGTTAAACTTTGGTCAGCACCGGCCCAAATCAGACTCTATCTTGTTGTATGTCAGGAAAACATTTGGGTATAAAAATTAAGTAAAATTATGGCAAGCATCCTTATGTAAAATGATAGATAAAGCAAGTGTTACTTCATAGTAGTCCAGCGATACGTGGTTCTTCTGAGCTCTGAAAACACTTTCCTCCTGATGCGATCCCCCAACACTTGTTCATCAACATCTGCAACATAATGCAAATTTTCTTTCCTTGCTGCTGCATCAATTAAAGATTGAAGTTCTCTATTTCTAACATAAACAACAATTATAATAAAGCAGCTGTTGATGAAAACAAAGATTGCAATACTGAGGTGAACTAGTGTGCAGTAGTGATGAACAGGTGATGCACATAAGTACTTTTAAACAATATTAAAATAACTTTAAGTATCCTTTAAAGTTACCATACCTTGTTATGTTTTAATTCATGAGCCACTCACCTCCTCTCTTTTCCACCTCTTTCAGCCAAAGTTCTTTCTCGAGGCTCACAGCTTTCTGCCTCAGAGTTGAATCCTCAACTGCTCGTTTTCTGCTCCACAGGTAGTTTGTGAGGCTGCGCGTGCGGTCAGTCAGCCGATTCACCTGGGCTCCTACAGATGGAAGGATTGAAGAGTCGGATTACATGTTGACTAATATCAGGACTAGTTAAGATACCCACTGACAGTCACGTTAAGAATTGAACCTACTTTGAATAATCGTCCGAGCAGCCACTTGGAGTTCGTCAGGTAGTCGCAGAGTCTTCAAGTTGGTAACACCTGGATGCTTTCTGTGTAATTCTCCTTTAAGAAAATCTATCTGGGATTGTGGCTGTGTAGCTGCACTCATTCTCTAAGATGAAGAATTAAAACAAATTTAGATTTTTTAAAGCATATTTTGCTTCAGTTTTCTTCCCAAACTCTGAACGGTAAAAATGATTTATGTCTATTTTATCTGTGCACATTTTTAACTGTTGTTGAGATTTTCTCTACTTAAAGTGTGTGGAGCCTAAATGTGATTCTGTCCATCAAGCTTTTGCAGGAACCTTATACATAAATTTAGATTCTACAGCAATATTGCAACATAATCGCAGTAAGTTGAATCTGACAAGAAAAAATAATTGGCCGCTTTCCTATGGTTGGTGGAAACAATGAGACTGCTAGCCCACGAGTGAATAACTGCGATTAACGAAAAAATACGATTATCATTTTTTACAACTATATAAACTGCAATGTGAACAGAGAAAAACGATAGGAATTTATCTAATTGCTGTTTCAACTGCTTATCTGTCTGACCTCCATGGTGAGATGCTGCGTTCAATGATACTCACTACACTCGCTTAACTCACCCTGCTCGTCATCCTGACGACAAACATCTTCTGACAGAGGACACAAGCGCCATAACTCCGTGATGCCATATCTTTGGCGCCTGTGTGATGACTTCTTCAGTTTAAATTTCAATAGTTTTAACCCTATTTCGACCACACCGTCTTTTGGGGCACGGAGACACGTTAGGTTATCTACGCCCTTCAACAAAATAATTCCGACTATCCTTTAAGGCGGAACCTTAAGCTCCGAAGTTTTGTTCCCTGGTGGGTGTGCCCTTGTTTCCGGGTAGAGTCCAACCTCCCCAACAAATGAGAAAACTTTTAGAAAACTTTATTTGTGGCTGAGCATGGATAACGTTACATTAAAAAGTACATTAAATCAATATTTCTTTTAATTCTTTGCGATACTATTTGAATTTAGCTCTTTATGTTTTGCGAAAAGTCGTTGCCATGGTAACGGCAAACGCTCCCGCGCTTTTGAGGTAAGTATAGTGCGCGTGCGTCAATGCGGGATGAGCGACGCATCTTCCGTGGGAAACAGTGGCGGAGAAAGTTTTTCCGCATTCTGGGTTGCATCTGTGTCCTTTTAAATACGTTCCTTCCTTAATTTCTTTTGTAAACCACCATGAGGCGAACACGAAGTTCGAGGAATAAAAGTGAAAGTGCACAAGAAACTGAAGAAGTCCAGTCTAAAACAGGTTGGTGCTTGTCTCCCGCTGGAAGGTTAGCTTGACGGGGTAGCTAGCTGCTGTAACCGGTAACGCCACTTCAGGGCTCGAGACATGTCGAGGCAGAGTTGAGTTGGAAAATAAACGTCAAGGATATGAAGTTCATGTAGGGTCAAGCGTTACTGATGTTGCAAGTGTTACTGGAAACATCCATATACCCTTTTAGTAAAACCTGTCAATGTTGGCCCTTGTTAACCTACTTTCAAAATATATAATAATATGAAATTATAACTTATAATCTAAATCTGTTAAGTCACCAGCAGCTGACATTGTCATCTAAATGTGTTTAAGATGTATAATAATATGAGATTATAAATTATGATCTAAATCTGTTAAGTCACTAGCAGCTGATATTGTCAACTTAATGTGGTGGAGTTAAAAGTACAATACTGATTTCTAATATGTAGTGGAGTAAAAGTATTTAGGCATAAAATAGAAATACACAAGTACAGGCACTAAACCTCTTAGCAGGTTAAATGAGTCACCGTAGTTGGTTGTGTTCCACCACAGGGAATAGAAAGTGATCTGAAACAGAAACCTGGAAGGTTTGAAACAGAAAAATGTAATTATACTATAACATGGTATTTGAATGAACGTTTTAATTATTAATCTAAATACCAAGTCAACCATCATTCCCTTTGGACTGTCAAAATAGTAATTATGAAAGTTCCAAGTTTTCAGAACCTTGAGTGCAGGCTCAAAAATTGTGGTGTTAATAATGTCACAGTGGTAATAACATATGTACAAACCTAACCTTCTTGTCTGCGATCAGTGTGGCAGTGGAAAGGAGATGAAGGACAGTGGGAACCATACTCTCCTTCAGCCTGTGCCTTGTTGGACTCAGCCGTCTCCTCAGGGAAAACTTCTGTCACTCTGTCTCTGGGCTCTGGGGTTTCTTACGAAGTCGACCTGAAGAAGATGGTCCAGATTAATCCTGTCACCAAGTACAAGAGGAAGATTCGCTCTCAGACAGTAAAAGCAGGTATTTGTGCGTTACGTGTTATGTCATATGGGCCATTTTCTGCCACAGCAGTGTTTTATTTGGGCTAAGTTATTTTATTTAAAGATGTATGTGATTAAATTTATGTTATCCCTTCTGCATAGTCTATTAATGCACTTTGTGCATTTTGATTGCTGTTGCTTTACGTAGCGAGGAGTCATATTTATAATAGACTTATTGATTAATACTTTTACATTTTGTTTTAGTTGTTTATTAGTAAGTAAACATATATTAAAATTGATAAAGATATTTTAAAATGTTTTGTCTTTTGTCTTTTATTTTACAGAAAGTTTAAATGATGCTGGTGACTCGACTGCTCAGAACGGGAGACCAGTTCAAGATAAAGAGGAAGAGGAGGAGACAAAAGAACAACCTGCACCTAAGAGGAAGAGAGGGCAAAGCAAGACTCAGACAAAAACTGAAGAAATGCCCAAAGAAGAAATTAAAGATGAAGGTAATAGGGAACGAATTTTTATATGTATCATCTTTGTAATGCTATTAGCAAGTGAAATAGGATTCTATAATTGTTCAGCAACAGATTAACCAAAAAGCATCTAAAATTATTCTGTTTTGGGGGTTTATATAGAATTAAACGAAAATGATGTAAGCTGTATTTCATATTATAAACCATTTGAGCTCAATAATGTTATGTCTCTGTTTCTTGGATGTTTACCAGAGGTTGTAAAGACAGTGGTCATGAAAGGAAAAGCTCCGGTGGACTCTGAATGCAAAGCTAAACTCGGAAAGGTATAGTATCTTTGTCCGCGTAAGACATGAAACTCATGCCATGTTGGGACACCTGTTTGAGCTCTGTAAAGCAATGCTCCAGTTACAGTTCCTCTTGTGAGCATGATACAGATTATGTTTTATAATATGTGAGTGTTTTACTGTTCTGTTGAATGTCTCATCTTAAATCAATTCAAAATTTTGTTTAATTGCATATTTTTAAAATAATTTTACCCAATGCGACTCTTTAGAAAAAACTCCATAGAGAGGTAACAGTCTCAAATTAGTCTCAAAACAAGTGCTTTTACCTTAATTTATAATCAAAATGGTTCAATTTCTCTTTCAGGCTCATGTGTACAATGAAGGAAAGGATGTTTATGACGTGATGCTAAATCAGGTAAAACACTTACTTACATTTAATGAAAAGTCCACTTAAAGGAATCTGCTAAATTAATTAAGGAAGATATTTTTATATGGAGATTTTGGAAGGAATTTATCTTGCACAGAAAGCTAGGATTTATTTTTGTTCAAAACTCAAAAGCTAAAGTCTTTGTATTCTTATTAAGAAGTGACTGACAGACTTACTAAAAAGTTATTCTAAATATTTTGGTAGATAATGTAATAGCAGTTATGAATTATCTTCCAGGTACTGATGATTTTAGAACTAAATTTATTTAATTGTGCTCCTTTGAACCTGTAACTTTCTTAATATTTTCAATTATACTGCAATTATACAGTGAATTACATTTTCATTTTGATTTGTAGAAGAGTGGATATACTTTTAGGCTTGAGGTAAACAAATTCTGTCTTATTTTGCAGACAAATCTTCAGTATAACAACAACAAATACTACCTAATGCAGTTGCTGGAAGATGATGGCTCTAAAGTTTACAGTGTGTGGTTTAGATGGGGAAGGGGTAAGCTTACATGCTGATTATTGTTAGCATATTTGATGTACAAATGTTTGTATTTACACAGGAAATTAACAGAAGCCCAATGTAAACTAGCAGAATGAACATATCTTGGTTTGATTTCTTTATTATTTTTTTTTAGTTGGGAAAGTGGGTCAAAACAGTCTGATAGCCTGCGGTGGAGACCTACTGAAAGCCAAAGATGCATTCAAGAAAAAGTGAGATTGTGGAATTAAAACAAACATTTCCATTTGTCTTACACTGAAATGAGCTCAGTTAAAATGGAAACTTGTCTGTTTTGCCACAGGTTCTTTGAAAAAACCAAGAATGAATGGGAACGCAGAGAGACTTTTGAGAAAGTAGCTGGAAAATATGACTTGGTGTTCATGGACTACAGCTCGAATGAAAAGGCAAGGAAAAAGCAAAGAACCAAAAACACATACAAAGCACCTCCACAATGTCTTTGTAATTAGGATTTTAACATTTTAAAATGGAAGCTTCCATTGAACTGAAGGTGGAGTTGATCAGTATGAACATAGATATATTTCACTGTTCCAGGAGGAGAACCAGACCACAGTGGATGCTGCACCCAAAAAGAAGACCTCCAAGCTGGATGTGAAGGTCCAGTCACTCCTGGAGCTGATCTGTGACCTCAAAGCCATGGAGGAGTGTGTGCTGGAGATGAAATTTGACACTCGCAAAGCTCCTCTTGGTTAGTCTGACAGTATTGAATCACAATAGAAATGGACCTAAATTTTTGTACCCTAATTTAATTCCTACCAATACCATTTCCAGAATTTGATCAGATTTTACGTACAGCACTAAAACTATTTTAGATGCCATTATTCACAGATGCAATAAAACAAGTTTTCAGTATCACTATTTTTGGTCTAACGGCGCTACCTGCATGTGTCAGCAAAGTCAACTGGTGACAGAGTTTTAAACTTTTCATGGCTGTGCTTCATGTTGCAAATATGATATAATTTTTTTCTAACTGCAGGTAAGCTGACCACAGAGCAGATCCGTGCAGGCTACACGGCACTGAAGAAAATCGAGGATTGTTTGAAAAAGAAGGGGGGCAATCGTGAGCTGGTGGAGGCATGCAACCAGTTCTACACCCGCATACCTCATGATTTTGGGTAGGAAATGTGTGACTGTGCAGTTACAGAGCTGCACTAAAGGTGCGAGAATTGTGGTGTCTGAATGAACTGACATCTATCCTGCTCTAACTAAAAAATGTAATTCTATAGGTTAAAAACTCCTCCAATCATCCGCACAGAAGATGAGCTGAAGGAAAAAATTGCACTGTTGGAGGTAAAAAGTTTATCCGTTAAACGAGGTGTAGATTACTCCCTTAATGTCTTCACTTAAATCTGTGGTCAATACTCTAAAATCTCTTTTCCATCTTGCCTTTTTTAAAGGCTCTGAGTGACATTCAGATAGCAGTAAAAATGGTTCAGTCCAGTGAAGACAGTGATGAACATCCTCTGGACAGACAGTACTGCTCCCTCAAGTGTCAGCTGCAGCCTCTGGATTCTAACAGCCATGAGTTCAAGGTCTGTGTTTCATTGCTCTTATCTGCAGTAATAGTAAATGTTATGATTTATCAGCCTGGACTAATTAACTGCTGTTGCATTTATGGATGCAGGCTTATGATTTTTACATGGTGTACTGGAATAGTATCATTACTGTCAAATCAAACATGAACAGGACTGATGGGTCCAAGTGCAATGGGTTCAAGTTCATAGGCTTAACATTTATTTTTCTTGTTTAGTCAGATTGTGCCAAAAATATCAAAAGGTCAAAGGGAAACATAATATAATTCACATGTTAAATGCAGAGTGGTTCTTTGAAAATTCAGCATTTTGTCAAAATATCTTAAATGTGCTCCTGAGTTTAAACTTAAAAAAAAAAACAAAAAAAACAACTAGTATACAAATCCAACAGGTTGATGGAAACACATTTAGACAAAATGGCTGGACTGATATATTTAACATAATGACATTTAAGATGCAAAAACTTAAAGGCTATTTGTGCAGCCAGTGTTTTTCTGACTAAACTTTGCTTTTTTTGTGTGTGAAGTTGATAGAACAGTATCTGCAGTCCACTCACGCCCCCACCCACTCTGACTACACCATGACTATCCTCGACATCTTCTCCATGGACAGAGATGGAGAGAGTAACAACTTCCATTCACATTTACACAACAGGTACAACTCAACGGGCTCAATGTTTGTTGACAATTTTTTGTTGGACAATTGAATCACGCTGCACTTTAATTCACAATACTCTATAATATTATTATTATTAGTATTTCATGTGCACTAATAATTTCATTTACGTGCAATATCCCTGTATATTACTACTGAATATTACCACTTCATACCGTCACCCTTGTAAATATTGTTCAATTTCTCATTTTGTACTTATTATTTATTGTTCTCTTATTTTTTATTGCTGCTCTTTTACATTATGTTTTACTATCCACTTGCTGCTGCAACAATGCAAATTTCCCCATTGTGGGACAAATAAAGGATTATCTTATCTTATCTTATCTTATCTTATCTTATCTTATTTATGAATACATGAATAAATAAATGAAAAAAACAAAAACAAAATAAACAATCCAAAGTGTGGTTTGTTTAAAGGTAATTTTCTTAGCAAGGCTTTTTAAGCTTGACAAACTGCTGGCTACCAGATGTTCGCATTTGTCTCCTCCATTGCTTTGTTTTGAATTGTTTCCTGGAGTTGGTGTAATCATGTTTTCACCTCTGCCTGACAGACTGCCCCACATTTCCAGGTGGTTTCAATGCAGTTATTTCCTGCAGTAAAGGATTAAAGTTTAGTCACCTACTCCATAAATGCCTGAAGAAGTTTATGTTTTTTAAAAAAACTTTTGCTCTCCAAATCAACATCTTAACTTCGCACAGAGTCACATCTCAGTACATTTTAGAAAAGAAAACTTCAAAGTAAAGACCATGAAACTAAGCAGAGTTTCTGCCGAGTTGAGTTGGGGTAAATAAGGACCTTCAACTTGGGACCCAGAATAGAGTGAATGAAAACTGCTTGATATCTGTCTCTATTTTAGGAAGTATGAGGCAAATGAGCTTCACCTCCGTTCACAAAGGGCACAGACGCTTCAGTAAATTAATATCAATTCAGATGTACATTGTCGTGAGATGGAGATGACTGATTGTTCCCGTGAGGGTGGCACAGTTGAGGATAAAAGTGGAGATCTTATTTTGACATATTTTCAGGTCATTCATATCAGACTGTGAATATCAAGATGCATTTTTGCTTTTTTTTTCTCTTTGTCACTTTGTACTGAAGCACACCCACTCACCATGCATCAGACAAGATCAGAGAGGTCTCACACTCACTCAGAAATACCTTCACCTTATCGTCTATATTGGCATGTCTTTTTCTATTTCTGCAGATTTTCTAGTTGTTTGTCTTGTTTAACAGCCAAAGAAACAATGCAGGGTAAAACCAAGGCTGTGAGTGTGTAAACTGTGTGGGTGTCCAGATGCAACCCAGAAGGACACTGCAGTGTGAACTTCACAAAGTGCAAACATAAAAGTGAGGAGTTTGAAGACCTACTTGCATGACCCCAAGAGTTTTCCTCTCACTCCTGACAGGACTGGGAGATACGAGGAAGAAGCTGTCAGATGCTCATATGATGGACTCCATCTCTCTCTGCTGTGATTTTTTTAGTTTTGATTTTAAACAGGTGAGCTTTGCACTTTTTACACTTATGAAAGCATTTTGCACAACAACAAATAAAAAATGAGTACACGCAAATAACTAGTATTAATTAAATATATTAATTTAAAAACAAAGATGTTGGAACATGAAACTTCTTTTGAAATCTTCTGACTTTATTCAGCCCAACATAAATAATGATGCCTGAGTTAATACTCATTTTGCAGTTTTGCTGCATTATGGCATTATTATTTGTAGTATGGGTTTAACTCACTAGATGTTACATTAGGGGTTGAGTTCCTGTTATAGTTTTGGTTTTTGTAATTTTTTAAAATCCAATTAAAATCTCAGATCAACACTTTCAAGTGACTTTTTTTGATCTCATAGCATAATAATGTCTGCTCTACATCTAATAGTTATCCTCACCTGATAATACATATAATACATTAGGAGACACATCATGTATTCACAAAGGTAGTGAATTTAATGAATTACCTTATATGTATGACCACTTTTGCAATAAGTGTCACTTCCTCTCGAAATTTAATTTCTACCCAGGAATAATTGTGTCTGTCTGCGCTTTTCTGACAGATCTAGTACACATTTTACTTCAGTCCTGCATAATCAGGACCTTCATTAAATATGCATCACTTAATTAACAAGCTGAGTGAAATCTAGACCATCACTGTGTATATAGTGCTAATGGCTCCATAATGATAACTGCTGTCAAAGTCAAAGTTATCTCTTGAACAGAACGAAAAACCTATTTGCAGTTTTTTGGAGGTAACAGAGGTTTGCTGCCAGGTAAAATCACTCCTGATTTGCATATCAATGTACCACAGCTGCAGTGGGGGAGGGGGCTGTTCTGGGCCTGGTATAATCATACATCTAACTGATCTGTCATCAAATGTCAGTCATATAATGGACCAAAATAGCTGTTAATAGCTGTTTATGAAAAAGGCAAAAACGGTGCCTGAGTTTCCAAATAAAAGCAACACAACTCAGAACTTTATTATTAAAGCCCCTGAAAACTCAAGCATTTGAATGAAAGTGTAGACATTTTTCAGCTGGGCCCCTCTCACTTCCTGCCGGTAACCGAAGCACTGACAAAAACAGAAGTCCAGATTTTTTAATGTGTCAAAGTACCTTAAAACATTTTATAAAAAAATTTTATAACTTAAAGTCTGAAAGCAGTTCTGATTTGATACAAAATCTGGGTTTAGGAAAGGTTGATGTCAGAAAGGCAAACTCTTTCCATGAGCAGAACATAGGTGCACTTCAGCTTCTTGTGGTCAAAATGTGTTTTACAAAAAACTAACCAACACTGAGAAAAAAAAACATCCCAAAAAAATTTGATAAAAAAGTTACTCTTTTACCTGTTTTTGTGGATGAAAGAAAAAAAAAATCACTTTAAAAATGATCCTAGAGGAACTTTTTTTCATATGGCAAAACTTCTTTCAACCTGTTTCACAGATAAGAAAAAGCAAAAGGAACTTTGAGAGATCATTCTGGCAAAGTTCCCCCCCCCCACCTGTTCTTCAATCATAAAGACAGGAAAGACCAGTTTAGATAAAACTTTGAAAAAGAATCATCAAAATTTTCTAATCATACTGACAAGAAGCTGACAAAGTATGTTTTCATGGTCTTTAACAATGGTTCTAATGAACCACTTAGAATTATAACCTGACTTCAGCCCCGACAAACAGAACAGACAAACAAAGCTTGTAAATGTAGTGAAGTATTTGGAAGCTAAAGGGCCAAAAGTTTCCCATAAAGAGTTGATGGATGCTAGACCAGAACCAACAGGCAATTTACTGTGTTGAGACAACTCAAATAATGCCCATATTACTTACTATCATCAGATGTGTGCAATCAGGAACAGCATTCCATTTATGAAGTACTATTTAGTCAGTGTAAAACTTACAGCTTGTTGTGCTGCCCCAAGTGGCTAAAAGGCGATACCAAGAGTATCGCCATATAGTAGTAGCTGCTCCGCATAGTGTTGGCACAGACTTGCAGCAACATTTTAACATGCTCACACTTACAAAGCTAACATAATGATGTTTGGCTGTTCTTTATCACTACAATCCAATAGTTTTGTGTTAGCATGCTAACATTAGCTAATTAGTGGGTTTATAGATTTATAGTGAAATTGGCTTGTCAACTGTGGCTAAGACAGAGTGGTCCACAAATTCACTTCAAAATTTCTGGGCATAATTTAGGAAAAAAATCTCGTGTCCAATTATAAAAAATGTCAAAAAATTAGATAACATTAAATTATTAATTACTTACATAGCACCACTTATATTTTTTGATAAAGTATTTAGCATATTTTATTTATATACTTTATTTGTATAATTATTTGTCAACACCTGGCTGCTCATAAAATTCCTCACAAATTGCACAAGGTTTAAAAAATATAAAAATTTTGGACTCCTCTTGCCTGAGAACTGTGATACACAAATGACTATTGATCACTTTAATGGAACACAAGTCTGCTGGGTGAGTGTGTCTCATCACCTGGTTTTTACAGCCAGAAGCCATGTTGTTGAGATGACATAGCAGTGTATTCATCTTTGAGTTCTCCATGAAGTCGTTATTCATAAAGATCAATTTGCTACAACAAATAAAAGGATATTTACTAGCATTCCTCATGGAGTGGTTGGCACCTCTATAAACCACACACTTGCCACAATCAGATCAAAAGTCAAATTCCTGAGAGTGTTTTGCCAGTTGTTGCAGGTGTGCTCTGCATGTAGAATCCTGCTGGTCTTTCAAAAGAGAAAGAGGTCTTTAGGAGTTAGCCATATTTAGGAGCCTCATTTTGAAGCTTCAAGAGGATTCAAGATCATCAATATCAGACAGCTGAGGGCTGAATTTATCAAGTGTGAGACTCTGAATGGAAATGGATAAGTACGGTTCATGCAAATGAGCACAAATTAGAGGCTACGCTCTGTAGTCTGTATGACTGGAACATGTCAACCTGACTTTTTCACATTACTGCTACCTATCAAGAATAGAATCCGAACCTAATAAGATACAATAATAAAACCACCTAGTGCTGGATGATTTTTCAACATCCTTGTCATTGAGGAGAATGTATGACTCAGAAATAAAACAGAGAAATTTGAAATGAGGTGTGGATGGAGGAGAAATGCGGTACTGGAAAAATAACAGACATTAAAAAAATGGGGGAAACGATGAAGTGTGAGGCTTCAGTGGTGAATAAACAGGTAGAAAATTCCACAAGAAATTGCACACAATTCATCAAAACATAAAAACTGTTGATTGTAGCTGACATTTACAAGAGACAAGCGAGCAGCTCTTTGCTCGAAAAGTGACATGCTGCTATTTAACGGGACTTTTCTTTGCCAAGAGGACAATTAAAATGTCCAAATTTTTAATGTCATCCTTGTTAGCGAGTTCAATTGTTGCCATGAACAGGCTCGGAATCACAGATGTGACATTTAGTGGCCATGTGGGAAAGCTGGAATTAAAGAGAGAAGAGAGGAAGAATTGTTCCCAGAGCTTGTCGGCTCAGGTCCTTTAATGTTCAGCTCCACTTTCATCTAAAATAAATACGGAAACACAGTGATTGATAATCTTTGTATTGGCACTTCTCCACATACTGAGAGTGATTGTGTGTGTGCGTGGCCATGATTTGGTAATAATGAGCCAATTAGGACGGGAGGCTTCACCATCCATTCCTTCACAGGGATCGATAGGAGAGCGTGCTGCCAAAGGCACATCACTGCCTGTCTACAAGCATCTCAAATGCTGCTATCCCCACTTCTGTTCTGTTGACTCATTGAAATGCATATAGTGCACATTCTAATTAGAGAATTATGTCAATAGATTATGAAAGTTAAGCTCTGTGTAGTTTCAAAACACAGTAGAGTGATCTAGGAGCTAAGTGTGGGATTTGATGCCGTTGACTGCCATAGCAAAATCAAAAAGGACACCTTTAAAAGGTAAAAAAAAAAGGATTTTGCTCTCCCTTACTAGAGTCAAAACACAGGACAGTTTTGTTTTTACCTGTTTTTATATTCAATCTTTATTTAATGTGGAAAGCCTTAGAAATAAACAATAAAAGTGACTTGCAAACATAGAACAGAGACCCACTGATATTTGATATTTTGGTCGTGACAATTGATAATTTTTTTGGCCCCAATCCTGAACTTACTTTTCTTTGATGTTAGTATCAGCCAATTTTTAATTACATCTGAAACTGAAATGTTATTTCAGTACGTCATTAACAACTGTAGCCTCTGACATTCCACATTTTTCACGAGCTACTTGATTTAAATACCAGAGTTCTTGGTTCAAAACTATTAAGTAGATAAGCTTAAATTATTAACACTGTATGAATATATGATATACTGGAAAAATTTGACTCCTGAAATTGATGATCAGCTAAATCATTTATCTGGAGATGATGTGTCACTCTGGGATTAACTTTCAGTACACATGCTGTTTTACAGCAGTTTGAAATAATGGAGCTTCTTTCCTCACAAACACTCTTTGACAGGCACAAACAGGAAGCCAGACAGCAGACAAGTGTTATTGTTGCCAGCAATTATGTTGCTCATCTCAATTAGCAACAACTAATGTGACATGTCAGTGAAAGAGACAAAAAGAAGATACCATCTTAATGTTTTATACGCAGCTCCATGCGACAGATAATTACTATCTGACTGAAGGGAGCTCATGCATTTTCCCAAACTCAGTCCCTGATTTTTCCGATGAACATGATCTCATATTCAGTCTCATCTGCAGCTGTTGTGAACCTGAGCAGTGGTGCAGTTCATGAGGAAAATATCTAATTGGCTTTACTGAACCTTAGGATTAACTTTGGACATCTCTCTAAAATGCACTACATCAAACTAAGAGAGAAATGCATATATAAAATCTAAATTCATTAAAAAATGCTAATGACCAGATAAAACATTTTACACCAGAAGCAACTGAAGCAAAACAACCCAATTACTGTATAAAACAACTGACCAATCAAAATCTTATGCGACTTACATTTCTGCAGCCAGACGAGGAAACAGGGAAGCATTTTAATTGACGGAGTCCAAAATATGCAGCGTTAGATGCTCATTATTTAGTCTGAAAATTGAGCTACTTTGTTTCAGAGTTGAACCCCTTAAAAAGCAAAACCATATAGTATTGTATGTACAGCATATACATTTTAGCAGAACTGATTTAAGCAGGCAGTTTTCATTTATTAAGTTACTCCATTTGCATAGTCTAAATTGAACTTTGTCTCTACTTTCTCACTTTAACACCTGTGTCACAGCTAATGCATGACTATAGCTAAATCCTAAAAGTATGGTGTTATTCTTTAATAAAAAGCAAACTTGTTCCTCAAAATATACTGTTATATAATATATTATATTTAAGCGATTCCCACATTTTACAGTGTGATTTGAAATAACAGACTGTCAATGAGAGGTGAAACACAGGCTGTAGAGTCTCGTGTAATCTTCTCCAGATGTCATGGCCTCGCACTGCACTTTATGGAGCAAAATGTTCTGCTGGCAGTCACTTCCTTTTCTCCACATCTGCAGTAAATCTGCATTCTTTCTTCAGCCTTTGATAACTGTACTGTAAATTAAATTGCACCGCTTTGACAGTACTTTAAATCAGCCGGCATGGAAAGATCCATTGTTATTTCTCTGAGGAACATGGTCGGATTCCCATATCGTTGTCTTTATTTGTGTCCACTGGGAAGTGTTGAGACACCATAAATACTAGAAATACACAGTGACTGGTATTCACAAGTGACTGGCGGGATAATGTTTTCACCAAATCCCAATGCATGAAAAAAAATAAGGGAATGAATGTAAAATATTTATCATAAAAAACTAGAAGAGACTGAGTATATTCTATGGATGAGCCTTTGAAATGATGTAAATATACTGCAAGTCTTTGGGTTGCCCCATAGTATAAAAAAAAAAAAAAATTTTTGAAGGATCCTATTATTCATGATGACACAGATGTCTTCCTGAGCACAGTTTTTCTCCCCTGCTGGGATTGACCGAAGAATTCTTCAAGAAATGCAAATAGCTTGACAAACTCCATTAGGAGTGAGTGCAGCGCTGACCTGCACCTGTCAGTTGTTCATTGCTACACACTGCGAGTATGAACTTGTGCTTAACTGGAGGCAGGCGAGCTTAAGTCTGTCACTCATCCAATGTGTTAACTCGTGACCACAAATCTCTCCTGGAAACACTATCTTCCCTGCTCCAGGCAAGGCCGATTCCAGTAGCAGCAAATAAAAGCATGTGTCAGAGTGGAATGCAGTTCCATGGGGAATAAAGTGCAATAAATCAGACAACTGTGGTGGCCATGAATGTGTCTTAAATCCTTTTATGAACATCAGGGTACACTGTCTACTTTACAGATGAGAGTGAAGTTAGGGCTGCATGTTGGTCACAGGGAGATAGTTTTGGAGTTTGTGTAATTTATATCTGGGAAGCCAGAATGAGAGAAAACATGGATTTACAAAAATGATAAATAATGCAGAAATTACAAAATGTGATAAAATATATTTTTTGTTTTTTATTCAGTGCCATGAAAAAAGCATGGGCATTAAGCTGATTGATTTGAACATCCCCTCAAGGGCTCTTTCATCTCAATATTCCACTCTAGCCTACTCAACAAAGACAAAAGAAGCAGCAACTGCTTATAAATCTGCAGCTCTGGTAAAGTTTTTTATGTTTTATTTATTTTTTGCATAATTTAATTGGAACAACCAGCAGAAAGTTCTGCAGAACTGGCAGGATCGATGCACTATGAAGATTCTTTTGTCTACTTGATTTGTGTTCGTACCTCCAAATGAATTGAAGATTTCTGGTATTGCCCCTGATTGAGTAAACGGAGTCTCACCTCTGCAACAACTCAACTCTCAAGACAAACATAAAGACCCATTACTGTGGGGAAGTGGAACAAAATTGTCAGTGTTTAGAATTATGCATAATATACAGGTCGGGCAGTGCTCTATAGACAATAACAATGGCATACTGTGGCAGTAATGATCATTTACTGTGTGAGTTATATTGCAGTTGAACTTGTCCTCTCAGAGGATAAGGAACTTGTCTCAACAGTTTGCAGATATTTTAATTCACTGTTATTCAGCAGATTACAGTAGGCAAACAGAACTAGAAAATAAATCAATCTCAGTCCAATCAAAGAGGAAACTGTCACATTTAAAATGCATAGCGTTTTAACCAATTAACAAATTAAAATGATTTTTTGATACAGTGGGCGATATTATCGGTGTTCTCTTGGAGCCATTAAACTAGCTGAAGCTAGTAAGCAATCAATACTGCAACAGACTGCGTGCTTCTAGACATGTTAGAGAAATCAGCGCATAAAGCTGCAAAATAAAGTCAAAGCAAACTGAACTTCAGTGTTAATAATGTCCCATCTCTCACATTCACACCTTCAATGAAAGCCATCAACTGAAGAACAAATGCAGCAAATGAACCCAAAACAGCAGCAAATTTAAGCATTCAGCTCTGACTCCTGAGTCAAATTAGTCAGTTGAGTGAGCTCGAAAACTGTACTGATTTATCTTCAGGAGAGATGCTCATTGCGTTAATAACATCACTGTTGAGTTTGTGTACATTTTAATAAATGGGTCAGTGTGTAAACTGTGTTGACTGAGGCAGTATGTTACATTAACATGCTGAGTAGTTGCAATGTTTGAGGTGAGTGTTCTTTTTTTTTTTTTTTTAAATTAAATATATGCATTGATTCTCCCCTGCAGCAGACACAATAAGTGTGCCTCTCTTGTAGTCTATAAACTTTAGTACACAAACACAGCTGCACATCTTAATTGGTCATTTGAATCTCTTGGACTGGTATTTTTTATAATATATTTGTTAAGCAAGTTAGCATGTTAGCATCTGCTAAATCTCAATACACGCACACGCGCACGCACGCACACATGCATGCACAAACACAAATTAGCTGAGGCAGAATAAAATATCATTATGGTTTTTTTTGCAGGGACCTCAAGTCATTTTTAATTTGACAGCCAGGAGTAGTAAACAAAGGATGCATTCTTGTATATATATGTGTGTGTGTGTGTGTGTGTGTGTGTGTGTGTGTGTGTGTGTGTGTGTGTGTGTGTGTGTGTGTGT